>CM032231.1:73427500-73885000 GCA_019009955.1 Riptortus pedestris
AGTTATGTCATGAACAAACATGCTGGATTGTTAATGAACAGAACAGTTTAATGGGAAAATAGGAGTGTAGGTTTACTCAATCTTAATAATTTCAGCATTGAAGAAAAATGTTCGAAAAATGTCTTTATCGCCAATATTGGGTATATAAATATTATTGAGTCTACCCTCAGAAAAATACACATATATAGGAATTTACATTTCTTCCTCTCAGTGAAAATCTCTCGATTCGTTAAAGAACTATACCATTGTATTTACACGAAAAATATAAAAAATTGGAATAAGAGCGGCGACAGAAATATTCCTGAGATTGATCAATGAACATTAGTAGAAATATTTCATAAGAATCTAAACACCACTCAGATTGCTTATTTTCCTTGAGGGAAGTTATGGCACTGATGAACATATCTTAACTACCATTAGCAATTGATAATAGGTTAGAATTGATTGGAAATAAGAACTTGACTTGTCATTTCACTATTTAAATTATAAGGTTACTTCTGAATTGTAAGTTTGCTTGTGTATATCGATGCAGAGTTGAAAAACCATAGATGATTGTTCCTCGCATTAATATTGTTACATTATGTTGTAATTTAAATAATGTACATTTTTATGGTCTGAAGGAAACTTATAGCACTTATATGTTCTGTATGTAATTTAAAATAATAAAAAAAATCAGTCACGCAGGAGCTGCGTAAACTGCATATACATATATGCATACAGGTAACCTTGAATGTTAAGTGAATAAATACATACGGTAATGAGAAATTTTTCAGTCAATTTAAAATACAAGTTCATAATCTCTACAACGAAAAGCGACTGAATTACAAACAAACAGGCCAGCCAACCTCGTAGCGCTGTATAGATAGACCGGAAAGACAAACAATTAATTAAATATATCTGAATATAACATATTAATATTATTGAAAACGATTTACTAAAACTAAGTGCTGTAATTTGTAATGAATCAAAATCAGTTTTGTCTCAATCACTTAAATTTTAGTAATCCAAGAAGAAAAAAGTCCGTCACGCAGGGGCTGCGTAAACTAAGCAGATTTCCCACTTGAAGTTTTACAATAGAGAAATTTCACGAGAGCCGAAAAGGAAACAGCCGACCTAGCATTTGGCGGGAAACTCACACATTCGTTATCCACCCAGATTTAATAAAAATTCAACTATCTCGGTTAATATTCAAGATAGAGAATAAAAGTATATAAAACAATATTTATTGTAAACTTAATTTGCAATAAGATTGATTCTATACAATTTTTCCATCCGACGTATAGTAACTGAGATATTTCGAATGTTTTAAATTCCTCTCCTCTAAATCCCCCGTCTCCCTGGTCCGATTTCAGCTGTTAACGAGCTTGATCTTTGTTCATACATAAAACGACTAAATATAAACGAGTTTGGTAACGATTAAACAATAATTGCGACCGTTAGAGCGATAACAGACAAATATTTAGATAGATAAAAAGATAGATTAATGGATACATAAATATATATACGGTATAGGATCGATGGACATTTGAAGAAAAATTTCAAAGTTCGCGTCATGACCTCAATAGCTGATTTCTCTTAAGGGAACAAAGACATGGCACTCAATTCGTTCAAATCCTTTGTAATGGCGATGGTTTAATTTCTTTGATCGGACCTAGAGAATAATTATTAATTGTATTCCATTTTCGGTTTCGTCATACTTTTCCTTATTTTTGACTGACATCTTGAATCTGATTCATAACCTAATGGATTCCAAGCAATTGATCACTGGAGGTTAGCTGCATATGAACGTTTGGGCAGCAGTATTTAATTGGGGTTATCGAGGAAATCATTTATTTGCCAATGCTCTTTTGTGTCACTGTTGGAGGGGGAGGAAGAGAGGGGGGCTGGGATAAAGAATTAGCAGATATCGCAAATTGAGTTGAAGAGAGGAGCGATCCGAAGCGAAGCGTGATCTTTACGGGTTTAGAGACAGACCGCTCGGCGTCCGGCAACCTGCCAGAATCTTCTCCGACCTACATAAGAAGGGAGGCTCTACCAACCACTCCTACATACAACACCCTCATAATATACAAATCCGTGCCAAGGCCTTACCAATAAATACAACATCCATGCAGTCCAAAAAAAACAAAAACAGAATTACATAAACAGTAATTCTATGCCAGAGTTGGGCAAAATTATAATTACAATTACAAGTTATAACTACATTAGTTGAAATATAGTTACAATTACAACTACTAATGTAATTAGTTATTCGTAATTGGCAACTACATTTTTCAACTAAAGTAATTGTAATTGAAATTTCACAACTACAGTTAGTAGTTGAGAAAATCAGTAGTTCCAAAAACTACTAGAGTTAGTAATTGTAACTGTAGTTGTAGTTGCAACTACAATTACTTGGGTAGTTACTTTAAAAAACTGTGTGAAACACTGACTGAAGTAGTTGAGGCTGTTAAGAAATAACCACATCCAATGCATTTATATTCAAAAGATTATTATATTACATTATTATAATAAGTGAAAATAATTTTAATGCAAATAAATGAAAACAAACGAAAATATATGTAATTTTTTTTTTTAATATATTTTCCTAAAGTCAAATAAAATTAAATACTACTAAACTTTAAAATTTAAACAAATTAGCCGTTAAAATTACTATTATCCCAGAATTTTTGTAAGACAAGCTATTTGACTTTGGGGCGTTTGCCATCTTAGCAAAAGATAAAATAATCGCTCTGCTGCTCTGCTCCAAAAAATAAGGAGTTCTCGTCCTTACTATCACTTTCACTGGTACTCATTGTAATTTGTATCTGAAAACTAAATTAATCCGTCCCCGAGGACTGATGACGGATATAGACTGGAGTGCGAGAGAGTGACAAGAGCCGATCGGCAGAACAAGAGAGTGTTGCGATAGGAGTGTCGACATTCAGCTATTTTGGCATATTCTGTGCACCAATTGAACGTGGCTCGTCTCAGATGGTCCATTCATCACCACCACAAATGTAAATATTTATATAGAGGCGATCAGAATATATTCGCTATTTGGAACGTAAAAAACAGCTGATGTATGTGTAGTTGTAGTTATTACTCAATAACTACAGTTACAATTACAACTACTAATTGTAATTATTTTTATAACTACTTTTTATTTCAACTAGTAGTTGGATTTATCAATACCAACTACAATTACTGTAATTTCGAAACCAAGAAAGTGCAACTACAGTTACCAACTACTATACATTTTTGTAACTGTAGTTGCAATTATATAACTAGTATTTATTAGTTGAAAAAACTAATATTTATTAGTTGTAAAAGTAGTTAATTACAAAAGTATTTAATTACTGCCCAACTCTGTTCTATGCGCACTCCTTGACAGGTTAGTGTTGAACCGTTTTAAATTTTAAATCAGCTGAACTCAATTTTACGTATCGCACATCGGATGGAGTAGTGACGTAAATGCAATTTTTTGTAAAATTAGAAAACACGTTATAATTGTCAGAATAAATCGAAGTATTAACGTTTTACTAATATTTCAACTCTTCTCATCGTCCTTAATAACCTTCTTTTTTTTCCTCATAGGGTGCCTTATTTATTTGAATTCATGTTGAATTCATTGCCACATATCATATTACACGTATGATTATGTTTAAAAACATTTTTATTTTACAATATATACACTTTAATCAACAATATAATCAAATATAATAAAAATAATAATAATAAAATAAAATACAATGAAATCATAAAAAGATAATGTGACATAAAATAATAAAATAAAATATTGAAACACGTAAGATAATTACAAGTACAATTAATAAATTAAATGAAAATAGAAACAAACAAATTAAATAAAGTTAAACTCAACCGATGATTGTTAATTTGCGAATCTATGTAAGGTAAACATATTGAATTATAATTCTCTTTCCTCACAATTACCTTAATATTCTAATGTATTTTTGCTACATCCATATCTAAACTTTTGATAAACATTAAGAGTTCTTTATTATATAATATATGAGCTTGTTCACACCAATTACCTCCTTCCTTAAAAACCTTGGAAGCAGTACCCATTCTCCAATGATCCAACTGTAGTTTGTGGTCAGTTAACATTGTTTGGCAATTCCGATTACTAACCAAAGTACTAACTTTAGGTTTCTAAGCTGTTTATACAACGATAATGTTTGCTAAATAATTACCTAAGACTACTAAATTTGTAGCTCACCACTCAATGCTAATAAAAGTCCGTCACGGAGGGGCTGTGTTAACTAAGCATATTTCACAAGTGCGTCACGTATTTGCATATTTATATTTATTATTGAATTATATTTGGTATTTAGGCTTCAAATAACGGTCTTCATAATATAACAGATAATTGTTAATATGACATTAGTTAGAGTGGGGGTTTACTGAAGGCCAAAAACTGAAAAATGCAAATGTCTCGTTTAATAATGAAGACAGTGAAAAATAGTACATAACAACATTTATAGAACAGTACGGTATCAATA
This sequence comes from Riptortus pedestris, assembly GCA_019009955.1. Lineage (NCBI taxonomy): Eukaryota > Metazoa > Arthropoda > Insecta > Hemiptera > Alydidae > Riptortus > Riptortus pedestris. The sequence continues at coordinate 73,432,003 of CM032231.1, forward strand.
AGATTGGTTTTATACAATTTTTCGATCCGACGTATAATAACGGAGATTTTTTCGAAATTCCCCCCTTCCCGCTGTTCAATTTCAGACATATATATATATATATATATATATATATATATATACACACACGAAATGTTGAACGGACCTCGTTTTCGTCCTAGGTAGGATCGATGGACATTTGAGGAAATTTTTCGAAAATCGCGCCATGGGTGCGACCTCAATCGCTGAATACCCTTAAGGGATATTTGCTAATAGAAAAATCTTATATTTAGTAATTAACTACTCTGACTACATTTTTAGTTAAGAGTTAGCTGCAGTATATTTTATCTACTTAACTACTTTTGGGATAGTTAATTACTTATAGTAGTTAGGGAACTGCGTAAACTGTAAACTACTTAACCTATTTAATTACCCAATGTGGTGACAAGTTACTTACTAAATTAATTAACTACCCAATTTAATTAAATAAAAGTTAATAAATCAATTTAGTCAACTACAGTCAGTTTAGTTAACTACACATTAACAACTCTATTTAGTTAGATATTATTTTGTAGGTACTTGATTTACCCCAAATAAGCTTTCAATCAATTAGGGTCTACTCCATCTTGTGCTATACTTTGCAGATCAAGTAGTTCAACGTTTACACAAAAGACGGACGTTTTCTCTGGACGGAATTCCAAAAGTTCTGAACTTTCTTAGAACAGCTTTATATCCCCGAAATGCCTAAATTCGTTCTCAGTATCTTAATATCTCTCCGCCCATCATAAAGAGAGAAGGAGCTGGTCTTGCATAAGGACTGACCGTGACCGGGACCTCTGGCAGGAAAATGGGAAGCTAACAACTCCAATCCCCATAGGTTTGTTCACCGCGGGGATTTAGACATTCGCCCATTTAGACAAAAAAAAAATATTAGTTGGTAAAAAAATGTAATTATAATTTTTTTTTAAGATAATTTTGTTTTATGTTTATTGTGATTAAACAGAGATTATGTTTATTATGATTTCTATGATATTTATATTTATATATATACACGACCCTGACGTTTTCTCTGGACGGAATACCTAGTTCTAAAATTTCCTAGAACAGCTTTATATCCCCTCAGGATCTTAATTTCTCTCCGTCCATCATATTCCACGACCCAATTAGTCTTAAGTCGGTCAATAGTGACTTAAGCGTTCCAATCTAGATTCCCAAGAGACTTGGAATGGTGTTTATTACTAGAATCTGCATTGTTGCTTCATATTTAGCTCGTAAATACCCTTCCCTGTAAATTCTTAGCAAATTCCTTCTGATTTTCCGTTTCTCGGAAGATATTAAACTCTAGTAATTAGAGATTCAAACTGTTAGGTAAGTATTCTCCTAGTTGATGCTGTAGATGCTTTTCTTTCTGTGTAAAAGAATCCCTAACATCTAGAGCTTTCTTCGAATAGGAATTATTAGAATAATTATTATATTTAATTCCTTGTTTTCACCAACTTACTTTGAATATTTATTCCCAACACCAGATTCAACAACTATTGGCTTATGGGTTTGTCACTGGATCCCTCTGTTTTCCCTTCATTAAATGGATTCTAGACGAGAAATTCAACAGTAACCCAGTTTAAGAATTCCTTTATTATTACCATTTTAAGCGGAAAATGAAAATGCTCTGTGAATCCTTCTCAATGTTAATTGCCGTTTTCAAAGAATTAATAATAATTAAATAATGTCGACGTAGTATAATGTGAACGTTAATAAAGATCGTTTACATCAAGAATCGTTTCTTCATAATTCGGTAATTGCCTTTACGAAGCTTTATTCAGTCATCAGTATATTTATATATTTAACTAGGGCTCCTGCTAGCCATGTGACTTAAAGCGTTAGCCTAGAGTGGCGAGTTCGATTCCAACCTGGAATAATAATAATAAAATATATGTAATATAATTGTAATATATTTAATAACGAACTCATTAAATAAAATATTCACCTGTAGCAGCTTATATTTTGCATGAACCTTAATTATTTTAAATTTCTTTTATTCATTTTATACACCAATTTAATTTTAATTATTGATTTATTTATGTATTCAACATTTAAATGTTAGTGATTTCCCTATTGGCCAATGTAACTCAAGAGTTCGATTTTCAATTTTGTCTTTGTTTGTTCCCTTGTTTATTTATTTTGTTCTTTGTTGTGTTCCATTTTTGTTTTTTGATTTCCATTCTTTTTATTTGAGTTCCATTTTATATTAGAGATTTCCGTTTTAGAGTTCCAGTTCCGTTTTTGTGTTTCACTCAGTTTTTGTTATTAATTTCATCTTTTGTGTTCGATTTCTTTTAATCCATTTCTGTTTTGTATTTAGTTTCTATTTTTTCCCCAATTCTGTTTTAGTTTTATATCTGTTTTCTGTGTTTTCTCTCTGTTTAATAATTCTTTTATGTTTTGTATTCCTTTTCTGTTTTTTGTTCCATTTCTGTTTTTGTTTAAAATCATTATTTTTTTTGTTTTGTTTTGTTTTTATTTGTGTTTATTTTGGTTTGTTTTTTAAGTTATGAAGCTTTTATTTTGAACTACATCGCCAAAGCTTCGAGATATTATATATTTAAAAAATAATTCCTTAAATAAAACGTTTAATCCCACGCTGGTTAGATTAGGGTGTTAACTTGCAGAATGCCCGTCCCAATTAGCCATAGTAGCGAAAAGAGGACGTTAATAAGTAATAACAATATTTATGTAACATATAATGTCATCCATTTTATAGCCCAATGAAATAACTCACAAGTTCAGAGAACATTGAAAACATCCTCTTTCAATGAATGATGTAAAGTTTGAGTGATATCCTACTTATTCCTACCTGTGCTTTTACTGAGAATTACTTCGGATCCTCAATGTATTTTATAGCTGTTATCCGGGGGTTTTATCCAGCTCATCATTGGTTTTAGCGATTAAGCCGGTCGTTACTTGGACAAAGATGGACCCTTTAGCCCAGTCTCCACTCGTATGAAACCACTAATGAGGTGGCCTTAGTACAACCCACGGCATTTCTTAAACCTCCAAGTATTTTCATAAATCAGTTTTCTGTATAAGCCATTCCAAAATTCCTTCAAGCCTTAATAAGTATTTACTACTCATGATCATCATTATCTCGATGAAAGAACTCAACATCCATTTACATTGGTACAACAGTAGGCAACTAAAGATCAGCTAGTTTGTAATACATTACATTTCATTTAATTATTCCTAAATATTAACTACCAAAGCGACCCCTATATAGAAATTTAATTGTTTATTTGTCTAAATTTAAACATAGATTTTAATTGTAACATTACAAAATGAAACTGTTATTTGTAACTGTATGCCAAATAATGAACAACAAAATTATGTTCACACAGATATATTTTTACACGCATCGTTTTCTACTTGATCACCTTCTGGAGCAATTCATTATAACATAAGAATTAGCATACGTGACAGCCTATATCTATATACCTATTACTAGCAGATAATGATCTCCTATTATTCCTAAAAACGTCCGTCACGCAGGGGGTACTTAAACTAAGCAGATTTCCCACTTGCGTCCCGTATTTGCAATTTTCTCATGACGTAAAAGTTCAATGAGAACAATATTTGTTATTAAGGCTTCAAATAAAGTGCTATATAATATAACAGTTTATTGTTGATATGACATAAGGAGGAGTGGGGGTTTACTGAAAGCCGAAAATTAAAAAACGCACATATCTTGGTTAATATTAAAAATAATGAAAACATGTACAAAACAACATTTATAGAGTATAGTAACAGATATATTTCGAATTTTCAAAAATATTCCCCTCTAAACCACCCTCTCTCCCCGGGTCCGATTTTAGCCGTTAATGGACTTGATCTTTGTTTTTACATAAAACGACTAAGTATCGAGTTCGGTAACGATTAAACAATAATTGCGACTGCTAGAGCGGTCACAGACAAATAGACAAATATATATATGCAGTTTTGAATGGACCTCACTTTCGTCATCTCCTTGGTAGAATCGATGGACATTTGAAGAAAAATTTAGAAACTCGCGTCATGAGTACGACCGCAATAGCTGATTTCCCTTAATGGAAATCTGCTAAAACACTCAAACTCGAATCAAAATGAATTAATAAATTCATTTAGAACATATCGGCTGGTATCATGATGTTGTATTTGCCACTGCATATTGAGTAATGAGATATGTGTCTTATGGCTGTCCGTGTGTATTTTTTGTCTGTCGTATTTCTGTAAATTTCTGCCCATACTGGGGATAAAGGTGATAACGTTATATCTTCCATCATCATTTATAACCTATCATCTATCACCCCCACCCCTCCCAAGAAACTTCTATCAAGGGAGTCCTATTTTTCTAAAAGTACCTACTTATGATAAAATTATCTTCACTTTTTATATACATAACCGTTTAATATATGAAATTATGCACCACTAAACCTTCTATTGTAATAATTTGGGATGATAATTATATGAATTTCATTATATTTATTTTATTTAATTTGTCATCCCTCTCCCCTCCAAGCAACTATTAAGCAACTCCTTAAGAGTCCTTTTTTCCATTTTTCCTGTTTGTTCAAATTAAAAATTATAAAGTTATCTTCAGGGATTTTTTCTCATCATAATTGTCTATATATGTAGTTGTACACCACCAAACCCTCTATTCTCATCATTACTACATTAACAATATCTAATTAGCATTATCTATTTTTTTATTACGTCAAAGATAAAACATTGAGTTTAATGTTTAAATATTTAAATAATTGTAACATCTCATATAGGCTAAATATTTATTAAGTTGTGCTAATATTATCGCCACTTTAGTAAAGGAGTAAACTCGTCGTCCAAGAATGGCTCACAGATGAGCAAATCTCAAAACTTGATCCTTTACTATATTCCTATGTACTCTACATAAACAAGATTTGAATCGCTGATCAGTTTAATGTAGATGTAAAAGGTGAATAAAAATATTTAAAGGTAATTCGTCAATATGATTTATTTGTTCATTCTTACAATAATCGCATTTCGGGTCTGAGGCGATTTAGTGACGAATGAGTTAAATTCCTATAATCACTTTATTATATTTAAGTAAGTATGCTCATTTCTGCAAATATTTTCAGTATTGCCCTACTTTATAATTTTTTGAAAATGTTGTTATGTTTCAAGTAGTGTAGTAATACGCGTTCTATATACTGCCCTACGGTCTAGTAGTAATTCAGTCAAAGTGCACGTTAGGTCTTTGTGAGTCCTTAGATAGCAGTCAGATAGTACATAGTTTATAGTCAGTCTACAGTTACAGTGTTGGCAGTAACGGGTTCGTCTTCTCCAATAAGTAAGTGTGAGTCAGTCATGAATGGCCGTTAATATGAGAAAGTAAGATGAAAAACAAAACCTATGTATTTTGATAAGGAACGCATTAAAAGATATTTACGATTTTATATGATACCCTTCTTCCCTCATCTACACCCGTACTCCTTCTAGTCCGATCATTTACAAACAAGACCTTTTAATTATACGTTTAACGTGATAATTTGAACATGATATGCCTGTACACAGTCCTATATTAGCGAATTTTAAAGAACTTTAGTAGGTAGAATAGCTATATTTTATTATTATTATGGGGGAGGTTTATACTCAGTGAAAACTGGAGTAAAATCCATATCGGGGGAAAATCCAACCGATATGGAGTTTGTGAGTGTGACATATTAAGGGGAATTTAAAAATTTTCGCACGATTCTAGCAGTATCAAGAAGTATCCCTTGCTGTGCTTCTTTTATAATTGCTGTTGGCAGATTCAAGTTCTTGGTGCCTGCTATCGTTGTTTTTGGCACTAGTCCATTTGAACTTACTATAATAGCCGTAACTATGGCAGATTTCAGTTTGTATACCTCTTTGAGCTCGATAGCCAATTCTTGATATTTTCTTAACTTTTCGGCATGGGATTTTCGAATATTTATTATTATTATTATTTATTAACGTCCACTTTTTGCAACTTAGGCTAATCGGGACGGGTTATCTACAGGTTACCACCCTTTTCTAGCCAGGGTGGGATGCTATATTTTTGAAGTAAGTTTGGTAAATTTGCATGATGTGGTTGGTCTCATTTCATTCCAAACTATCGATTAATACAATAAAATAGAATTATTGTTGTGCGTATTGGGTAGAACCGATTTCCAAAACTAGTCAGTTAGTTTTGTAGCTAGGTGTTGGATGGAACCGATCCTTAAACTAGTAACTAAATTATGTACAAAACAAAGATAATCGGGCAGTCGTATTATAATTATATTTATGTATACACATATAAGGGCTCATAAGAGTTTTTATAACTTTTAGTTCAACAAAGTTTAGTTGTTTTCAACAAAAGAGCTAATTGTATATTTCCTATTGAAATATTCACATACTAATAACTCCTCTTATATTAGAAACTATGAAATATTTGTTTTTAGCCAAAGTATGGTAGAACTTGAGAGTTTTATAAGTTTATAGGAACTGAACTCAAATAAGATCCGACTAAAGTAAATTTATCAAAGCAATGAAAGCGTTACGGTTCATAATCTCTAAGTTCATTGAATATTGAATTCTGAAATTGTAAGGAAGATATTATAAAGTTTTGAAAAGTAACTTACTTAGTTGTTTACTTAGGGGAAGTTGAAGTATCTATTATTTCCGCTATATTCATTGAAATATGATTAGAGTATATTGAATTTGACATTAAGCTTTCTTATTTGAATTTTCCTTCAAAACTGGGCTTAAGTTTGAGAGTTATGTTCACTAAGCATAGAAACGATAAGATGACTTTAAGCCTTCCTTAATAGCCTAATATATATACATATATGCACACCAATATAAATAAGTTTGTTTTAATACTCTAGACTTAATCTTATCCCCCATTTCAGAAAAATGATTAGAGATCTAATCTAAAAATTTCAAGAAAGAAATATTGCCCTCCAAATATCGTTTTGACCCCAGAAATGAAAGAAACCCTTTTGCAAACACCCAACCCGATTGTTTGTACTTCATTGTATGGATTGGTAGAGGTCCACAAAGGACACTGTTCTATGTGGCTCATACTGCCCAGTCTTGGTTCACCAAGTGAAAAACTCAGTACATTATTCACACACACACACACACACACGCGCGCGCGCTGCAGTTGTAAGAATGTTTAACCAAGACCAGCCCCACTCGGAATATCCATCGGATTTATAGATTTGAGGCTAATTATCAATCATTAAACAGCCAATATCACTACTACATCCGATACATAGAAATTAACATTCAAATTTTTGCTTCTGACCACTCTCTTCCACCTTACTTACACCAATTGTAAGTGGTTGAAAAAATATATTTTCCTGCAAAAAGCTTGATAATCAAGTTCCATTTGCATAAGCCTATGGGTGTTACATTAATATTATGGAATTTCCTTCTAAATATTCATAAATATTATATTAGTGAGAATAAGTTGGCCAAATCACATGACCATGGGAATGGCAAAGGAGCTATTTCGAGTTTCAGCTAGTGCCCTTTCTTTGAGAAAAGATCTCCAATTAGAGTTTGGCAAAAGTTTTGTGATAACTTTAATCAATCCCAAAGGCAGTGGGGTTGTGTTTGCTTTAGCCGGAGTTAGGAAAAACTTTAAGATTTACTCAAAGGCTTCGCCATATTGTATAGAAAATCAACAATTTGGCCCAGCAAACAGATATTCCCGATCAGGGCTTAACAAAGTCTATAATAGGCGCTCTGTTTGGGATGCAATGGGCTATATAACCGCCTTCTCGACGTAATAAGATTTAATTAAAATTTAATTAAAATTCATCTGCTAAAAGGGAAATGAAGCTTTGCCCTCCATCTAACCCCGCTTGGGTTTCACCAAATCTTTACTTTATTTTAGCTTTCACTCATAAAGAATACTTTGGGAAATAGTATTGATATATCTTCCGTCATATTCTACAGTCACTTACATTTCATAGAAACATATAACCTTTTTTCTTTTGTAGTTTTGTTCTACAATTGATTCTAAAGAACTCTGTCTAAGTCGCCTTAATAAAATAACTGATGTGTTTGAGATCTATTAGATTTGGACAAGAAGTTTATATTATACAAAAAGCTTTGCGCTCCAAGAAATGAAATCGCATGACTTAGGAAGCAGATGAAACACGAGGTAGGGGTAGGTCGCTCATGACTGAAACACAGGTATTTCATGGTAAAAACAGACAACCCAATTTGTGAAACTTACACTGAAATATCCATTATACAATTCCTAATAGCCAGCAGAAAAGCTCAGATTTTTGGTCATATCTAAGTTTTTTTCTTTTTAAATGAAATCCGCTACCTATTACTCGCCCTGGCCTTTTTGCAGAAGTTAACCACGTCAAGTATGATTTACTTTTAATATACGCCTTCTTTCTCCGTAGCCAATTACAGCCTATATATTCAAATTTCAGTTAACTTTATTTCCACGATTACTATGGGCATTCTGACGTATAGTTCTATTACCTGTGAATAGTAGGATTGGTGCTAGTCAATAATAATAATTAGTCTTTTTAAATAAATAAATATCGTTTGTATGAGCGATTGAATATGTGTGGGTATAATTTATTTATTTATTTACTTATACTTAAATTATGAGTAAAAAGGTTCTAGTAGTCACTTAATAAATTTAGCTTTTTGGGTCATTGGACCTACGGACCTATTCAGGCAGTTAGTTGACGATTTCCCTGGAAATTAATTCATATGAATTCTCTTGTAAGGAAGTACACAAGTTCTTACCTGGAAGTTAGTTGCAAGGTGCCCAAGTCTTTTACTTCCAAGTCTCCCCTATGGAAGCCAGAATTTTGAAACAGGATTGGTGAATGACGTTTTTATTTTTCCATTGAAAAATTGAAATTGAAGAAAAAAAAAGAAAAAAAAATCTCCGATTTGAAAATATTTGTACTCCCAAATAAGTAACACAAATGGGGCATCTAAAGAAACGATGAAATAATGGATTTGTATAACACATTTGATTACAGATGAGCAATGGTCGTGTAACGCTGAAGAAAGTTAAAGTGGCATTAATAGATAATGTCGAACGTATGGAGCTCAATAGGTTGTTCAAAAAAAATATTGGATGGAATAAAAAGTTCTGCGAGGAAGACAGCATAGTTAGTTGGATAATGTCAGAATCATAGATTCTAGCATCGCAATTGAGGATCCTAGATTTAGAACTGTCTTGATGGTCTGTAGGGCAATAGCGACTGGCATTTTACTGTATTTTGTTATACCATCAATTCTTTTTATTTTTTTGTACTCAAGATTTTAAAGGGTCTCATATTTCTGCCAGCTTAAAATTTCCCATTGCCAATTACTGTGATGCTCTGCCCTTGTTTAGGAGTAAAAACCCCAAGAAAATGGGACATGACACTTAGCTAAGCCCCTGGGAGCCATCTATCTCAGGGCTTACTAAATTTTAAACCAACGAGCTTCAATGTCAAGGCATTTCGACGTCATTCTTTATCCACCCACCTTATTTATATTTTAAGCTCTTCTGCTAGTTTAGGAAGTTCAAAATACATTGAGAGTAGGCAAAACATGTACTCCAACGCTCCTTCCTATATTAAGGACAAAATACTCTGTTAGCAGATTTCCCTTAAGGGAAACTCATGACACAATAATCAACATTTCTTCAAATTTCCATCAATCCTAACCCCTTATAATATATATATATATATATATATATATATATATAATAACACCTTTAAGGTTAATTATGTTAATAATAATTATTGTTAATATTTAATTTAAATTCCCGGCTAGCATGAACTCGTCAGGGCCATTTTTGCACTAAAAGCTACCGCACTAAGAATAGCCGACCGTCTCTATATAGCAAATAGTCTCTGGATACATAAATAAGGAATTTGGGATCAAATTTACTATTCCTTTTAGCTGTCTATATATTATAAAAAATGATTCTGTTAACTTACAGATCCCCTCTTATATATAGCTTAATGTAACACCATATGCACATGCTAAAAATAAAATTAGACGGAACGGACTCTTTGTTCTTTCTTGTCTCTCCAGATTGCATTTTCGAAAATTCGAATTATCTCTGTTACTATACTTCGAAAAATGTTATAGAATCAATCTTAATTCAAATTAACTGTAGTATAAATATTGTTATATACATTTATTCCCTATCTTTAATATCAACCGAGATTTTGAGCATTTTTCAGCTTTTCGTTATCTCCTGGGATGGATCCATGGACATTTGAAGAAATATTTCGAAACTCCCATCATGGCTACAACCTCAATTCCCTAAGGGAAATCTGCTAAAACTCACGCCACCTTTGAAGCAAGGTTTGTGAACTGATAAGAGTCATACAGAGTAAAATTAATCATTCGATTGAAATCAATTGTAGCAGTTTTGTTGAGGGTGAAATAAAAGAGTAAATTATTAAAAGAAATTAAATATAAAAGAGTTGAATAAACAAATGCTTTTCACATGCCAAATTTCACGAGTTAATTCAACTCATTACAATTCAGATAAACAAAAAAGTCGTTAAATTTCATTATTAAATTACAACTCTTGGCCATTTAAAAACCGGCATAATCATAATCTGAACATAAGGAATGATTAAATCATTATTTTTTAAATAAGCGATACCTGAAAATATTATCAAACATCAAAGACTAAGTTTGAAGCGTAGGAGGAGGCGGTTTGCCGACATTAACGAGCTAAATTTCCCGACACTAACGAGGTAAAATTTATTCTCAGATTATTAGGTATTCTCCTCCTAAATTCTTCTAGTGTGAAAGCATAACTGACCAGCACTGAGAGCCTTGAAAAAAAGTGAAAACTACCGAGGGGGCGTTTTGATTTTTCACTTTTTGAAAATATGCTAGTTTTTTTTTTTTTATGGTCCATTTTATTCGCATGTAGTAATTATATAATTAGTTTTTCTTAGATTTCAAATTGTTCGCAATCTATACTGAGTTTGTTTTATGTAGCTTGTTACGATAGCTACGAAAAAAAACAACTGAAAGTTTATATGAACAAAATTTGCCACAGCTGTTAATATTTATATTGTTCTTTTATTTTAAAATATTTTTATTATTTTTAAAATTAATATTTTAAAAATATTAATTTTATTTTAAAATATTAGATGTTAGGTAATTCAGTTGTAGTTAACAACCTCATTCTTAACTTTAAAAAGAGACCTTCTGGAGAAATGTTTATTTTTTCCTTGCCAGATTATCTTTTTACTTCGATTATACGTATTTAGTCTTTTAAATTGGTTCAAGTTCAGAGACCATCATAAGAATATGTATCTTCTAGTGATTCTCTGTTTAAATCTTTTTATTTACAGTTTTAATTAAAAACGATTCTCGCCTTGGCAAAGGGATTTATTTAGTGACGAAATTCATTAAATAAAATCCTTAGTCCCACCCTGGCAGGAAAATGGTGATAGCCTGTAGATATCCGCCTGTAATTAGCCTTTGTTGCCAAAAGTGGACTTTCATAATTAATTTCGATTTTATTGAAATTTTGTAGCACTACAATGATTTTTTTGAAAACCATTCCTCTCATAGAAAATGTACCTACGAGGTTCAAATATTTGACTCACTGAAAATAATAAATTAATTCAACTCGTGTTTAAATAATTTTTTTTTGTTATTTAGGACAGAGCTGTTTCAAATGAAGTTGGGAGTGTTCGGTGCATTAGATCTATAAGGTCTGACGTTGACAGGACCATTTCTTTTCCCCCTCAAGAGATAGGAGCTGATATAGGGGATGTGTTTTTATTTTATAATACATCAGTATTTTCGTTTCCCTCAAGACTTATCACAAAAAATAAACCTGAACACAGGGGACAAAATCATTTCTCACAAATTAGAAGTACTGTATCATAAGCTTGATTGCATAAAATCTAACAACGAATTAATAATTATAAGTTTCTCTAAATGTAAACTGCAAACAATGTATTCGTTAATAGCACTGAAATTGTGATTAGATTTAGCCAGTTAGCATCGGAACAAATCGAATTATGAAGTCGGTGAAAGTAATTATCTAATCGAATCCATGTGGAAACAATGTGGCACTTGTTAAGTCTTTCCTCACACGTGAATTGCGTTATATGCCTAGATCAGTTTCCCTAATAGAATGAATCAACAAAGTAAATGATTTAAAACCAAAACACTTAAATTGAACTACCTTAAATAATTTAAGTCCAAAAAGATAATTATAACAGCAAGAAATCGGTAGGGAATTAAAACAACTTTTACTCATTTAATAAAGTGTTTCAATTATTTTTTGACAATAATAGATTTTCGAGATAATGTACAACTACAGTGTAATATTCCCTATGCCAACATATTATTTCTAATTTATTAAATTCGCTTTATGCTACTAAGGCTAATCGGGACAGGTTATCATCAGATAACTGCCCTGGTCAAGCCTGGGTGGGACTAAGGATTTTATTTAATGAGTTATAGTGAGAATCGAACCCACGACTCTTGGTTTACCAAGTGATATTAAGTACAACGCCTTAACTCACATGTCTAACCCAAAATGCCAACATTAATAAATAAATATGCCCCCATTAACCGTTCTGGCTTTAACTATATATTTGCGTGAAAACTTCAACATTGTTTTCAATTGAAATAGGAGCGGTATGTATAACATAGCAGACAACAAAATCCGAATGATGCAGTGATCCTTGTTAGCAGATTTCCCTTAAGGGAAATCAGCTATTGAGGTCGTACTCATGACGCGAGTTTTGAAAAATGTCCTCAAATGTCCATCGATCCTACCCAGGGGATGACGAAAATGAGGTCCGTTCAAAATTATATATATATATATATATATATATATATATATTTGTCTGCTAAAGCCCTAGCGGTCATAATATTTGTTTGATCGTTACCAAACTTCATATTTAGTCGTTTTATGTAAAAAAGAAAGATCAAGTTCGTTAATGGCTGAAATCGGACCAGTGGGAGGGTGGGTTTAGAGAGGGGATTTTTGAAAATTCGAAATATCTCCGTTATTATGCGTCGGATCGAAAAATTGTATAGAATCAATCTTATTGCGTATTACATTTACTATAAATATTGTTCTATACATTTATTCTCTATCTCGAATATTAACCGAGATATTTGCATTTGTATTGTGTGTGTGGTCGGCAGAAGTCGGCTATATTCCGGACTTTCCGCCAAAAGCTAGTTCGGTCGTTTCCGTAACTGTTCGTCCCTCCTGAATTGGTTTAGAGATTCATTACTACTACTGTTATTAGTATGCAGATTTCTCTATTGTAAAACATCACGTGAGAAATCTACTTAGTTTACGTAGCCCCTGCGTGATGGACTATGTTACTAGGAGCGGTAGTACCACAATCTGTGCCAGTCACAAACCTAGATATAAGGTTGAGCTATAAACGTTAGTAAGGGTGGAGCGAATTGAAAAATACTGGAAAAGCACTAGAGTTATATTCTCTCCGGACACACAACAACAGATAATAAATTTACCATTCTTCTTATTCTGGACCCAATATTATTTATATATTCTTCAAATTTGATGGCAAGGGTCTCCAATAAAAAACATTTCTTTCCGGTGCAAACTTTATTGAAACTGCCCTAGTACATGTATCGTGGCTTATTAGCCACCTCTTCAGGGGCTATCAGAAGAGGCGACAAATAAGCCACGAAACTTGTAGGACAGTTTCAATAAGGTTTGCACCCGAAAGAAATCTTTGTTATTGGAGACCCTTGCCATCAAATTTGAAGAATATATAAATTTATCATTAATGAGCAGAGCATTAAGGCAAGATGATTCGTTATCAGTGATACTATTTTATTTTGTGCTAAAAGTGACAATATAAAGAATGAAAACTAATCCTTGTAGTACCCCTTATACTAGGTTGTTACAAAAGTCCTTGTGCATATCAAGTTGTTTACATTGAGGTCTCTAATTTAATCCTTATTTCGTCTCTGACGAATATAATTCTTATGTCAATGTTTACATTAACTAATCCTCTAATTATTTATGTACGCCAACTGTCCCTGCCTTTCATTCAGTTTATTAAATTTCACTAGAAATGTCGGAAGAAAAATTTGTCATCCGCGGCCTTCTTAGGCATTATTGGAAAAAAGGTTTTAGTGCAAAGGCCTCAGCCGAGGAAATTTGTGTAGTAGAAGGGGAAAGTGTGGTGCATCGAAACACGGAAAAATGCATATTTTTAAAAAACCCTACCAACCGCAAACAGTGGGTTCAGCAAGGCCAAGATTCGGAAAAAAGATTATGCTTTGTGTTTGGTGGAATTATGAAGGCATTTTGCACTTCGAGCTGGTTCCAGAGGGCAGGGCTATCCACGCTGAGCTATACTGTGAACAGCTCGATAGGGTATATGAAGTTTTAAAAGTGAAATACCCCGCTTTGATTAATAGGAATTAAGCGTTATTTCAGCAAGACAACGCCCCTGCACATCGCTCACGATTAGTTAAAGAAAAATTTTCAGAAATGAACGGGATTAGCGTCTTGCCCCACCCTCCTTACAGCCCAGACGTCGCACCGTCTGACTATGGACTTTTCAGGTCAATGGCGCATTTTTTGAAAGGTCGGCGCTTCGAAAACTTCGATGATGTCAAATCTGGATGCGATGAGTTCTTTGCCTCGAAAACTGCAGAGTGGTATCAACATCAAATACAACTTTTGGCTGAAAGATGGTTTAACGTAGTTGAAAATGATGGCCTATATTTTGAAGAATAAATTTGATTTGTAAATTTTGTACTCACATTTGAATAAAATTAATTTTGTGAACAAGGACTTTTGTAACAACCTAGTACAATATGCTAACTGAGTGTATTGAGTAAGTCTATCATATAATAGATACGATAGTTCAGTTTGTCATTAACCTTACTTTATTCCGAGGGGAAAGCATGCCATTTTTTTAGATAGTTAAAAGTTCTGATTACAGATAACCGTTTGTCGGGAATGGCCTCTCTTAATTAGAAACTTTCAAACTGAATTAATTTTGAAACAGTAATTATGTAAAACAGTCTTACACTCTTTCATGGGATTATGAATCTGGTTTGAATTATATTCGATGGGAGAAGTTAAATGATTATGAAACAGGAAATTAAGATTAAGGAATTTCTCAATGGAGAGGCCAACATTTTGGGTTAACCCAATAAGTTTCTTTTGGGGGGGGGTCTCTCAAACCATAGAAACATTTAATACATCAGCTTTTTAATTATAATCACAGTATCATTTACACAGTATAAATAAAATAGTTTTTAACCTTGAGTTAACCCCCACTCCTCCTCATGTCATATTATGAATAAGCTGTTATATTATGAAGCACATAATCTCAAGCCTAAATGCGGAACGTATCTAGTGTCTTCTCAGCCCTGAAGTAACTCTCTAGTATCATAAAAGTCTTGTTGAATTAAGTGAGACAAAACTGGCTTTCTCCCTAAAATCTAACATTAGCCAGCTTAGAAAGATTACAGCCCTAAAAGAGATGGCTCTTTAACAAGTTTGGTCTCGAATCGCATTCTATCCGCCCTTCCTGATTCCCCTATTTTGGACATTTTTCATTCAAAATAAACCTAACTAACTGATATAGCTACGGTCCCTGGAGAAAAATGGACCCTGTGAGGAAACGTAGACAACTAATTGTAAAGCCTAGTCGACACAAGTAGACATGTTGCGCGATTTTGGTCTCTGAGACGTGCCTCAGGTTGTCTACGTAGACAGGTCTATAGACCAATCTCCGTCTACGGGATTGTTGCGAGACCAAAAATCGCAGGTCTAAGGTCTCCCGATTGGAATGGGAGACTTAATGCAACGTTAGACTTATTGCCCAACATTTTGATAGTGTGGACGTACTCAGCGTCTAGAGACGAGACATCTTCACTCTATTTCCAGCTACCGAGTGGTGTGGTTCGGCTGTTTATTCAATTTTTCGAAAGTGTTTTAGTTACTTTGAAACATGTGGCCTAATGAAATAGTATTGAGTCTTATTGAAGATTACCACGTATCTTATCGTTTGTGGGATGTTACGAGTCCTCATTATAAAAACCGGGTGAAAAAAAAAAAAAAAAAAAAAAAAAGCGGCCCTCAAATCTGTGGCTGCAAAGTACAATGTGACAGTGTCAGACGTAGAAAAGATAATTCATAATTTAAAAACATCATTCCACCGGGAGCGAAAAAAAATTACTTCGACGAGTGGGACCTCTCCCAAAAAGTCAACATGGTTTGCATATTACCTGCTTTGATGTTCTGAAGGTGTACATGAGGCTCGTGAATGAGTCTCCACTTGTTAGGAAACGCAGTGTGACTGCCAGTCGAAGAGAAGCTGGGATGGTTTCCCTAAACTTTGTATCTTGCTTCATTACTATTCTTCCAACCATCAGAAACAAGTCTTCAAAATCAGTAGTCGTCAGCCGGGTAAAATTCCGAAAACCCATGGCGTCTTCCAATCTTAATTTACTTAATAGAGCTTTACCGAATCTAGACCCTTCTGAAAGTACTTCGCGCGTCCACCAACGTTTACGTTTTCGTGTTCTTTCACTTATAATTACCACTAAGTAGGAACTCATTCCACACAAAACAAAGTCCACCATGGTGGACTGTGAGCACGAGACTGAGAAATTTCCATCGTAGTGTGGACACTAGACGAGACAATGAACGGTGTCTCTTGACAGTCTGTAGAACGTGTCTCGAAACCGTCTGTAGACGGTCTATAGACAAATCGCGCAACATGGTCTACTGGTGTGGACTAGGCTTAATAAGTGAAATCAGAAGCCTCTGTTTCGTTCTCTCTCCTATTCACCACACGCAACAATTTTTGGCAACATGTTAGATTCCCACGAGACCAACGTTGGGTGTAGTCTCGTTTCGTTAATAGGAAAGATAAAAATATTCCATTAGTTTGGAGTTAAGTAAGTAACTAGTGTCATTTCTTTATAGCATTCATAATTTATCCAAATTGATAAGTTTAAGTACGTAATTTTGAATTCTACCTCTAAAAATTCATTGAAGAGAATGACTAATTATAATTTTAATTTTTTTCGAATCAGTTGAAAAGAAATAACATTGATAATCACTACTTCAGTACAATTACTGTACTTAACTTGCCCTAACAGAAGGTTTACTAATTAATATTTGTCCAACAGCCACTGCAAACTGCAAATGAATAGCCCATACTTTGATTATTAGCACATACTTTACAGGTATAGACCATACTTCACAGACATAGCCCATACTTCGATTATTAGTATGTACTTTAAAGGTATAGCTCATACTTCAATGTATAACCCGTACTTCACAGGTATAGGCAGTACTTTGATTATTAGTACATACTTTACAGGTATAGACCATACTTCACAGACATAACCCATACTTCGCAGGTATAGCCTATACTTCACAGGCATAGCCCATACTTCATACTTCAATTATTAGCACATGCTATGCAGGTATAGTCCATACTTCACAGGTATAGCCCATACTTCGATTATTAGTATGTACTTTACAGGTATAGCTCATACTTCAATGTATTACCCGTACTTCACAGGTATTGGCAATACGTTGATTATTAGCTCATACTTCACAGGTATAGCCCACATTTCACTGGAGTATGCCATACTTCACAGGTATAACCCATATTTCACGACATAACCCATACTTCACAGGTATGACCCATATTTCACTGGTATAGCCCTTACATCACAAGTTTACCATAGGATTATGTAGCATATACTTTACAAGTATAGCTCCGGCCACTCCCGCACAGATTAGTTTGTGCGTTTAACTATTTGTCACAAAAATAGAGTTCATTAAAAAATCGCTTGACCGATTTTCAAGTGAACAATAATTCAATAAAGGGCAAACATACATACAAGTATTCATTATTGATAAACGTAATCATTGAGGTAAAGTAACAAAATATCTTATGTATCTTCCCTGATTTATTACTATGTTTTAAACCACTTAAACGAAAATATTTTTATTCTGTATGTACACAGTACAGGAAAATATTTTTAGTTGATCGTATATCTGCCTTGAGGGGTACAGCTCCCCCGCTTCATTCACAATATATCCCCGGTATTACAACCGGCTTCTAGTAACCGATGTTCGTACACGTTTTAGCAACGATTTTTATTGATTACTGCTACAGGTGAAGTGTGAGGTTCTTCACCTGTTGTAACAACGGGGGAATATAATTGAGGATCTTGGAATCGCAGTATCAAACCCGATTATAAAGTAATTTTATTTATACAGATTCCTTTTGACATCTTACGATATTAAAGACATAAACATTTATATCAGTTGTACTAGTATTCATACCGATCCATCTTTAGTCTGGCGAAAGTTCTAAAAGTTTAATCAGTTAAACTATACAATCATACTTACGAATTTCATTAATTTATGATAAAGATCATCATTGCTAATTAACAATTACTAAAAAGTTATAAGTTAGACTAAAACAGATTACTTATCCATTAAAGAAAATGGCTGTAAAATATTTAATATTGAAGGCTGGGGATGTTGTGGGCAGCCATAATGGCGTCGGTTAAGAGAGTAGCTAATGCCCTAAAATTGGGGATTGAGTTACAACTTCCGGTCATTCGGGAATAACTAATCACCTTCCGCTCCTAGGCAGGAAATATTGCAATAATTCAGAGTCATTTTCTAAATCCTAGGGAAAAAATTAAATGCAAGAGAAAGAGGGATTTAATTTATAACGTTTTCCCGATCCTGGGTTTTCAAATCCTTTTTTTCTATTCCTTTACTACATTTGTTTATTTATTTAACCTTCCGCTGGTAACACTATTTTGACACCTTACTCGTCACCCCAAGGGATTATTTAATCAATAAAGGAGATTAATGTTAACACAATGATTTATTTACATTTTGACATTTATATTAAATTATTAATAATGCAATCGACAACTGAAAAATGATAGATTGAAATTCACTACTTGAAGCAGCTGCTACACACTTACTTGCGATGCTTGCTGCATGTAGGTTTACCGCATTTTCTGCAGTCAGTTTTCACTTTTTTGTCATTTGCTCGTGTGCATAGATGTAATTTTCACGACGAATACATATTTCCAGGTTTGTAAATTGAACATTTCTTTCAACTATAGTCGGGTCAATAAGTAAGGGCAAGTTCAGATGTGATGTTTGAATAGGGTTTTACTCGAGGGATTTTTACAATATTATGGGCTTGTGTTCTGGTTGGTTTAGGTGGTTTCAATGACCATACATGACCATTTTTACCTTTTACAGTGTCCGAAGACGATGACGTTTCTTCCTCCTCTTCTGAAGAGTATCCTTCTATTATGTCATCAACATCACTTTCTTCCTGTAGGATATCTTCTTCACCACTTGAATCATCACTAGAATTTACATTGCTTTCATCCTCTAGACATTCTTTCACAAATGCGGCAAAATTTGGGGCATTCGCACTGCAGGAATCCATTTTATGCAAATAAATGTTTGTAAAATTCGGCAACCGAGAAAGGTAACAGGGGTTACTTGTCATCCCAAGCACGTGATAAATCAAGTAAAAAGGCTCTGACACGGAGACAAACACTCTTAATCGAACAGTACTAACGCGAAGTGAGATTAGCAAGTAACTAAGGTTTGCCCTACCACGTCAACCAACAAAACATAAAAAACTAAATCTACTTGGGGTGACGCATCACCCCTGTTACCATCGAAAGGTTAATTACGTTTCTGTTATTTTTCTGTAGGACAGTGATCAGCCTGTGCTACAAATAGAAATTGCATGTTAAACCTTTGTTACGAGTAATTTTTTATAAGAGCACTTGAAATTTTATTTCAGTGATATTGGATTCGTGTTATTTACTGCTTTGAATTTGAAACTATTCCTCCTGTGTATATGGCTGAAAAGGAATGTTAGCTGCATTCTGATGTATTTCAGAAATAGCCATTGCAGTACCTTTATTGTACTTTTTCCTTTCTGCTTCAAGAGTAATTTGTATTTGTTCATGTATTCCTTCCAAGTACCATCTATTTATTTTCTAGTTCATTTTCTATTGAATTTGTGTAAAGTTCAATATTTGACTGTGCATCTTCAATTTCAGCACATATTGTTGAAAATTTTTCAGTGAAGTAGGTAAGTGTATCCTGAGAACTTCCATATTTAGGTAGATCATCTTTTAGTTTGTTTAACCACAATTCTAGTAACTTCCTTTTCTTCAAATACAGGTCCAAATCATTATGTCGTACCATCCCATACTCGCCGCCATTGTAAATTTCGAGTAATAAGTGCACATATTAATAACACGAATATTCTTTTTAATTCAAAATGTAAACAACAGAAAACAATTTGTAGTGTAACTTAATAATAATATAACCTCAAAAACCATATGTTAAGAAAAGAAAAACAATAATCATATGTTAACAAGGGTAAAACAATAATCATATGTAACATTTAGCTTATATCTAAACATTCTATTCGAATGACTCACAAATCTATAGATTATTAATAGAATTTAAAAATTAGCATGTATTACTACATCGAAAATTATTGACCACACTAAATAACATTACTAATGTTTGTTTTGTTGAGAAAGACATTATTGTTGATTTTGAGTGTCACGAACAATCTACGAGAGTTGATGATGTAAAGACATGGCAAGGTGCAATTATAAATGAACGTTAAATCGACTAAAGCCGGACCGTGAACAGTAATTCCCATCTAGTAAGTACAAAAATGGACTTATAGAAATGAGGATCGATGGACATTTGAAGAAATTTTTCGAAATCGCGTCATGAGTACGACCTCAACAGTTGATTTCCCTTAAGGGAAATTGCTTAAAATATTTCTTTCTAAAAGAATATAGGTGTAATCAATTTCCGGAAAGTATTTAATTTTCCCGTCTCCTCATCCGTTTGTCCTCCCAGTAAAGCTCCAGCTCTCCCACTTAACCAAGCCTAACTTTTTCCACCCCATGTTTCTTCAATATTAGTGATTATTCTTATGATAATTGCTTATTTTATTATTGGTTCGTAGGGGGTGAGATTTTCAGCTCATAAGAAATTTTGAAGTTTTAATATTCTTGAAAAAACATTTTGCAAAGGATAAATGTTTTTAGTATTTTATTTATCGATTTCCTTCTTCCATTTTCTTTAGTGTTGGATTGAGCCACTGAAAACAACTAAGCTTCTATAATAAATACAGACTGTGGGCCTGGTATTGCTGCAGTGGTAGGAGACAATACTGTGCGCAAAAAACTACATGACTACAATGCAATATACACGGCAGAATTACAGGCTATACTCTTAGGACTAACGAACATCTCAACTACTAAAAGAGACATAGTCATTTGTACAGACTCATTAAGTTCAATAAAATCACTTGAAGGCATATACTCCACCAATCCCCTTATTATTGAAATGTTTAACAATATTCATAGACTAAATAAGCACATTACTATTTATTGGTTACCCGGCCACGTGAGCATATCTCAAAGTGATATAGTAGACAAAGCAGCCAAACAATCAAATAAGAAAACTCGTAATTAATGACTGGAATAATTTATGGTATAACACTGACAGTGAACTAGAACTAGAAGAGCAGAAATTGTACTTACATGCCTACACACAGGACACACTAGACTAACACATTCATATCTAATGAGCAGGGAAGAAGAACCTATATGTCGCTACTGCAACAGAACGCTGACTGTAAAACACGTACTAACTGACTGCACACAAGTAAAAACGTACCCATGGCCAACAAATTTATGCGAACTACTTGCCGACAGTAGCCAATTTATAGATGATGTTTTTAAGTATTTAAGAAATAATGGATTATTTGATGAAATATAAAAGCTATTATTTACCATTATGAAAGTTATATATAGC
This sequence comes from Riptortus pedestris, assembly GCA_019009955.1. NCBI lineage: Eukaryota > Metazoa > Arthropoda > Insecta > Hemiptera > Alydidae > Riptortus > Riptortus pedestris. The sequence continues at coordinate 73,453,880 of CM032231.1, forward strand.
AAGCACTGTAGAACATAGGTTTTGCCTCCTTCCAGTTTAACTATTTATAGTTTGTATTTTTTGTCCATTCTATTTAATTTGTACATTTGTAAAATTTAGCTTTGTAAAAATTTCAATATTTATTTAATTTTGTAAAATTATATTTAAACATGTTAAAAGATGAATTGTAGAGACATCTCAAATAAATAATAATAGTATAATAAATACTGGGACTGATTGAAGGAAATTTCTTTCATGCCGCCCAGCATAAACCATGTACGATGGTCCTAAAGTTATGATTTTAGCCAAAGTGATATTCAGATTTATAAGCTTTCAAGAGCTCAGAACGCCGAGTGTGGTTAGGAGCAGAGCTCAATGAGGGCTGAGAAACTGTTTTGAATATTTTATGTTAAACCTAAAAATGAAACGGAGGTTCTCATCCTCCGAGAATTGGATTGTGTAGAGAATCCTCAGGGCTTCCTTTCAAAAGGATAATTCTGCTGCTGTGTACAAACCCAGATAAGGGAGAAATGTGGGAGATGAATAATTCGTTTCAATATAACTCCCAAAATATAATAGTACCAAGAATCTCTGTGACTAATCATATACTTTTCCTTCATTCCAGGCTCAACTTATAAAATATTTTAAAATTTAAAAATTAAATAATCACAATAAAATTTATTCTTTTTATAAATCTTGACCCAATTTTATTCAATGACGCCAGGAAAGATTATGAATAAATGAAAATGAATTCCTTCATTAAACCCTTTATTCGAACTCTCTGCATGTTTCGCTCCATTTTCCATCTCCTTGTGAAGTAAAACATATCTTTGCTGTAGAGATATTAGACCTCGCACTTATAACAGATGGTGCTGTACGCAACTGGTAATTAATTTATAATCGTAATAACGCTTCTTATAAAGCGAAAAGCCTAGACTTAGTTGAGCCAAAATAGGATTTAAAACGATAATAATATTACTTTATTCATGATAACATGTGTTGGCATATGAGCATTTATTAATGGACATTTCCTGTACTTTTAATTAGGACCAAATCATATACTACAACGGTATTTAATCCTACCTAAGTTATAAATTTATTTAAGCTAACCGTCCTATATTCTCTAAACTGAGTATTATTTCATGATTAAATAAGGGAGAAACAAAGCTCTGAGAGCCTACCCATGATAATGATATCAAAAGAAAAGATAAATAAGTGGTATAGGAAAATAATAAAGATATTAAAAACTAGAAAACCCAATAGCTTTGTTCTTAATTTTATTTGAATAGAGCTGATTTCCAATTATGGAAGTAAAATTTAAAACAACTGTGAAATATTTCATAAAATAGTAAAAAGTTATAAATTTTAGTTGAAAACGGCAGTAATCCTAATGGTTATATTATTTTTTTTAAGGAAAACGTATAATGAAGGTTATATTCTTCAGTAATAGCTAATTCACTAATAGCTTAAAATTTTCTTAATTTTTTGGCATAGTATATTCGAATATTCTCATCATTGGATACTGCAATGTCAATAATATCAGCAATATTATGGATCTTGTCAATAATGGGAATATCCGGTGATGCACAGTATGGTCAGTTATCATTGCTTTCTCCCAAAACACTTATACATTATCTTTTACTTATAATTTTTGATTATAACAATCGTATTGGGACTTATTAGAATGACAAGTTTCTTTTCTAGTGCACAATAATTTAATTTGCCATGCTATCGTGCCTTTTTAGGTATTCGTACCCAACAAATGGTTCTCATCGGTGTTTAATGAGCAGAATTGACCCTTCTTCTTATAACTGTTATAGTAAAGTATTATTTATTATTCTTATTTAATTTATGTTATAATGCATACACTTGCTTATGAAAATATGATATGTTTTAGATGATAATGCATCAAAAATAAAAAAATGGATAGTCCCACGCCAAACTTTACATCCTCTTAAAAATATTATCTAAAATAATATATATACTTTGAAGAAGTTATAAGGTCTATATTTCAGGTACATTATGTACCAATACTAGCGGACCCGACAGACGTTGTCCTGCATGATATTTCAAGTGATTAGGATATTAAACAAAGTATGAAATGAAAATCAAATAATATAATAATTTCATTATTCCCTATTTTGAAATAACATTTATTTTTCTAAAAACAATTCTTGATGATCAATTATGTTCATATTGGAAAGAATTGATGAGGATATCAATATTTCTACTTGCTTCACACATTATTATACGAAAAAATGTTCAGAACAAAAGCTAATTTTAATAACACAAGAAACAACTTTTGTTATGTGCACGTTTCCCTAAAAACAAATAGAAAATGAAATATCGTGAATTTTGTATTCAGGCCTCTCTTATAATCCCCACTCCCGTTCGAACCTAAAAAATTTAATGTACCTTATTATCATGGAAGAATTAATGCTGATTTACATATAGAGTTTTGTTAAGTTCGTCTCAATCGTTAGAGCCCAAACTAAAGTACTCTAAATAACAAAATAAACAACTTTTACCCTGTGCATGTTTGCCGAAAAACCAATTTGAAACGAAATATCGCTATTTTTAATTTTAGGCCTCCCTTACAACCCCCACTCATGCTCCATCTGCCGGGCTTATTTGTAAATCTAAACCATCCAGGGCGTCGCCTAAACGCATACAAAAAATTCCTTCAAATCGGTCGAGTCGTTTAGGAGTTGAGTGACATACGCACGTACAGTAGAATTATATATAGATATATAAAGATGGCATATAAATTATACACTAATATGTTTTATACTCGAAAAAAATATCTCAATCTAATAGTTGTATTCTTAATTCATTGATTCATAAAAAGATACAGTTTAAACAAATATTTCCTGTAACGCACGCATAATTCCAATTGGTTCAATATTAAAGTAGGTCCAATTGACTTTAAACCTACTTATTGCCACATGATTCTAATAAAATCACAATAGAATAGCCCTCGAAGACATTAATATATATTGGATCATAGAGGCGAACATTATTGGGATGTCGTATTGGTGAATATAGGCAGGGCTGCTATATGCAGCGAGGACGCTGCTCTATTCCATAGAGGAATGTAGAATTAAATGTTGGACTGGCCGAGGGTCTTTCTGATTCAGGCCTCACCCTCTCCCAGCTGTATGATTTCCCTTGGGCGACCGCTGGCTTTCTAAAATCTATTATGTATTTACACAATACACAGCTTTCTCTCTTTCTCTCACTTCTCCTTTATTCATAATTTATTTCTTTTTTGCCACCGAGGTGCCCTAATGAGACTGTTATAATTGATAAAGTTATTTTAATGGCAGTAAGTAAATTTTCTTCGGAACAATTTCTTTTGTTTCCTTTTTTTCATTAGAATAAACGTTTATTTTTAATGTTGATTCTATAATGCAAATTAATTAAAAAATACCAGGTTATGAAAACCTCAGAACTAAATAAACACATAATTAAACATTGCTAAATATTATTTTGAAAATGTCATTGTAATTGTTTTCAGAAAGGGTAGGTCAAAATATTTCGCCAAGGAAATAACTAATTACGTAATTTCATGAATATATCAATGATGATTAGGCACGTTATTTTAGTAGGTCAGCATTTGCCATAAGGAGTACGGTTTTTAAAATATGGTAGGATAAACTAGCTTTTCTAGATTTAATAAAAATTGTCTCTCTATCTTCCAATGAGCAGCAGGAATGAAATTAACGTTAATCATATTTCAAAATGCTTTGTCTGTGCAAGAACCTAGAATCAAACCATTTTAGGCAATGCAGCAGTCATCCCTACCACAACATAGATTCTGGAACAAATATGTATAAACTGGCATCATAATCTCATTTCAGGTTTGCTCAACTCATAAACAACCTAGAATTAGAAGTATGGGAAAACCCGTGTCAAATCATAAGTCCATTTCCTTATAGCAATCATTCATTCACATCACCCAAAGAAAGTTTTCTAGATATTTTGCAACGGTTTTCTGTAGATAGACAGGCACTGACGTTTGAGCGTTGACTTTGAAAGTGCACTTTGCATAAATTAAAAAACTAGCAGAGGACAAGGCCTTTTAATTGATCCTGATCAATTGGTTCCTCTACCATCCAGCACTTTCGCGAAAAATAAAGATGTTATAAAGACGCTTCCAGTGTTTCCCCAGTTGGAAGGTTTAACATAAGAACGTTTTTCGTTTTATTGTACCAGTATAATTTCTGTAACAAGCTCCAGAGCAAATCACCTGTACTGTGAAGCTCTAAATACATAAAAATAAATAAGTAACTAAATATGAAAAATTAATCCGTTGAAATGAAACCTTTAAAACAATATTTTTTCAGGGATTTGGGCAGAAGGTCAATAAATATTATATTTCACATCACTTCTTTATCATTATTATTTATATCTCACCACATCAGGATCATTTTTACATACATTAACGACCTATTTCACTACATAATCGTTCTACCCGCTCCTCCTACCAAAGGCGAGACTAGGAATGATCCTAGATTATTCTAGCAAGAGTACTAGTTCTTTTTGTCATCCTCCTCAAAACCCTGAAGGAGAGAAAATTAATTATCTCATAAAAATTAATCAGCTCGGTGGCCCGCTTTAAGGGGCTTTTGATAATTTTTGTATACGCACAGAAAGTTCAACTGACCTATTGAAGCCTCTCCAGCAGCTGGTACCGCTGTTAGTTACTAATTATGTGCCGCTATCAATAAACCTAGGCATAGAATGAGTAGGAAAAAAGGATGCTGGAAGAAGGTAAGATGATATTTTGTAAATTTACCCCTGATGGTGGAAGATATGTTGAACCGCTTTCCGGCTGATACTTTTTCGACAAAAAAAATATGTAGCTCGGAGGAAGTCACTTAACATTAGCGGGAGGCGAACACGGTCTCTCTCGGGCCTTGGCGGGGAAGGGGACTTGATTTATTCCCGGTATTTCCTTTTTCCCGCGGCGGTCGCATTTATGAATAAGCGGCAAGAGGGGAATTATTGATAGGAAGATACCATTATGGTGGCTCTCGAACAAGAGTGGGAGCCTAGGGAGTAGTCCCGAGAGGTGAGGCCGGGTATCTGTCTTCCGAGACAGCCAGAATATATCCTACCCTGAGAAATAAAGAGCGCCCGATGTGTAGCAGCTCCCAGAGGACGAATACATCAGCAGATTCTCACCTCTTCTTCGCTATTCTGACACTCACTCCCCACTCCTTAGCATTACAATTTCTCGACTGGTTGGTAGATATTTTTACTGGTAGAGACAACCACAAAGTTGAGTCTAGCCACAAACGAAGCCCTAAACCTAGTGCTATTCTAGGAGACAGTTTTATTTTACTGTAAGCTACGGTTTGACAGTAAACCATTTTCTCTTGTAAATAATCCATTGAATATATATAAACACAAATTAAAGACATCGAGAACTCAGTAAGGCTCACCACCGGAAAGGAGAGCGAGACACTTCACCTTTGAGATAATCATCTTTCTTGTTTAAATTCCCCTGATTATTAACACGTTTTTATTCGGATGAGAAAACTGTGTTTGCCGGGAAAACACAGTTTTCTACCCCCATAAATGTATTCATTTCAGGTAAACCTATTTCATTCATATTACTTTTAGAATAACATTACGAGAAACACTCTAAAAATAAAGTCCGTCACGCAGGGGCTGCATAAACTAAGAGTAAACACTAGTACGGTCAACATCCAGTGAATAAATACAAACGAAAATAAGAAACCTCCAGACGGGAAGCCACTCAAACGTAAACAATCAGGTGTACCAACTCCTCGCAGAAAAAGAAAACAATTACGGAAATATATCAGAATATAGCACATTAATTTTATTGAAAACTATTTACTATATCTAGTACTGTAATTTATATTGGATCAGAATAATTATTATCTTAATCAATCAAATTTCAGTAGAACTTAAGAAGGGCATGGGGGGCCACGATAACATATTTGCATTTATCTTGTATAATAAAGGTCTCTTGAAAACAATTTATGGTATTTAAGCTTCCAATAATATGGTTTATTACATAACAGAGTATTGTATATGTAACATGAGTAGAAGTGGGGGTTTGCTGAAGGCTGAAAACTGAAAAATGCAAATATCTCGGTTAATATTCAAGATATAGAATAAATGTATATGATATTTGTAGTACATTTAATTTGCAATAATATTGATTCTATACAAATAATTGATCCGACGTGTAGTAACGGAGATTTTCGAAAATCTCCCCCTCTAAACCCCTCCCCTCTCCCACTAGTCCGATTTCAGCCATTAACGAACTTGATCTCTTTTTACATAATACGACTATATATCAAGTTTGGTAACGATTAAACAATATTTGCGACCGCTAGAGCGGTAACAGACATATATATATATATATATATATATATATATATATATATATATATATCATTTTGAACGGTCCTCATTTTCGTCATTTCCTGGGTAGGATCCATGGACATTTGAAGAAATGTTTTGTAAATAGCGTCATGAGGACGACATCAATAGCTGATTCCCCTTAAGGGAAATCGGCTAATAGCAGATTGATTCGAGACACCGCTCTCTAATGTATATATTCTTCGAGTCCCATCCGTTGGAATAAAGGGAGTAGTTAGAAGATGACTGAACTAAGTCCTGAGCAGATGGCCTCTACCGAAGGCTACAAGCTTCCTCGGCCAGTGTCAACACTGCAGACCGGCGTCAGGGAATTAAATGTAAACAAAGCCCTTCCATAACCAACCCCCTCTACTCCTCTCTCTCTCTCTCTCTCTCTCTCTCTCTCTCTCTCTCTCTCTCTCTCTCTCTCTCTCTCTCTCTCTCTCTCTCTCTCTCTCTCTCTCTCTCTCTCTCTCTCTCTCTCTCTCTCTCTCTCTCTCTCTCTCTCTCTCTCTCACACACTCTCTCTCTATTTCTATGTTTCCCCCTCCGAATTCCAGTTAATAAAATCTACTTTAATTAAATGCAAAGCCTGTTTACATGCCATACAACAATATTGTTAGGTCTTGTCGCCCCTGAGTCATTTTTAGGTGTGTCTGCTATTAATATTAATAACGATTCTTGACTCATCTTAGGTTTCTTTCTTTTTTCGGCACTAAACTTTTAATTTTGTCATATCAAGTCCAGTATATGGTTTCAGTGGAAGCAGATCGCCACAATTGATATTAACTAATTTTCCATAAGGAAAATCAGTTAATAACCGTTTACGGGTTATCGAGTAACAAACGTGTTCACAAACATCCTCATTCACAATTAAAATGCAATATAACTGTATCTTTTTTTTTTTTTTTTTTTTTTTTTTTTTACCAAAATAATTATTTTAATAGACAAGAAAGCTCAATGATTTATGGAAAACGAATGAATCATTGTTCATTTCAGCCATTAAGGTCGTGGTGTTAAATTGACTAATTATGTTACAAATTGTGTAGCATTGCTTCAATCTCAGTAGGCTGTTTTCCCCTACAGTGTGTTATGTAGACAGAGTGCACATTCAGAGGAACAGCTCCACCTTCAGTGGCTTCGAAGATAGTTAGACAGCACCACGGCCAGGGGGGGAGGAGTCACCATGCAATCGTGGTGCAAGCTAATGCCCTCAAACGGTCGTCCTAGGCACTAAATATGGAGCTGTTTCTCTGAAAGTGTGCTCTTTCAAAATACACGAATTGTGGACGAAAACAGGCCTACTGTGTATATCCCTCCGTCGGGCTCACCCGGCCTGAGATGCCGGCCACATATTTTACCCCCCACTCCCCAACTAATTAATTTTAATCTAAAACGCTGGTAGGACAGACTTTGCTGGGATCTAAGGAAAACAAATATACTATTTAGAACGTAAAATAATGACTTTATTAGAATAGAATGAAGCTTAAACTAAAACAAGTAAAATTGATCAGGCGCATTCGGCCAGAGAGCCAGGGTTAGACTAGCACTTATTTCTCAAGATATCGACGAACTTCCGTACAGAATAGCATTAATCTTAGTAAAAGGAACGATTACAGTTGATATATCTTGAAAAAAACTCATCTTCGAAATTAAGACGCTTCAGGCGCAGTCGGCCTCACAAGCCACCTAGGGTTAGATGGATGAAGGATGGCAATAGACTATAGTAGGGGATTCTAAGCATGAACTCGAATCAGGAAACTACTGGGAATGGCACCTCACGAGGGAGACAGATGAGGTGGGGCATCAAAAAGTATGTTTTCCTGGCCTCTCAGGCTAGCTGCACCCGACGGAGAGATATCCAGAATGATTCGTTCCTCTACCACCCGGCATCCCTAGAAGAAAAATAAATACCTTGTCGCTACGACAATCGGCAAAGTCATCTTCTAAACTCACCTTAAAAACCTTCTTTTTTATCCTTCTCTTCCCCCCGCTGTACCACAGGGCAGCCCCATACCAGCAGTAAAAAAAACTTAAAAAACCTATCCCTGCCAACGAAAGGTGGTTAGTGGATGCTTCCAGCTCTCATAACACTATTAGCAGTTTTAACTTAAGGGAAATCAGCTAATGAGGTTGTACTCATGACGCGATATTTGAAAAATCTCTTCAAATGTCCAACGATCCCACCCAAGAGATGACGAAAGTGAGGGCTCCTCAAAAAAAGAATATATATATATATATGTGTGTGTGTGTGAGTGTGTGTGTGTGTGTGTGTGTGTGTGTGTGTGTGTGTGTGTGTGTGTCTGTTAACGCTATAGCAGTCTCAATTATTGTTTAATTTTACGTTAAATCAGAGAGCAAGGACGTTATTAGTTGAAATCGTACCAAGGAGGATCGATGGGCATTTGAGGAAATTTTGTCCAAATGCCCGTCATGAGTACAATCTCAACAGCTGATTTCCCTTAAGTGAAATCTCCTAATAGTATACTAAAGAATAGACTGTTCGAGTATCATTTTTGTAAAACCATCTTCGCAAAGAGTTCCTCAAACTGAAACTTTTGAGAATTTTAAAAGAGGAATATAGAAGGAACTATTTTTCCACTAACTTGGAGATAAGTGTGATGAAGAGAAGTACTATCAGGTGACAGTAGGTAGAGGTGTAGCCCTGCCGTAAATCTGTGGATAGCCGAGCAAAAAGCGACGGTGCTGCCTCTCTATTAGCCATGGTGGCCAAATAGTGAACCATTTGTCAGGTTTTCTTCTGGCCGCCCCCACTGCCTCCCACCTTTGAGCCCAGTCCTCGATAGGCGATTTACGACTCTTAACGTATCTTTTATACCCGACACCCCTTCCACTCTGCTCAACAATAGACCGCAACCGCTACAAAACAATAGGCTACCCATGAATAATTTATATAATTGCTTAGAAATCTAGCAGTTATAGAACCTTTGGCTCCGATTGTGAATTCAGAACACACACAAATATTCAGAAATTACTGTCAACTTCAAATAAAGAAATTTAAAAAAAAGCCTTAATAAGAAAATAATATTTATCCGTGCAATGAAAAACAAAAAAGACAGAATGTTTATTGTTAATTGCATTTTTTAAATAATGTAAAAGAACAGGGTTTACAAAGATATTCGATAATAAGCATGTATGGTGTTATATTCAATAGAGTTTTGGGGGCTCTACTCATCATAGTGACAGGGCATCGTAGGCATTTCAACTAAAAAGAAGAGAAAAAAATACTCCATTGTAATTCCATTCCAGCTAGACCCTATATCAACTAATTCATGCTTAAAGTTTAAAGATATACATATCATAAGTGTTCTACAATGGCTAGAACCTATTTGATTTCTGAACTGGCTCCCTGAGCTACTAGTTGCTTCGTCAGTCATCTCCTTCAGATTTAAATATTACTCTTGATTTCAATACCCGCAGACATATAATCGACACTTACTAAATGAAACAAGGGAGCGTCAACGTTTGAAGTCAACTTAGATTAGCTAGATGGTGTAAAGACGAACTAGTGAAATTGGATGTCAAACCTTAAAAGGTTTGTGCTATCAACAACTATCTTCTAATGTAGGTAGGATGAAAAAATGTTGGCTACGCTTCCACTATAATAATTTAATAACACGGCAAAGCGCTTTCGATGCTGCGCATCATCGTCAGTGCCCGAAGGTTTTCGATTAGAAGTCACTTCCACCTGCCAGAATACCAACTCAGAACTATCTTCTAAAAGTAGGTTAGATTGGCTAGGCCATTTCGGAAGAATACTCTTCTAGCCAACAATCTGGGAACTCTATCAGCTGTTCTCCTGTTTAGTTATTAGTGGCATGCCCACTGAATAATGACACATACAAAATCATCTTTACACTATTGATTCTACAAATAGTAACAGCCATGTTTTGCAGGCCGAACACTTTATTTTACCATAAAGTCGATTCCGATGTCATCTGCAACTACTATTTGTCATTAAATATTTGTTATAAGAGGCCTTATCCGCCTCTCTCCGTTAGATCTCTGCCTCGTGCAAAAAAAGTTCAAGTTCAGTAAATCAAAGAAAACATTTTTACAACCAACAATCGAACTTAAACTGGCCCAACCTGACCCGTAACAGAAGTAGTTAATATAACCTGCCCGTAATGATGTAACACGATTCCCAGGACCAAATATTTCCTTGATGCCTCCCCTGAGATGAAGTAGTCTTGGACTCACATGATGAAGAAGTGTTATTAACACAGGATAAAGAAATTCGGATTAAAATAAATTGAAGGAATTATTAAATACGAAATCTTTAAATTGTTCTCTCTCTCTACCTCAGCGTGGTTTTATGGTTAAGATCACTTGGTTGAAGTCTTTTGATTCCCTTGTGGCCTTTTCGTTTCATATTTAAATAGAAAAGACGGAGAACTCTATCTGATAGAATTATAAATACAATGTAAAAGCACTGTTTTATCTTTTAAGGAAAGTAGAAGCGATTCGTTCTTTCCTTTAAGATGAAAGTATTTCCCTCTTCCCTTACATAAAAGTATTAGATCTTTGTCGGAAGGTCTGACCTACCTAGTACAAAGTATTATTGATCTTTTCACGATTCATTTAACCCAACAAAGGCTCTTTGATCCTCAGCGAATTCAATATAGAAAATAATAAAATACACACAAAATGTAATAAAGTTTGTTGGTAAAAAATAATTGAGCAAACCAAAACTCCAAAGTAATGTGGATAGGATTTTGGCCAAAAACGCTTTTGTTCATAAACATTCACGATATAGTTGAAAATTATCAAAAGGTCACAGAAAATTTAGAATTACTAAGTGGATAAAACTCCATTATATTTTTTTTTCTGTGCAATTTTACATACTCACCCGCGCTCACTCAAACATACCTACTTGTTCATACACGCATATTCATTAAACACATCATCATACAAATATAAAACAAAGGAAAAGGAACCACTTGACGAATTAGAGATTCGGCAAAAACCTCCTATAAATCAAACCTGTGTTTTTAAATATAAAGTTTGTTAATGGAAATCAATCTTCCAATACTTAAAACAGGTGGAATTTAGACTTACCACTTATATAAAAAGATACCACTCATTAAACTGATAGCCGTAATTTTTCATATTTCATATTTGTCTACATTCTTGAATTTCTGTGGAGAGGAAAAGCTTTCGTACGAGTTTGTTCACAGAGCTGCATGAGCTAAGTATTTATGTAAATAAAATATATTTAATTCTACCTACGTATATGAGAACAGTGTCATGTATTTGCACACATTTGTTCTTAATTTTATGGTTTATAATATTTTTAATATATGTGATTGTTTAATATTGTAGACAGCTTCATGAAACTCTCTCTGTATTAAACTGTATTTTTCTTATCATCACCCTCGTAACTTCAGAATGTTTCCTGATCAAAGGTTTTATAATTAGAGTAACTAAATTTTTTTCTTCTATTTTCTTTATTAAAATACAATTTAACCTTTTGTTTCAGTTGAGTAAAGACGTCGGGTACGTGCTGTACTCGGCCCTTGGCTCTTTCTACATCCCAAGCTGCATCATGGTGTTCGTCTACATCAGGATATATTACGCAGCCAAGGCGAGGGCAAGGCGAGGGATCCGGAAGGCGGTGGCGAGGCCACGCTCCGAAGAGCAGAGGGTCACATCTTTCAGCAGCAGGAAGGACGTGAGGAGTCCCGTAGAACCTAACAGTCCGGTCGCACAGGTAGTCGTCGAGAGGCCGCCAATCCCGGTGGTCACTTGTGACTTCGCATCGGACATGAGTACCTCAGACAACGTCGACCAGCCCGAGACTGGCAAGGACACCTTACAGGTAAGGCAAAAGCTTTACGGAATATCTAGTAGTGGTTTGGATCCGTCACAATATATGACACAATTCTGTCGGTGGCTGCCTTCATTGTCAGCTGCCCGTCAAGTACACGATGTCATCTTCAAACCTGTCAAATGTTGTATTGAGTAGGTAAAAAGTAATTTGTTAGCGTCCACTTTGTGCTGCTATGGCTCATGTGGACAGGTTACCGCCATCTTCTTCTAGCCAGAGTGGGACTAAGAATTATATTATGTGATTTTGTTACTCAATAAATTCTTATTTCCCAGGACGTTAGCTGTTCTAGTAGTTGCTTGGTAATCTAGTTTAATTATCGTGCATGCTTTAAGGCATGGCTCTACAGATAAGCTGCCCTCCTTTAAGGTTCAAACGTACTGCCCTCTGGCAACGCAGCCAATAATAAGGATACCATTTCAATAAATAAACAAGTGAATATTACCAACAATCTACTCAAAATAACATTCGGCAGGTTAAATGATCAATTCCCTCCAAACGAAATTGCTTACCAAGTGTACTCGGCCTCCAGCCAGAAATAACGGTAGAAACCGATTGATTGAGGAGGTAGTATAAAATAAACAACTTTCAACCTAAGGTTAATATACCCTCGATCCGCCTTGTTAGATGTATGACACAAAATACAAATTTTATTTATTTATTTAAATGAGTTTCGCAACGCCGGTGATTTACTCATTATTCAGGTGTACTCCAAAAATCAAACAGCAAATAAAGTAACGGAAAAAGAGTGATCTATGGCATACGGTGGGTGATTCCTGAATCGGTTCATTTGCATACAAGTCTTAAATGTAGCAAACGATATTGTGTACGGAAACATCAGGTTCATGAATATAATAACGTATAAATGAAAATATAAGTATAGAAGGCAGAAAAAAAAAAAGAAAAAAAAGGAAAAGGGAAAAAATAAATAAATAAATAAAATTAAAGTGTATACGTCCTGCTAATGTAGGAGAGACGTGAAGAGTAGTGAATAGAAATTGTAGATTATAGTGTGTTGTATATATTAATGTTTTTTTAGACGTTTATTGACTGAGTCTATGTAATTACTGTTATCGGTCAAAAGTTTCTGTAGGTCTATGGAATCTCTAAATTGTCTCTTCGTCGACAGTCAGTCAATATGTGATGTACAGTTAAAGTTTCGTTGCAATGCCTACAAATTAAATTTTAAAGAATGGCCAAAATGGTTCTTTTTACTAAATAATCTTCATTATTGCCATGATGTTTTATCACTGCCAGATTTACGGGGCATTGTCTAATTTAACAGACAAGAAAAATGTATTATGTACATTTAATTTAATATTTGTGAATTAATAGCGATTTGTGATATATATATATATATATATATATATATATATATATATATATATATATATATATATAGGAGAGTCCTTCTCTTGGCAAAATTTGATTCCATTGAATCATTAGCAACTATAATTAGAATTATTACATTGCTTTTTCAGCAAAAAATACTGCCTGCATTTGGAATGTAATTTACTGTGATTCATCATAAATTGAAATGTTGAAATCTAATGCAGGTATTGTTTAATAAAAACTAATTTTGATCCCTACGCTCTATATTTCTTTGATAATTCATTTACTGCTGTAAGTTCGTGAAGAGCCAAACTTTATTTTAATAACTTCTGTAAGAATGAAGCAAGGTCACATTATTCCTAAAACTCTTTTTGGAGGGTGAGAACGGGAAAGAAGTAGTGTGAACTCAATAATGGATCTCAAAGACAACTGGTATTGTCTCACCTTGTCAGAAGAGGAGGGGGGCTGAGGGAGGGTTGGGGTGTAGCTGGAGGGGCTTAAATTTCATTGGGAAAAGGTGACAACAAAGTACTCCTGAGGACTTCTGTTCTTTGTTCCACAATCAACTCAGTCTCTCAAAACAGTGTTCCTATTGGGGCGGATTTAACCTTTATCTCCGGATTTAGAGGGAGAACTGTCGAAGAAAAATATAACAAAATATAGATAAGTCCAAAATATATCCAGTAGTCCATAACACTTTTTACGTAAATGTTGCATATCTATATTTTAAAATGAAAGTTTAAGGTGTAGTGTTATTCGTTCAATAAAAAAAAGCTTTTAGATAAATACATTTTACTAAAATATATCACAAATAAATACTTTTGAGGGCTTTGGGTATTCACTGGGAATGTAGTTATTTATTGCCGAGCATGTATTCATTGTTTATTTATTCAGGAGCATTCGCAACTAGGCGATTTGGCTCAAAATTTAACAATGTACGATAAAACAAAATTGCAGAAAAATAAAAAAAGTTTGAACCAACGAAAAACAATTAAACACGATACATAAACATCAATTACAAGTAATAAAAACAACAAATAAACATTAGACTAGTATTAAAGACTACATTTTAAAATGGTTTTAATAAAAACATTATGTTGTTCTTAAACACTAGTACATTGCTATTATTTAAAATTGTTAAATAATATAAGTATATATTATTATAATATAAGTTCATTTATAACTATTATGTAAACAAATAACATAAATACATTTATGTTATTTAAAACTAATCAAATCGATGCTAAGTTCTATCTCACCGTCATTTAAGAAGTCAGTGACAGTTTCAGTAAATTGCATGGGCCCAGTCTTATCCAAGGACGAAATTTATCAGCGGCGAACACCGATGAGGTAAGGTGCCCTCAGAGATAGAATATATGACTAGACCCCTTATCTCCATACACCTTACTTCTTCAAACTTGGCCTGGCTAGTTAGTACTGACAAGAATCATTTTTCTAGAAGAATTAGTTACGCGCAAACATTAATTAAACTCAAATCATCGGGTGAAATGGCATAGAGTAATAAATAGATTGGCCAATTTGAAGAATTACAATTCGGCTGATTATTACTCATTACTTCACAATCTTAACTCAATTTAAATCATTCACTTAAAACAATGATTCACCAAATAATCATAAATTCATGAACATCTAGATACCAGTTAATTTTATTCATAATTGCATTAACGGTCATTATTAGTCAATTATATTCTTTAATTAAGTTTTAGTATTTCGTTTCATTGAAAGGTATAATAAACCATGCCTCCCAGCCTGCGGTACATTCCTTCTCAGGGAATAAAGCTTATAGTAATATTAGCCAAGCAGACAGATACACTTAAGAATTTCAATATATTCAATGAATATAATACTATTTATATATGTATGTATATATATATATATATATATATATTCAAATTCGATACAATTATCCATTCCTCTCGATGATATATGAGATTCAAGTTAAAATAGGTCATTTTAAAAGGCAAAAGAATGACACTGGAAGTCACTTTAAGCCTTGTAGAAAGCAAACAAGAAGACAAGGCCATATAGAAGTCACACATGACTGCTGTTAGGAAATCTAAGGCTTCCAAGTTTGACAAATGGAACTGTCATTTTACTTTAGTGCTATTTCATGACAACGTCTTTTCCAAGAGACAGATGGAGAATATAGTCCATTGCCTATTTTTTTTAGCAGATTTCCATTAAGGGAAATCAGCTATTGAGGTCGTACTCATGACGCGATTTTCGAAAACTTTCTTCAAATGTTCATCGATCCTACCCAGGAGATGTCGAAAATGAGGTCCGTTCAAAATTATATATATATATATATATTTGTCTGTTATCGCTCTAGCGGTCGCAATTTTTGTTTGATCGTTGCGAAACTCGATATTTAGCCGTTTTATGTAAAAAGACAGATCATGGTCGTTAATGGCTGAAATCGGACTAGAGGGAGGGGGGGGTTTAGAGGGGGATATTTGAAAATTCAAAATATCTCCGTTATTATGCATCGGATCGAAACATTGTATAGAACCAATCTTATTGCAAATTAAATTTACTATAAATATTGTTGTATACATTTATTCTCTATCTTGAATATTAACCGAGATATTTGCATTTTTATGAAGTCTGTGAGACATGTGGTCAGATATAGTTCGGATTAGGTCGGCCATTTTCGTAACCGCTCGGCTCAGGTGGAAGCTTCTTCTAACCTTACCTTACCTTCCTTAAGTTGTGAGATTTATGCTAATACGTTCTATTCACCCGCCCCCTCCCCTTCTTTAGTTCTTGGACTACTAAAATTTGAGTTATTAAAAAATATAAATTATTCTTGCAATTCAGAAGCCGTTTCATTTGGGAATTTATTTTAATTAACTGAACGATTTCTCATTACCGTTTGTATTTAATCACGGTGGTGTTGTGTTACCAGTATGTAGATTTCTCTATTGTAAAACTTCACATGGGAAATTTGCTTAGTTTACGCAGCCCCTGCGTGACGGACTTTTGTTATCATATAGGCAGAATGAGGTCCTTTCTCACGCATGATAAATGTTAGAAGTCTCAACTTTCCTCTATAAAACGTTAGATAAAAGTTAGTAATTTAGCAAATTGAATTAATCCTCGTAATAATGAACCAAGAAAGATATACAGTGTTGTTATTATATACAGGATTGAAGAGAATAAATTATATCTCAGCAAAGTGAAAACATTGGTAATTTGTTCAGAGTTAATTAAATTGCTCTTGTATAGTACAAACAACCAAGTACTGTAAGAAAATTGTTGTATTTAAAATTGATGGTATTATATTAAATTTGATATCATCAACTTTAATGAACGGTTCATCTCCTTAGTGAGAATAAATGAAGTTAACAACCAGAATAACGAAACATTGTGCGTTATTATGAGAAATTCAGAAAAAAATTAATATAGTTTAACAAATACTCATTGTCCAGAGAGATGCATTTGGCAAATACTAATTATAGAGGAAATAAAATAAGATATTGTCCTCTTTCCAATGGTTTTTATGACAGTTATGTCCGTTAGTTGCCTTCAATATATTTAATATTATTAGTTCAATTTAAAAAAGCAGATATTTCTCTCAGAGACAAGATAAATCACTAACTTAATAAATGAGGTTTATTAAGCCGAATAAATACAATTATATTTATATAATTTATGCAACATAAATTATAAAGCAGAAATGTCTGCGCAGGCTCTATTTAACATATCAAATAATTAGAATGATCAAGATTATTATAAAAATAGTAAAACATAAACTAAAACATTGTATTAAATACAAATATTAGCAGCCAACATACTTGGTATGTACTTAAAATACTAAAAAGGCTTTGAGACGAGCATTTTTAAATTTACAATTTTATTTGGTAAATTGAATTTATTATTTAAAAATGATTTCATAATGTAAATGTAATAAACGGTAATTTCCAATAGACAGTCTGTCGTTTGAATGACTAATATGTATGGATAAAAGCATACAAGCCTTTAAATGGCTTGAAATAATACTGAATAAGCTGAAGATATTGAATAAATTATTCTAACCCGGATTGGACCAAATTGTTTTATGATGTATTCCCCGAGCGGGCTATTTACATCTCAAGCCTCTATAATCTTTGATATATTGTATCTCTAAGTAGGTATAAGTGAGTGACTTCATGCTCCACTGAAACAAATAACTATAATTCAATTGATAAGTATAATTGGCAAATAATAATTGTTCACACAATTCTGAAAATTGCCTCTTATGTAAATATTAATGAATTTACTTCTTGCTTGTGGATTATTGAGCTAACTGAATGGTGTAAATTGATTAGAAATGTTGAAGTGATGTAAGGAGAAAATAGTTGAGTTTGCAATAGGTCACATGGCCAATCTCTTCTTTTATTCTTATTATTAGCTCTCTCG
Organism: Riptortus pedestris; assembly: GCA_019009955.1. Taxonomy (NCBI): domain Eukaryota; kingdom Metazoa; phylum Arthropoda; class Insecta; order Hemiptera; family Alydidae; genus Riptortus; species Riptortus pedestris. The sequence goes on from CM032231.1 coordinate 73,471,854, forward strand.
ATGAATAGCAGCTGGCATGTATTGGTTTGTTATTAGCGACTAAATAATTCTGGTACAAAAAAGATATACAGCTCGTAGATTTAAGTTAGCACGCCCGGGCATCTTTGGAGAAGTAAGGAAGTGACTGTGACTTCTGCTTCCTTGACAATGTTTATTTTCAAGTTGCTGATAGGAAAAAACCCATTGGCACCAGCTGTGGATCGTTGGCAGCAACACAGACGAGTTAGTGCTGTCTCAGAACATCTCAGTTCAAATCATAATTTCTGTTTGTATAAGACCATGGGAATTTATTGTATTATGAGTAGAATTTTTAATTGTTTGACTTTGATTGGTAATTTATGCCCATATTTTAACAAGGATCCATAAAAAGGCCTTGTCCTCAACTATTGTTTTTTTTATTTTATCCAAAATGCACTTTCGGGGTCAGCGCTCCAACGTCAGTGCCTGCTGATTATACCAGTCTAGCCTGGACAGCGGGGTTGTCCGACGGCTGTTATCCAGGCTACACCCCTGGAGTAGTTCCTATTCCACAGGCCTTTTTTTGGTCCTTATCAATTGGTTCCTCTACCATCCAGTATATTCCAGAGATATCACATATTTACATTAGGATTTGTAGAATTAATATCGTTTGGTTTCAGGTGAAGCCAACCATGGGAGCAATGCTGAGCCCAAACGTGACGTTCAAAGGAAGCACGCTCTCAGTGAACGGGGACCTTGCAGCTATGGCTAGACAAAGAGCGCCCTCTGTGGGCATAGATGCTGACATGGTTTCCGAATTCGACCCTTCATCATCCGACTCGGGAGTGGTGTCCAGGTGCGCAGTCGTCAAGCCTCTCAAGCTACGCCTCTGCAAGCCTATTTTCGGGAGGAAGTCTTCCAAGGCCAAGAGGGAGGTTATAGACATGGGAAGGATATCGAGTGCTGGCTCCCAGGATATACCACAAGAAGTTCCAAAGGTAAGTTCAAGCAGTTTTCTTTCATAAACCAATTTCGGCAACTCATAATAGCAAACTGGTGATCAAATATTGGGGATCATTTTTGCAATTATGACAACAACAAAAAAGTTATTTATTTTCGTCCTGTATATGCTACTAAGGCTAATTGGAAATGGTTATCTACGGGTTACAACCCTTTTATAGCCTAGGATGGATCTAAGGATATCATTTAGTGAACTCGTCGCTAAACAAATTCCAATGACTCTGGTGGGAATCGGCTCACGACTCTAGATTTACAAAGTGCCAACGCACATGGTTAAACTGAGTTCAATGTATAAAATTAACACTTGAGCAAAACACCTTTTCTAACAACTGAGTTTATAATGAATTTAGGTTATATCAGTAATATACAATCCAATCATGTGACCTTCTTATACATACATTTCCCTTAAACGTGGGATGTCATAGAAATTAACAGAGAAAACGATTACGTAAATTTCGACTTGTTTCGCATTCTCGTAAGTTGCAAAGCGGTTCATAGACGCAAAACATAGAATAAAAGAAATATTTTGGTTTAATATTGTATATAATACTTTCTGGGTAGTCTAAGACAAATATATGAAGTTAGTTTAATTCCTCTTTGAGTCATTATGAAACATTTTATATCTCAATACTGCTGTAAATTACGCATTAGGAAGTGACAGTAACTTCTTCTTCCTTGAAAATGTTTATTTAATTTCCCGTTTACATACTCGGGACAGAATGTTTCCAGGTGAAACTTCTAATATGATAATCAAATCACTTCCAATTATTGATAATACATGGCCGTTTCGCTAAGCCCATATTGTTTATGGCATTTTCCTGAAAAGCTTATGATATATCTGATATTTCGTTGAAATTTTGATAGAAAATAATTAACTTGTAAATTAATAATGCCAATTAAATAATAGAGAAAGATATACTGAAGATATCTGACGTTTTAAATATATATAAAATGAACTATCAATATAATTGCATCATATACTACTTTTATTAAAATAAATAGCACACGACTCTCTGGGATAGGTATGTTACGTTTTTTTTTTTTTTACTAATATTTTGGAGTTTTCATTCAATTTTCTAATTCACTTTAAAATTTCCATCCAAATTTTTCACTAATTTTGAAATATTAGTCAGGTTAAAAAATATAAGATTTAGTAAAGCAGTTCATTTTATAGAAAAATGGTAGTTATTAAAAGTCCACTTAGACTTTATATATCAACAGGAAAGCACTGAGATATTCTAACGCATTCTATTTCTAATGCAAGAAATGTTTTTAATTAATATTTTGAAACTTTTAAATCTGATTACTTTAAATTGGTAGATGGTGAATTTAAAACTATATACTCAAAACTACTGATAAATGAAGTAAAATAATCTGAATTCAAACTATCAGTTAATAAAAGTAAAGATACCTGTACTCCATTCCCGACTTGCTGATTAGAATTTGTAAAACTTTAGTTAATTTTGTCGAGCAAGGTTGCTGATGTCAGTATTTCATCTTCTCGAAATGTTTAAGCGAAGAAGACCGAATGGATAAGCTGGGAAGCCATCTTGTTCTATTGTGCTCCTGAGACAAAGAGCACCTATTGCAACCCTACTTCTTTGACGGAAATGATAATTTTCAAAGGACTTATTTCCATTTTGGTTCTTTGCATCAGTGTCGGCCTTCGTTCTCTTACAAAAAACTTAAAAAGATTTAGGACTCCCAAACAACTTAAAGAGAAATAACACATATGGAAAGTCCCTAAACTCGTTGATTTTTTCGTAAATCACTCATCAAGAGATATAAGCGTCTGTGTAGATATAAAAGGTTACCTCTTTTATCAAATCTCGACATCTGCTCTCAATTCATCGGTAGAATTAATCATTAGTATACCCATATTGATATTAGTATTTAATAATACAATAAAAAGTTTAAGTACGAGATAATAATTTTATATTATTATTATTAATTACTAACGTCCACTTTTTGCAACTCAGGCTAATCGGGACGGATATCTACAGATTACTACCATTTTCTAGCCAGTGTGGGACTCATGTTATCTAATGAATTCCGTCACTAAATAATTTCCTTTGCCCAGGCGAGAATCGAACTCGCCATTCTAGGTTTACCATGTGAGATTAAGGTCAACGCTTTAACTCACTTGGCTACCCTGAGCCCCATAATGTTATATTACATTCAATAAATAAATCTTTGATCAAAGAGCCAAGGTCTGCCTCACAGGAGCTTTTAGGTACATTGAAGGTTGTTCCGTATGACATTCCCAACCTCATGTTGGTAGCTTTATATTCAAGTAACTCCTCAATAACCTCGCGAGCAGGAACAGAACAACTCCAATACAGAAATCCGTTAATTTCGCAGAACATAATTTGAAAATCGGCCAAGCATCAACGAGTCAAGCACTTTACATCATGTTGGTATACACACTTCCAACCAGATGAAGACAGCGTGATTGTGTGATCTGTACTGTTTAAAATAAATACAGAAGAAAAAAACAATCATTATAACCTCAGGACGGACTAAGGAGGCAGGTAGTCTGGCCGATTTAAGGAAATTCATTTTCATACATATACCTGTAAGACACAGTAACTGAGTGCAAATATAAAATCCAGAATGGTCGCAGAGACCAGATGCACCCAAATCCCACAGAAAGCCATTCGCATTAGACCATTAGCTATGAATAACTATGAAATGGCGACTCTCATAATTCCTGCATGGTAAAGCGAATGGTGGAAACAATTGAAGATTTTATAATTAAAATTCAACAAGTGAAATAAAACTTCGACACTAATTTTAGATTTCACAGAATAAGTAAGGTTAAAATATTTTATAACTTCTGCATGGTTTCTTCAGCTCATTCTTCTGAGAAAGTCTTGAGGCACGGAACGTACATTTTCAGGATTAACAACGTGGGTTTCTAGTAATTAGAACTATACTTCACAAACAGAGACTTCATATTCAGTGTGTAAGTAAGTAGAATTAAAATGTTGTACTTAACTGGTCTGTGAACTGTATCCTGTTTTGAGATAAGAATGCTCGAATGTTGTATTTTATTTCGTTATTCATTAATTTTTACTTACATACCCAGCACTACACTACATACTTATTATATACCCAGTACTACAGTACATCCTTACTTACATACCCAGCACTACACTGCATACTTATTATATACCCAGTACTACAGTACATCCTTACTTACATACCCAGCACTACACTGCATACTTATTATATACCCAGTACTACAGTACATCCTTACTTACATACCCAGCACTACACTGCATACTTATTATATACCCAGTACTACAGTACATCCTTACTTACATACCCAGCACTACACTGCATACTTATTATATACCCAGTACTACAGTACATCCTTACTTACATACCCAGCACTACACTGCATACTTATTATATACCCAGTACTACAGTACATCCTTAGTTACATACCCAGCACTACACTGCATACTTACTTATATACCCAGTACTGCAGTACATCCTTAGTTACATACCCAGCACTACACTGCATACTTACTTATATACCCAGTACTACAGTACATCCTTACTTACATACCCAGCACTAAACTGCATTCTTTCTTACATGCCCAGCACTTGCCCTCAGCAACCTCTGATGTTGACCTATAATCGCGGATCCATGCCAGGCTTCTTTAATTTAGTTAAAAGGGCCTACCACTTTTTCCAAAGTCCTAGCATACAGCAAATTCTTTGGCAGTCAAATCACTCCAAATTTTTATTTTTTGTTAGGGTGAAATACACTATCAGAAAATAATAAAAAGCATTTTTTTTTTTAAATATTTGAAAGAAAAGTTGACTCTTCTGGAGTATCTGCAACTATTGGAGCTTCATGCTGGCTTTTAGTCATTGCCCTCGGATACATAAATTTTGTACAAGTAGGAAATGAATAGCTCAGACAGTTTGTTTCCTCTCATGACAATCTCATGTACTTCTTTTTATTCTTATTTATATTAGACCCAAATTCGCGACAACTCTTCTCCTGCCCGGTCATTCCCTCGATGGTTCTATTCATAATCAATACATCCACGGTATACGCCATAAATTTGAGCCCAATGTGTATACTGTAATCAGGAGTAGCTTTCATTCCTTTTGATTACAACGTCAAGGATGAGGTTAAACAGTAGCTGTGGTAATTCACATCCTTGACTTATTCTCCTAGGAACCTCATTGATACCTGAGACTTTCACAATGATTTTCACTGTGCAGAAAGTCCTTCCAATGTCTATCTCGTCAATATGATGGCCTTCTAGATATTCCCTAAGACTCTAAATGCGTGTAATAATCATTATCCCCGGCCAACATTGACATATGAAGCCTCTCCGTCAATATTTCAATAATGATGCAGATCAACTTTATCTTCAAATGCTTTTTCTAAGCAGAATGCACTGTCAAACGTCCTCAACCAACGTCACTCTGATACTCCCCCAATATCTTTTAGTCCCTCTCTATCAAATGACAACTTATAGTATATCACAGAAGCACTATGCCCCTACAACCTTCACATTTTAAATAAATAAGCATAATGACTGTTTCTCCCCTTTCCCCAGGTACGTTTTTCATTAGGTTAAAAATTCTGTATCAACTGGTTATCCTTATCCATAATTGTATCTCTAGTATGTTTCTGCTCTGTTGAAGATGCATCCAAAACTCAGGATATTAGTTATTTCATTACCCTCCTCTGGAACTAGTGGCGCTGGTAGACCAACTGGTCTCTGCGTTTAATATGGTTTAAAAATGTTCCAGCATTTCCTGGGATTTCTTAGTTTCATTTTTCGTTGATTATCTTTTTTTAACATACTTTATATCTATTATGAGTTTTTCTTTGGAGCATTGCCAGCAGCGAATCGTTTCTTTACGTAATTAAATATATTTTCCCATTTTCTTCAAACCAAGAGTTCCTCTTCACCAATTCCCTTCGTCGCAATCCTTCAGGCACCGCTTTTTGTTTGTAGCTTTTAGCTTTCTTTTATTTCTTCTCCACGCCGCTGTATTCCTTGTTCCATTGCTGACACAATTTTCGGAATCTCTCAACTTATAGATTTTATCTACTAGCATCTCAGTTGCAAAATTTGTTTTGTATCCTGGCATTTATTTGTCAGTGTCGGAACTTACCTGTACTCTGATAACCAGGAAATGATATGAACTACATTCAGAGCCCATTTAGCTTCTGCATCCGAAAACGGGGCGCGGGGTGTTGGCGCTGATTAAAACATGACCCATTTGTACAGCCACCAGGGTTCATGAATATTTCTTTGTGTATCGCTTTGTGAGAAACATTGTGGTCATGAACTTCATTCCCCCTGTACATAGCAAACTAAAGTTCGGTAACCGTTATCCAACGAATACAGTAACTCAAAATAACCTAATATACTAAAAAAATGACCCAAACACAATTTTGAGCTGAATTTGCCCTATGATTGTTTTAACAGACACTACAATCTATCTTGTAAATATAGTTTAAATATATTGTATTATTATATATAAAAATACTTTAGCCAGAAGATTAACATTGAACGACGAACTTAATTAAAATGATTTAGATTTAATTTGTCCATTACTAAAATATCCTTGGAAAAGCACAATTTGAAAATAAGAGCTATAATTTTGAACTATGGGAGAGAGAAAACCGGGTAGTCAGGTGCAAACCGGGTACCTCCTCTTAGCCGTTGTGTGTACTGCAGTCTTGGTGATAACGGAGGAACTACAATCCACCTTTGAAGAAGAAGCAGAGACCATTACGCCAAATCGTTAGTCGTGCTTGGTTTGTGCCAGTGACAATAATTCAATTTTTGTGGAACCTGCTTATGATTTTGGTGGAAAAGGTTTTTGATTGTACTGTGCTCCTATTCCAATTAGAATACAGGCATGTAGTTCCCTTAGTACAAGATTTAATTACCTTTATTTTAGCACTAAGTAATTGTCTTTAGCGTTTGGTATGCTGGAATGACGCAATGTTTTATTTAAACTTTACGCGCGGGGTACAACTGGGTAGCAGCTATGCCACGATTCTCGACACGAAAAGTATAATTTTACCTTTTTTTGTTTAATTATTTCACTGTAATACCATGTATAATGAATGACAAGCAATATGATAAATCTTGCAACTATGAATTCACTTTTTGAAATATTTAATTGTTTTGAAATAGCTAAAAAATTAATGTTGTTATTGGTTATATTTTTACTTTATTTTTTTGTATTGTTCCCAAAAAGGGAACAACATGTTGTTTTAATGCATCAAACAACATTTTTTTATTAACTAAAAAACGTTAATTTGATTAAAAATCTTTACATTTTTATTTTTCCATAAGAAAAACATATGTATCCGGTTTTACTTTACTAGGGGGGGGGAACCCGGGCAAAATGACTTTTTATAAAAAAAGTAGGGTAAAACTTCTTTAAAAATTAAGATATTGTTTTTGAAACTTTAGTTACGTTAACAAATAAGTAGACTTTATTTCTACAAAACTTTACTTATTTGTAGTAAAAATTGTGGTTTCTGAAAGCCTTCAAACCTTAGCTACCCGGTTTTACCCCACTTTCCCCTACTTTTATATTGTTTTCTTTTCTCTTTTTGCTTTTTCACCTCCTCGAATCAATGGTATTCGTAGATTTCCATCGTTCTCTAATTAAATAAAATCAATTATATCTTTCAGCCTCTGTACAGCAAGTTGGCAACAAATATATGTCTTTGCGAAAAATCTACTTTCATCTAATTCAGGACTATGGTGATTTGGAAAAATAATCTCTATAACAATACTAACCTGGATCTTGAACATAGTTGGACAGAAAGAATGAGTTAGAAGGCATGTTAGCAATAGTGGGTACGATGAATGACTTTTCTTTCATTCCGCGAACATATTTTATTTTAAATAATGCTTAGCGCGCAATTCCTGGCATTAATTCCGGAATTGTAGATCAGGAAGAATGTACATAAACCACTAGATTCCCGCTGTTCCTGTACCCCTAACTCGCAAACGATCGAAACCTAATCTCCCTTGCACGTGGCCCAGCTATTTCTTATTATGTTTAATTATTAATACTCCGTCGCTGGATTTTGTGAATGTTTAATCAGTGGTTATATTATAATTACAAATTCTTGGAGTTAATTAGATTTTCTTCATCAGACAGGTATCGAAAATTCGAGTTATACATAACCCATAATGACATTTTCTAATGAAGAACAGTGAAGCATTTCATGAAATTTGCGATTATAATAATTAATGTTCATAAAACGGGCACTGGAGCTGAAAGCTGGTGTGTTTTCCAAGAATATCCATTCTCTTTGTTAAAATATATTTATCAGATTTCCCTCAAGGGAAATCAGCTATTGAGGTCGTACTCAAGTCTTTCTTCAAATGTTCATCGACCCTACCCAGGAGATGACGAAAGTAAGGTCCGTTCAAAATTATATATAGGCACGCAATTTTTTTATCATTAAAAAAATCGATATTTAATCGTTTTATTTAAAAAGAAAGATCAAATTCGTTAATGGCTGAAATCGAACAAGTGGGAGGGGGGATTTTCGAAAATTCGAAATATCTCTTACTATAAGCTGGACCAAAATATAGTATAGAACCAATCTTATTACAAATTAAATGTACTATAATTTTTGCTATTTACACTTATTTTCTATCTTGTATATTAACCGAGATATCTATTTGCATTTTTTAGTTTTCAGCCTTCAGCAAGCCCCCACTTCTAATCATGTCACATAAACAATACTCTGTTATATAATAAAACACTTTATTCGAAGCTTAAATACCAAATATTGTTTTCTAGAGACGTTTATTATACGAGATACATGTAAATATGTTATGTTTATACTCCCCCCCCCGTCTGAAATTTTGGACTACTAAAATTTGAGGGATTGAGATAAATATTATTCTGATTCATTATAAATTATAGTACTAGATATAGTAAATAGTTTTCAATAAAATTAATATGTTGTATTCAGATATGTTTCAGTAATTGTTATTCTTTCCAGTGAAGAATACTTCTATCTATCTGTTCAGCTCTGAGTAGTTTGCAGACCTGATTGCTTACAATTCTGACGCTTTCCATTAGGAGGTTATTAAAATTGACTGAAAGATTTCTCATTACCATTTGTATTTATTCACTTAATATTCACAGTGGTGTTGTGTTACCTGTAGGTATGCAGATTTATCTATTGTAAGACTTCATGTGGGAAATCTGCTTAGCTTACGCAGCCCCTGCGTAACGGACTTTTTTTATATTTCATCTAAGCCTGAGGAATGATTTGAATATTTAATAACAGTAAATCAATTCAAATCTCGAGTTTACCTTGATTAATTGTTGAGATTATAGGCTTTACTTTTATTTTTTGGAGGATGTGGGCAAAAGTCGAATGAGATTTGATAAATAACTTAGAAAAAGTAATGTGTATTAATGAGTTTTGAGTGGTAAGTAGGGAGATTTCGCTCCAGTTGTTTTTGTTTTTTTAAATTGGAAGCTCCAGCTGTAATTCAGAACGACTGGAATAGGGCGAAATAGGATTATTTATTATATACAGGCTACACTTCACAGCTCTTCCCATTAGCAGTCCTGAAGTTTCTGGGTAATTAACTGGGAAGTGTAGTTTTCATATTTAGGCCACATTGCTGGAGAAGAGTAAAGTCTAAAAGTAGCCAGCTATCTATTCCGGGGGTCTTGTTATTATGTTCCTGGCAAATTTTCAAAGGCGCTCCGGCCACTTCTTTCTGGCAACTTCACTACGAAGTTTTTACAGGTTGCTGTGCCGGTTGGGAAAACCGAGTACGCTTGAGAGAGATACATACATGAATCTGGTTAATAAATATTTATTTTAAGGAAAATTTATTTTCCTTGCCCTCTAATGTAAGTATAATACTTAAAAATAAATCGTCAGAAAGAATTAATCCTATGAGGGGTTAGAATTGTTAGGTAACCATCCCTCAGTAATCTACATAGCCGTCAACCACTTTGATATGTTAAGTATACATGAACTATAAATAAACCTCCAGTTCCCTCTGTTGTGCAATTTGATACGGAGTAAGCTATGAGTTTAATGCAACAGGATGGTAGAATGAATCTTTGAACATGCCATATCCCGCAATTCTTAAACGTTATACTGGCTTAGTATCCATTGGCCCCTAAATCGAGAAATTATATTGAATATGAATGCCAATTACAAAACATCTTTAAATATTCCGAGCTTTGCTTTTTTCTTAATTTTTTCTTCTTAGACAGTCCATTCGATATATGTATTACGGTAATGTTCCATTGGCACTCAATCATGGGATTTTTAACTGGTCCCTCTCCGCAAGGAGAGATATTTTTTAAGTTTAAGCTACCGTTAATATTTTAATATGTATGTGCTCTATCTCAGAAAAAAGGATTAAAAATAACTAAGAAACTTCGTCTCTATAACTCCACCTACAAAGAGGTAGTGACACATGGGACATCTGTTCCTATTTATCTATAGATTTGCAATATAAACAACAGAAAACTCCTTTAAAAATAGATCGAGTAACTTATTAAATTGAAAAAGTCCTCATAAAGGAGTATAAAGAGATCATAAAGGAGTAGCATTTTCAAAAATTAAAAAGCAAAACTGTGGAACTCATTTTCGAGCAAACAGAATGAAATAATTAAGTTTATTCCAGAAGAAAATTGTTTTTAGGCAATGAGATGTTGATAGAAGAAGGTTAAGAATTTAATAAGAACCCATGCAAACGGAAATATTTTATAAACATTATTACTTTGATACTAAAGTCCCATCTTTGGGCAGTCTTGTTTTTACTCCCTTGTACGAATAAAGGAAGTATTACAATCGCGAAATTTTTGGTTTTCAGATTTCAATAGAATTATCCGTTTTGACTTTTCCTGAAGCTATATTGACTACTTTCGGCGTGGTTTTTATACGTATGAATGTACGCATCTCGCTTAACGGATTGTCTTAAAATGTTGAAATATCATGTTTAGGCCTGCTATACAGCCTAGTTGTGTACCTACCCTTTTGATCAAAATCGACCAAGGAGTGGGTAAGCTTAGAGTGAGGGCGGAAATAAAAAATTGCAAATTTCTTCGCATCTATTAGATATACAAAAAAAAGTATAGGACCATTTTTGTTTCTAATGAAAAGATCTATAAATTGTGTAGTATGACATTTTATAAATGGATGTATTGGAACGGAGATATCGTATATTACTTTTAAATTAAGTAATCAACATGTCATTAAAACATTCTGTTTATTTAATTTGGGGGCTCAGTTTAGCCATGCGACTTAAAGCGTTGACTATAGTCTCACATGGCAAACCTAGAGTGGCGAGTTCGATTCTTGCCTGGAAATAGGAATTTATTTAGTGATGGAATTCATTACATAAAATCCTTAGACCCACCCTGGCTTGAAAAGAGTAAGATAACCTGTCTCAATTAGTCACAGTATCAAAAAAGGGCGTTAATAAATAATAATAGTTAATTTAGTAGGAGTACAATGAAGTCATGTGGTGCCCACATCAGATTTTTTTCTGTATGTGTTACTAAAACGGATTAAGTAAAATTCATGGAAGAAGTACTCCACTAATTAAAGTAAATATGTAAGATCTTGATTACTTCAAACATGGAAATTGTATGTGTTTACGTATAATATTGGTGATATATTTGCAATGTGTTGTTTCAGGTTCAGAAGCCTAGAGATCCGGAGCGTGAAAAGCGTAGAATAGCGCGTAAGAAGGAGAAGCGTGCAACACTCATCCTGGGCCTTATCATGGGCTCCTTCATAGCCTGCTGGCTCCCATTCTTCTTCCTCTACATCCTCACTCCAATCTGCCCAACCTGCAACATCCCAGATTTCGCATTCGCAGTAGCATTCTGGCTCGGCTATATGAACTCTGCTCTCAACCCCGTCATATACACTATATTCAACAAAGATTTCAGGAGGGCCTTCAGGAGGATACTCTTCAAGTGATGGGCCCCACACGACAATTTCCGTTGAACTATTATTGAGACAACGCATACTTTAAGGATCTTTGCTGTGATATATAACTTTAGTCTGTTTTTAGCCTTGTCTGTCTTCTTTGCTCCTGTACTCCTCACAGCTTATTTTGGGAATGGGCAAACTAGAGAAAATATCGATTTTCGAAAAATGCCTCGTCCACTCTGAGCATTTTTACTGGAGAGAGTATGTGAAAACCAGAAAGGAGAACTTCAAACATTTGTCCTTATAAATATTTAATAATGCAGAACATAAAATTTAGCATATTTAAAAGATGTAGGTAATCACATTTTCTGATTGCATTTCAACAAACAACTGTAAGAACTAAACAGGTTTCTTCAGTAGTTTTATATACTTTGTTGTAAAGCATAGGCTATAATTTCTTTATAGAAGATAACTTTAATAGAACTATAAGGAGTATTATTTTTTTAATATTTGTATGCTATTTTTGGATTAGCCACTTGTTCATTTTACTAATTAAGAGAGTAGTCATATACTTCTGTTTCCTCCTATTTAAGTTAAATGCATTCTTGTATTTCTTTCCTATATTACGTTAGTTCCTCCTTACTTAATAATTTTATGAATTACTTTAGATTGATTTTATTTTCCAATCCATGAACTAGGCCTTTCTGTTCATAGAAAGGATCCAGTCTGGTTTTCATATCTTTGAACAGTTAGGAATTCATATTCTTAGAGAAAACAGGAAATCTTCTATACTTCTTTCTAACATAATGCTCTTCAATTTAGATTTAAACAATAACAGTTATCAATTATTATACTGTACATTCGTGATTAAGAATATTCATAGTAGAATAATGATAAACCTAGTAATAAAGTGTTTCCTTATTCAGCAGAATAAATATATCCAGTTGAAAACAACATCAACAACAAATAAAAAAAAGAATTATCTCTTGGCCTCCGCTGCTACTAGCAACTATACTAAAAAGATAACACAAGTGTTTTTTTTTTTCCTCTGTTAAAGATAAAAAAAATGAAGAAACTAAGTGCCACATTTTCCTCTTCATAAAAATTGAATTAAATAAACTTTACATTAAAATACTTCATTTTAGAATTTTATAGATCATTTAGGAATTAAACACCTAACACTTATTCTGAAACGATATTCTACTCTAAGTTTAAAAATTATGAAAAACTATTTATACCAAAATTATAAAATAGAAAAAATGATATTTTCATTTTTGACATTTTCTTTCATATTTTTTTTTTTAATTGACATTTCCTGGTAGGCTCTGCCCAAAGGAACAACATTTAACAAACAAACAATTTATTAATAAATAATTCTAAGGACACACTCTAAGAAAATTTTTAGTTCATTAAACAAGCAATATTGAACTTTATTTGGGGGGGTGATTGTGGCTAAATGAAGGACTCTCTCGAAAGACTAAAAACATTTTTTTTTGATATGCCAAATTTCAATATTTCATGCACTGGCAATTAATATTTCTAGTTTTACAGTATATCTAATTGATAGTACACTGGTGCTTAGTGAGCCCTAGTGATTTTTATTGCAGTGGTTGAGTTGGTTTGAGTTTTTATTTAGATTTCTATCTTCCAGTTAACAAATAGATGAAAAATTAATAAGATTAGTGATCTTATGAGTAAATTTTTTTTTTGCCAATCATTTTTTTTTTAATAATACAGTTTAAACTTCTATTTTTAATGAAATTTGTATCATGTGAAAAATTGGGGATTCTTTTCCTGCCTAGGACAGCACGTAAAGAGTAAAAATTATCGACTCTATAAATTTTAGTACCCATATAGGAGTCTTACATCGAAGCATTTACTGAGAATTTTAAAACCAATGTCTTAACACTTTTGATTACAAATAATCTTGGGTATGAACTTATCTTTACTTCATATTTTAATTTTCTCCTATTATTGTTATACTGCAAAGTAACTTCTGGTATATATATATATATATATATATATATATATATATATATATATATATATATATATATATATATATATATTAAAAAAAATAGTTCTTCATTTTTACAAAAACTCAATTTTACATGACAAATTATCACAAGAATGAAACTTTAATCAATTATTAGCTTATTTGTAATGTGTGTTAATAATTTTATACTTAGCATTGACTGTGATAGCAAATATAGCGGGCTAAATGAATCAAAGTCAATTTAATGTTGCAATTAGCTAACATATTAATTCATTATTAACATTTTAGTTATTCACTTTAGCTTGCAATGCACGGCCGCATAACTGTGGAATTATACACACTTTTGTAATTTTATACTGGTAAATAGGTGCCCTATTCACTTAGTGTTTTTACTAGATTAACATAAAAAATAAAGCAACATTTCAATTAACAATTTCAATTATAGATTTGAGATATTATTAAAATTGCCATATTTTTTTGTAAAAGTTAGCTCCAGAAGAAGAAAAATAATAGTTCATTATCTCCACCTCAATCCAACTGATACAATTTAACTAAAATATAGCAACCTCAAGAAAAAAATAACAGGAAGAGGAGAATCTTTGGCACATAAAATTTCTTCATTGTAACTGCACTATGATTGATTGCTTTTGATAATGAAAATAAATTGAGAGTTTTCCAACTTGAATATTGTAATTTAAATGTTACTTTACTAAAATATTATTAAATGAACTTATACTTTATCCAAGAATGAAAGTTTCTTTAGTAAAAATGTTGATCCTCTTTAAATATTTTAACCTCATAAATTAATAACATTACTGCTATTTACTTGAATTTCAAACAACCCATCAATGTTATACCACTGAAATACAGTATACCCATATTCCAACATTTATATAATATCACACACAATTTATGTATTCATAGAATCATAAATTTGCATTGCACTTCTTCATATTTAATTACAAGATACATGAATATATAAATAGATTTTCATGTATGAAGGCTCTCTTTGCTCTCAAGTAGTGATGTCTTTGCATATATTATAGTTGCCCATAAAAAGTTGCTCATTGCTTTTGTTTTATTGAAATTATGCATTATTATAATTGGAAATCCATAATTCTAAAAATTGTCTTCAAAATTATTAAAAATATTTTACTGGGTCCACACATATCTAGTAAACCCACATCCATCTCATCACTGCCCTTGAGCCTCATAAAGTAACTTTTAGAATATCCGTGAATAGCTATCATATTCAGGTACTTAAAATATTTGCCAAGCATTTTAATTGATATTTCTTCAAACAAAACAATAAATATTTTTATTTTTATACAAATACTAACTTCAAAGATGAATCTCTCATATTAGCAAACATTTATGATGTGTCATATAATATGTGGTTTCTGCATGCGCTTTATGCCTTATTTTTACAGAAATTAAACATAAATAGCTCAGCAGATGTGGTCCAAGAGATAATGTTAAAAGTCAATCGATATTTTCCATTCATAAGCTTGAGTATCTGAAGGCAAGATGCTAACAGATAAGAGTAAATATATGACAAGAGCCTAAAAACTAAAAACATTTGCCCAACCCAGTTGATTGGGAATGGTCTCAAAGACCTAGTGGCTTTGTTTCTGCTGAAAATTCAATGATAAAGAATTATGTACCTATATATTAGATCCTTTAGAGTCTATTGTTTATGTGTTTTCATAGTATATAAATTGTCTGTAAACTTTGTAACATTTGTATTCACCCAAAATGTAAACTAATGTTTAGACTTCTAAAGTCAAAAAGTAGAGATGTTTTTAAATTGAATTATTATTAAAGTGTTTATTACATATATATAAATATATATTTTATTTCATTGTTGTATTTAACAACTGTTACTGTGATATAAATCAATACATTACTCATTGCATGCAAAGAATGTAAAATTATTCTATATATTAAAAAAAAAAATGCTTAATTCTAAGCAATGTACAGTCACTGCCAATGGTATTCATACACCTTGAAGAATATTTCAAAAGCCAGGATATTTATATAAAATCAATTTCCCACATTAAATATTTGTAATACAAAAAAAAAACATTAGAGTTCACATAAATCTTAATTCATCGAACAATTAAAACTACAAATCTTTAATAATTCTCAATTCTTGAATTTACAATGCAACATATCTTAACATTGAAAAAAGGAAAGAGACTCTCTGAAAAATTAAAAAAGTTTCAATGAGATCATCTGTTTCAATTTTTCCCAAAGAATTTCATGCCTGTGAACAAAATTAAAAAAAATTGTAAATAAAAAAGGTGAACTTATAATAAAAATTCAAAAATAATTATAAACTCTGATATTATTATAGTCATCATGAGATTTATTTTACAAAGAAATATTGTTTTTTAACCTGTAATACAATATATTATTTATTTATTTATTTGTGATTAATTACAGGGTAACTCTTATAAAAAAAAGTGAATTTATAAAATTATTTCAATATTTTTGATTACTCCTTAGTGGATTTATAAAATAGTTTTAACATTTTTGATAACATAGAGTATTTTTTTTTTAGAAATATTTAATGTAATATCAACATTTTTTAATATTTATTCAGTTTTTGGAATATGAACATATATATTGTTGCTCTTCCTGGTGAATGAATACCTTTTGTAGTAACTGTAAATTTATTTTAATATTGAGATAGTCTTTTTAAACATACAATAAATCATCACACAATCACTTTGAACCTTCCACGTTTTATTTTTAACTTTATACCTGCATCTCAAACACTACTATTAAAGAAATACATTACAAATGTATTTCAAAGATGCATTTCCCTTCCACCTGAAGGATCTCATCAGTTCATTAAGATTTTTAAACTAGAAAAATTTCAACTAAAAAAAATTGAATTAAATACCCTTATTCATTATTAAATATTGACATAATAGGTAGACTTATTTATTTTTATTATATTACTTTTGAAGCAATGTATTAAAATTGCTATGCACTGAGGTGATTTGAATAACTTATTGGTCTGTGAGTAGTGTATGAAATTTCTGGAAGCTTTCTAAAGATTAAGAAAAATAAAACAAAAAAATTATAAAAATATTTAAAAGACAAAAAAAAGGAGCAATTGCATTTCATGATTTCCATTTTTTTTTAATTGTAATTCTATAATGTTTTTAAACATGTTTAATTTCATGAGTTAGGAAAATATTATAAATTTAAAAATAATTTTTATTATATGTAATTGCCAGTACAATCATAAATTTTAACAAATCCATTTTTCTATTTAAATACAGTTCTCATTACTTTATCGTGGATGCACATTGAAAATGGACATAAATTATTGGAATAAAAATGTCTGCAATTTGTCTAATGCATTCTGTTCAGTTTAGGGTTTGTGAAATTATCAAGATAGTAGTTAAACAAAATGGCAGAGGACCGAGAAATTATAGAAAGAACAAGATTTTTCTAATAGTTCTCATCTCAATTAAATTATAAATACAATTCCTTACTTATAAAAATAAATAATTTTTTGTATCCAATGTAGCACTTGTGAGATTGACAATAATTAAAAACAGGCTCACAATTGAATACCTCACAGCATAAACATGAGAAAAAATATACATATTTTTTTGAGAAAACTCACCTTCAAAATTTTATTAATTAGGACAAAAAAAAAACAACTCATAAAGTAACTTTTATGTAACACACAGAGGAAGAATCTGCTAGAGGCTGGGTACAGAAGTTCTTTGTTTCCAACAAGGCTAGTTACAGCAAGCATTTGAGGTATGCAAGCTCCCCTTCCCATTACACATTCACATATTTTTCTTGTTTGGTTTGTAACTTAGCTTTATGTATCGTTTCTTCCTCTTTACATGTATTATTATTTTTTTTGTTTGTATTTTGCTGTTTGTGTGACTATGGGTGTGTGTATCTGTGACTGAGGAAGAATAAGTACCCTTAGTTCTTTGAACCCAAATTTTCACTGCCCTCTTTTTAATGTTAATTTCATTTTTTTTTTCATTGTTGGTGTACATTTTGCTCCTATGATTAATAGAGACAGACTCCTAATAGCTGTTGTGACATAGAATATAAAAGACCACTTAAAAAACTAAGATCACTTTACCATCTCAAGAAAGACAAAGTGCCCCAGCTTCTTTCACAAATATTCAAAATACGCAAGAACCATTTTGCAGCAGACCTGGTATAATTATATGCAAGAGTATATATTGTAATATATATTTTCCAATTGGAACTTTAAAAATCAAGTTACCTAAATAGGAATATAAATTTTTCTCTATATTCTCAGAAACAAAGAACAAAAGAAATTTTCTCTTGAATTCGTAAGAATAGGTAAATCAAGACAGTTAAAAATATTTGAAATTAATTAAAATTTTATGACATATTATGAACTGAAATTTACTGCCACCAGGTAGGCAATTATCTATTTTTCATAATATTAGAAATAAAAGAATAGTTGATAAAATGTTGAGCTAATAAGAAACTCTTTCCAAGTATTAATCATATTAATGGTGTAATATTTTCTCACCATAAATCTAATTATAGAGACAGTGTTTCAGGATAAATTATTGTTACATTTCTACTATTTTAAATATTAAAATAGTGTCATCCGCGCAAAAGTAATGTGAATAAACTTGAAATTAAAAAATAAGATAGTATAACTTTGTTTAATTTACTTTTAAAAATGGGTGTTCTTCAATACTCCACCCACTTACAGGAAAAAAAATGAAACAGAATTACTATGTCAAGCATTAGGCGTTTGAATTCCTAAATATAAGATTTTCTAAGAGAACATTATCTCTGCTTTCATAGAATTAGAGAATTTTCCAACAGATAGAGGAGAGTAAACTTTTTTTTTTTTTTCATTCAGGCAATAGGTTATATATTATTTTCTGGCATAACACAACACATCATTGCAATATAGATTTCATACATAACAAATTATGATGATCCTTTTTTGCTCTTCTATTTTTCATTTGTTAAAATTATGTTCATTTCTCAATAACACATTTTTTCTCACATAATATTGATAATGAGTGTAGTGAATTCAATAGTTCTGATTTTAAAAATGCTAGTTTTCATTCTGTTTCAGCTAATAATTTATTATATATTGTGGCTTGTATTGAAGAAAACCCAATGATTTTAAAATGCCCTATGTAATGTAAATTATTTTGTAGCCCAGTAATATATAAAAGTTCATGTATTTATATGTCGTCTATACTATGTATATATGGTGTTTCTATGTTATTAAGTAAGATATATATTACTATACAATTATATATAAATATACATAAAGCATGGTATTAACAATATTCTAACTGTGTATATAGGGGTTGTCTTCCACAAAAGGTGTGTGAAATGATAATTATTATTATCAATATGTTTGCAAAGTCAACGTTGGGATCACTTGTCTTTTTTTAATGAAAAAGATTTAAAATATATTAATTATTCCCGTCAGATGTAAATAAATAATAATATTCCTTCCATATTTCTTACTTTTTATTTAAAGGTAGACAATCTTTATTTTGAGGTAAATGTAGAAAATGCATTACTATTAATGTATCTAAATGTTTATTTTTGTTCTTAGAAAGTTTATAATTAACTAACTGAAATAAAATATCTAATACTTGAGTACACCAATTTTGATACTAACACTTTGGGCATTGAGAAATCTTGAAACTTCTTGTATTGTTTTCTAGCAATGATTTAAATATTTTTCCAACTCTTGTAAAAAAAAAAAAATAAACAAAACTTATAACTAGATAACAATTTTTGTCACAAAGTGAATAGGTAGTAAGTTTCCTCATTGTATTACAACAGTCTTACCTTATATATTAATATAAATAATTATATTTATTATGAAAATTTGTAATATGGTTGTAATTATCATGTACATTGCAAAGGATTTCATATATAAAATATATTTGAAAAATTTAAATATTTACAATATTATATAAAATTTTATTCATTGTATCAAAGTACTTAATGTTATTAAGAAAGACTTAAAAAGTGTTTATGACTACAATTATTGTAACCAATGTATGTAACTCTTAGCATGTTTCATCATGAAACATGTTTCAGACTCCTTGGTAGCATTTGATTCCTGTATGTGCCCTAATATAAAGCTAATTTTTTGTCTTATAACAGATTGGCCAAACAACGAATTTGCCCAAAATAAAAATGACAAAGTTATTAATAATTTTATTCTTCATTACCCATGTTTTTATTGTACTTCTATAACTGCTTCTGACTTATATTAAAAGTAATTAGAAAAACAAATAAAGAGAAATAAAGTTGCAGGATAGAATGAACAGGACAAACTCCACAAAAAACTGTGCTTCCAGAGATGTTTGCTCTGTCTTCAGTGCATTATGAAGAAAAAAACAAATAATATCCATAAAAAGAATTATTTTCTTATTAAAACTCAAACACTAGCAATTCCATTTAAAATTTAATGTTAAATTTGACAGTATTTGGAGTGAATGACCCTCATATAATGTCTGGTTAAGGAGGAAGTCAATGCCCTTCCCCATGTTAGCAGATTTCCCTTAAGGGAAATCAGCTATTGAGGTCGTACTCATGACGCGATTTTCGAAATTTTTCTTCAAATGAAATCGATCCTACCCAGGAGATGATGAAGATGAGGTCCGTTCAAAACTGTTTATATATATGTCTGTTACCAATCTAGCGGTCACAATTTTTTTCTTATCGTTACCAAACTTGTTATATAATCGTTTTATACAAAAAGAAAGATCAAGTTCGTTAACGGCTGAAATCGGACAAGGGGTAGGGAGGGTTTAGAGGGGGAGAATTTTGAAAATCCTTAATATATCTGTTATTATGCGTCGGATCTTATTGCAAATGTAATGATCTATAAATGTTGTTATGTGCATGTTTTCACTATCTTGATTATTTACTGAGATATTTGATTTTTTTAGCTTTCGGTCTTCAGTAACCCCCCCCCCACTCCTTCTCATCTCATATTAACAATATTCTATTATGTTATGAAGCACTTTATTTGAAGCTCAAATAGCAAATATTGTTCTCATTGAACTTTTAAGTTTTGAGATAAATGCAAACACGTGGTGCGCGTGGGAAATCTGCTTAGTTAAAGCAGCCCCTGTGTGACGGACTTTTTTATATGAGGAGCTTAGTGCTTCAGAAACTAAGACACCTATCTGCAATACTGTGAAGATTGACTTCTTGCTTAACCAAATAATTATAAAATTAAATAAACCTAATTTAATAGTTAGGAATAATGTATTAATCGAAATACAATTTACTTAACACAAGCTACATAAGTAAAATCAAATATAATAACAGTAAATAAAAAATAAGACAATAATGAAAGAAATAAAAGTATATTTATAAAATAATAAGGGGAATGGAATCTTGCACTACACAGTACTTAGTTGCCTGCATGATAACCACTCGATATCTGCATCTCTTTAGCTCCTGAGAGTGACCTCACTTATGCGGTATATGGACCTTTAAATTGCTTATTCAAGGTTGGAACTGTTATCAAGGCTATATAACTTTATTAATAAATCTCCTAATAAATCAAGTTTATGCATTAGTTTATGGAGCAATACAAGCTAATTTACAAAATTACGGTGTTTGTTTCATACTTATTGTTGTAGCCACTTTGAGCTATTTACTGGCTCCTTTGGAATCCACAGTCTTTGCTGAAGAACCATGTAGGTTAAAGTATCCCATGAGAATACTTGCCCCTAACACTCCAGGTAAAAGTTGAAGCAGACAATTTTTCTCAATTATTTGCCCTGCTTGTAGTAGTCTAAATGGACTTACAGAGAGGGTTTTGATTCTGCTCTTCCTATCGAGGTTAGAAGCTTGGTATCAGAAAAGGACTCAACAAACTCATTCTAGGAGTAACATTCCTGCTCACAATAAATGTTATAAAGTACATCCTTGCAAGACAAAATTTTTTTAAGCCGAGCACATGGAAGAAAAGTCAGAATTATCCGTTTCACCCCCCCCCCTCCTCCAAATCCGTCTTGACTAGTTTTCCAGGAGTTTGTACTTGTAGTCTATGTCTATGAACACATCTCGCATAACTCAAAGACTTCTAGCTGTGTCTTCAGCGACCCAATGTATTCGGCAGGCCAAACTTACTCACAAAGGTTTCATCTTCTAGAAGTTGAAATTACATATTTAAACTGAGTAGAAAGGAGAGGAGAGGAAGTATAAAGGAGGGTAAAAAAATTTGTCAGGCAGGGACTGCGTAAAGTAAACAGATTTCCCATGCGATGGCATGACACACAATTGATCTCTTCTTACCATATATTCTATATTTCTATTTCTAAGTAAAATTCAAATGAGGGGAAGTGAAAGTATGCTGAAGGCTGAAAACAAGAAAGTACAAATAACTCGCTTAATATTTAAGGTACCAAAAAATATATAAAAAACAATTGTAGGGCAACAATAGTTTAACAAAATTGGATCTATAACATTTTTCGATACGACTCATAACAATCGAGATACTTCGAACTTTTGAATTTACCCCCCTCCCCCTGTTCCTGGTCCTATTTCAGCCATTAACTACTATGAACAGAGATTCTTTGTGCATCCAGTTTTTCTTGGTTCGATGAAATTCATAGAAGTTCAGAACGTTAAGCGTCTTGAATCCTTCAGCAACTTCTCTTGTGGGAGATAATTAAGTACAATATTTTGGGGGGAAAGAAGAAGTGTCAATTACAATCCCAACGAATCCATACAATTTTTATAGTGAAGAGCACTTCCAGGTGACCTTACCCATGTGTAGTAATTCTACCTTTTCCTTATATATATATATATATATATCTATATATATAGATATATATATATATATATATATATATATATACACACACACACACACACACACACATTTGTAATTAGTTATTTATTAACGTGGGCGTTAAAAGTGGAGGTTGTCATTTTTGAAATTGGGCTTTACGTGTCTCCGGGCCGTCCACGGCGAAAAAGAGAGGGCCGGGGTGTCCGAGATTCAGGGAGTCAAAGGAAAGAAAGCAGTTCCTGACTAAGAAATGCGTGCAGGTCCCAGAGCTGGAGAGATACTGACTCCAGCCCCGAAACCTACCCAGCAGGTTGCGAGGAAGGGTCAGGGAGGAAGGTGCGTGCTGATTGTCTGAGAGATTCAGCCAATAACATACGCTACTAAGGCTAATTGGGACGGGTTATCTATACGTTACCACACTTTTCTAGCCAATGGGGTCTAAGGATTTTATTTAATGAGTTCGCAACTCCAAATCTCAAATTCCCCAGGTGAGAATCGAACTCACGGCTCTAGGTTTATCAAGTGAGATTAAGACCATCGCCTTAACTCATATGACTAACCTGTGATATAATATAAATAACAAATATAAATATTTATATTTGTTTTCAATGAATAAGTTTTTATCGAGCACTTCAAGCAACTGCTGGAAGCCGTGGGGAAGATAAGGACCATACTATGATCCTGATGGGATATTTGGTTGAGATGCCGTAACGTTCAAGATCCTAAAGTACATACATAATGCTCAGCTGCATGAGCTTGTTTTAAGTAATGGTCTTGGACTAACGTTTCCAAAAGTAGGATGCTTCAAATAACGGGCCTACAGTAACTCCTGTCCACGACCAGTCCGCCAGAGAATAACTAGTGCCAACTGCACATTCTCTGTTTCC
Source organism: Riptortus pedestris (assembly GCA_019009955.1). Taxonomy (NCBI): domain Eukaryota; kingdom Metazoa; phylum Arthropoda; class Insecta; order Hemiptera; family Alydidae; genus Riptortus; species Riptortus pedestris. Next base: position 73,495,463 of record CM032231.1, read on the forward strand.
GGAGACTCAAGATTAAAGGAAACCTATTGGGCCATGTAACCCATAAAGGATCTATAAACCAAGCGCAAGGCATAGACGTATCATTGAATCTAAGGTTAAAAGGTTTGAATGTAAGGTGCTCAGAGCCATAATAGGCCAAGAGTAGAGCAGTAACTGGGTTCGAGCCGAAGTTAATTCCCTAAAGGGACAGCAGATGTAGTGTGGTTATTTTTGGTTTAGGCCAAACTTGAAGGCAGAAGACAGAGAACTCACTCCAGATGACGACGGGAATAAATTAGGTAAGTATGAACAGTGTTCCTTTAAATTCAATTAAAAATCATGAGATACGAGGGCATTCTTGTTATGGGGAGGGTAGGTAAAATATTTGGAGAGGAGAACGAGACCCAGAAACGAAACCTTACTAATGGATTTGAATAAGCTGGCCGAATAAGTAACGGAAGCTGTGCTGAACAGGTCTTATTGATATCTCTAGACAATTTCGAATGAGGTTAAGAGCTGGAGCAAACATTCCAGGACGAGTAAAAGGGCAAAACTTTCACAATACAGATTTATTATAACTACAAAACCCTGTTGACACTCCAAAAAAAACAATAAAAACCCTATGCCCTATGCATTCTTAAACATATTAAAAAATCGAACAATTAAAACCATGATTAAACCAATAAAAGTCCGTCACGCAGGGGCTGCGTAAACTAAGCAGATTTCCCACGTGAAGTTATACAATAGAGAAATCTCCATACGAGAGCCCAACAGTTACGGGCGAACTAGCTTTTGCCGGGAAACTCACTCGTCCGTTACACTTAATAAAAATGCAAATATCTCGGTTATTATTCAAGATAGAGAATAAATGTATGAAACAATATGTATAGTAAATTTAATTTGCAATAAGATTGGTTCTTTACAATTTTTTGATCCGACGTATGGTAACGGAGATATTTAGAATTTTCAAAAATCCCCCCCTCTAAACCCCCCCCCACTGGTCCGATTTCAGCCATTAACGAACTTGATCTTTCTTTTTACATAAAACGTTTAAATATCGAGTTTGGTAACGATCAAACAAAAATTGCGACCGCTAGAGTGTTAACAGACATTATATATATATATATATATAATTTTGAACGGACCTCATTTTCGTCATCTCCTGGGTAGGATCAATGGACATTTGAAGAAATTTTTTCGAAAATCGCGTCATGACTACGACCTCAATAGCTGATTTCCCTTAAGGGAAATCTGCTAAAAATGGTATTCATAAAACTAAATGACGCATTAAAAAACTTTAACATAATTTCCAGTCGTGTTTTATAAATAAATCCTTAAGTGAACAACATAAAAAATGTAAACTTCACGGATCCTTAAAAAAGATACTATACAATATAAAATTATAATATGAAAGAATTCTCTTAAATGTATTATAAATAGCATTAAAGAATAAAGTGGGAGCCTACCTAATGTCCTGGATATTGACTTGGAAGCCTGTATGACCAGAAGCTACCCTCTTCACACCGGGTAGCTTGGATAAGGAGGCTGCTGGCACAAACATGGGCGGGCATCTGTCCCCTTTTACATTTATATTCCACTTCGATGTTAAGAGGACCAGTTTAATTTCTATTCCCTCAACCTGGACCATTTTCTTGCGTTTAGTGAGGTAAGACCTCAACCTATAAAGAACCATGGTCGGGATTTCTGTCGTCTGATGCTTCTTCATTTCACTTGCCTTTGTGGTGAAATGCTCTTGTATGCAGTTGTAGTTGCAACTACAGTTACTTGGGTAGTTACTTTAAAAAAATGTGTGAAACACTGACTGAAGTAGTTGAGGCTGTTAAGAAATAACTACATCCAATGTCTTTATATTCGAAATTTTACTATATATCATATACTTCATTATTATAATAACTGCAAATAAATGAAAACTAACGAAAATAATATGTAAATTCCTTTTTATATTTTCCCAAGTGGAATGAAATGAAATAATACTTTAAAATTTAAACAAATTAGCCATTAAAAGTTATCTTAACTCAGAATATTTGTGAGACAAGCTATTTGATTTTGGAGCGTTTGCCATCGAGGCAAAAGAAAATCGCTCTGCTGCTTGCTCCAAAAAATAAGGAGTTCTCGTCCTCACTATCACTTTCACTGCCACTCATTGTAATTTGTTTCAAAAATCCAGAAGACAGACTGGAGTGTCCTGCGCGAGAGTGACAGGACAAGAGGCGACCGCCATAACAAGAAAGTGTGGTGATAGGTGCGTCCACATTCAGTTCTTCTGACATATTCTGTGCACCAATTGAACATGGCGCGTCTCAGATGAGCCATTCATCACCACCACGAGTGTAACTATTCATATAGAGGCGATCAAAATATGTTCGCTCTATGGCACGTAAAATACAGGGAATTTTAGGTATGTAGTTGTAGTTATTACTCAATGACTACAGTTACAATTACAATTACTAATTGTAATTATTTTTATAACTACTTTTTATTTAAACCAGTAGTTGGATTTATGAATACCATCTACAATTACTATAATTGTAAAACCAAAAAAATGCGTCTACAGGTACCAAGTACATTTTTGTAACTGTAGTTGCAATTACATAACTAGTATTTACTAGTTAAAAAAGTAGTTAATTAAAAAAGTCTTTAATTACTGCCCAACTCAGTCTCTCAGACAAACATGTCTAGACCTCAAAATGACATGAAATATTTAGGGGTTAAAAAAAAAGATTTTTGACACACACCATGACGATGACCCAGAATATCACACGGCTTTGGCAGATAAAGAATGGCACCCCGTGTCGAATTGTTGTAGCGTTCCAGACTAAAGATCGCCATTTATTTATTCAAGTATCTACTTGATTGCTTCAAAATGCTGGGTAATCATTGAGGACTGATAAACTCCAATCTTGAACTCTGGAAATCATTCAACTAAATAAAATTTAGTGTCCGCCAGGCCTCGAACTTGGCACCCTTCATACTGAAGCATAGGCGTTTTTGCCCACCACGCTACCGCCGCTCCCAAATAAGAATAAAATCTTAATGATTCATAGTGACAAAAAAACACGAATAATATGAATAAATATCAACCACCAATTAGTAAAAATGAGTCCCATCGCATAAATTCCTCCTTTGCTGCTTCAAAAAAATCAAGTGAAGCATTACTTTTGAATAAGGAAATACGGCATTCCAAGTTAGAGAAATGAAAAAGACTAAAGGTTATCCCTTCAGGGCCTCTTCTCTTAGAGGTAGAATATCTCTTTATTTATTCCATCAGAAAATTTAGGGGAACTGTAAAGGTTTGTTTGAGAGAAGGTTTTGGCGAGGGACGGTTGGCAAGACTGGAGGAAAATGCCGAACCTGTATTACAAATAGGGAAAGTTGAAAGGTTTCTTCAAGGAAGAATTCTCGTCAGCTCTTGGTTAATGCTATTCATAGAGTTTGAGGTTTGAATTTCTCAGCATATCTGTCTTCAACCCTGTCCAATACTTCTCATCTCTCCTTGCCTTTTCCATCTCGTCGTATTTTCCACTGTTTTCAAGCCAATAACTGCAAGCAACAAATTATATTTTGCTTTAAAATGTATTTTTTAAAAAATAAAACCACTAGGTTGTTCCGATTAGAAGTCCTTGAAATTGGAAGGACGTAACCCTTTAGACAGCCACCCTCTCATAGCAAACTAATGTGTATCATGGCACAGGTTAACGACGAAAATCACACCCCAAGGGACATAAACACATAAGGGGCTCAGGTTAGCCATGCGAGTTAAAGCGTTGACCTTTATCTCACATGGCAAACCTAGAGTGGCGAGTTCGACTCTTGCCTGGGCAAAGGAAATTATTTTGTGACGAAATTCATTAAATAACATCCTAAAATCCCACCCTGGCTAGAAACGTTTGGTAACCTGTAGATAACCCGTCCCAATTAGCCTGAGTTGCAAAAAGTGGACGTTAATAAATAATAATAATAAACACATGATAAACAACTTACCAAAATTATTAAGACTGACATATTCACTATTTACCTGAATATCTGGAGGAATATAATAGAAAAGTACAACAAAACTAAGTATCCATTTTTTACTTGCAGGAAGTGGAAAGAAGTTGATGACGGGTAAGAATCAATGACAAAAGGCCTTGGAGCCTTCACAAATGTTTGTGAAGGAACAATTCCTCGTATCTATATAAATAAAACTAATGTTTGTCTGATTTTCTATTTAAATTCGGCGGGGATAAGTTTTTAGCAGATTCTCCCTAAAGGAAATCAGCTATAGAGGTTGTACTCATGACGCAAATTCCAAAACATTTCTTCAAATGTCCATCGATCCTACCCAGTAGATGACGAAGATAAGGTCCATTCTAAATTATATATATATATATATATATATATATATATATATATATATATATATATATATATTTGTCTGTCACCACTCTAGGAGCGCAATGTTTCACTTATCATTACCAAACTCGATATATAAGTGTTTCATGCAAACGGGTATTTTTGAAAATTTGAAATATCTCCGCTAATAATACTGATAGAAAAATTTAATAGATCCAATCGTTTTGTAAATTTAACTAACTATAACTATTGTTATATACATATTCAGACTTCATTATAACCCCAGCCCTACTCTTGTCATATAAACAATAAGCTGTTATGTCGTGGACCACTTTATTCTAAGCTTAAATGCCAAATATTGTCTACGACCTTTATTATGCCAGATACATGTAAATTCATTGTGTTATGAGGTCATCAGGTAAGAGTTTACTGTCTTACCTCAAAACCGTTTATTGGTTCTATTTAATACTCGATAATTAACTACCTCATTCAGCACTAAATGTAATACTACTTAATGGCTGAAATCGGACCCGGAATTGGGGTTCAGAGAGGAGCAATTTGAAAATTACAAATATCTCCGTTACTATGAGTGGGATCGAAAAATATTAAACATCAACTCTTGTTAAACTATCAATGTTCTACAATTTACCGTCCCATACATTTTCTCTTAACTCAATCATTAAACGAGTTATTGCTCTTTCTTGTTTACTAGTGAGGTACACCGGCACGTGGGAAATGTCCCTGCGTGACGAACTTTTTTTACGTTTCAGAGCATTATAAAAGAAATGGCATCAAAATTGGAAATCTTGTCTGTCTATACGCACGTTTATAATTCCCACAAAAACTTTTATATTTGTACCAACTATCTCAAGGAATAACATAGGCTATACGAGAATCCGAAGTTTTAACTAGGAGGGGGGGGGGGGGTTACTTCAACATGAAAGTTCAAATATATCAAAATTTCACTAAGTATTGGTTTTATCGAAAACATGTAAAGGGCCAATTGGGTTTATATACCGATTTTAGGCCTAATTGTTATTTGCTTTTATGAATTTTGAACTTTTACTTCTCCCTTCCGGGCGCCAAAGACTTTATTTGTGTTTCATGAAAATACCTGAATAGAATTTGTAAAACTGTTTTTACATGTATTGTTAATATGTGAGATTTTATACTTTAGCCCTTATACTTAGATACTTTACACCTTTAACATTCTTCTATCGTGTTGTATTACAACAGAATTCCTGAACATATTTTAGTCATATGCTTTCTCCGAATTTTAATATAATATGTAATTTATTTCCATCGACTTTATCCTACTATGGCTGATTGGGACGGGTTGCCACTCTTTTTTTTTTAGCCATGGTGGGACTAAGGATTTTATTTAATGAGCTCGTCACTAAATAAATTCCTATTGCCAGGGCGGGAATCGAACTCGCCACTCTGCCTTTGCCATTTGAGATTAAGACCAACGCCTTAACTCACATGGCTAACCAGAACCCCGAATATAATACGATCGTTCTATTAAAATGGGAAACTAGATTTTTTGGTCACAAAAACGGTAACGCTTTCACGCTTTATGCTCAAAATTATTATATAAATATGACTAATTTGAAAGTATTTTATTAGATGTATTATGTAGTGCCTCCTTAATCCAATATTTATAACGAGAAACAGTTATTACATCAAGTATAATTATAATTTATTAACGCCTGCTTTATGCAACTAAGGCTAATTGGGACGGGGTATCTACAGTGTACCACCCTTTTCTAGCATGGATGGGACTAAGGATTTTATTTAATGAATTCCGTCACTAAATAAATTCCTTTGCCAAGGCGGGAATCGAACTCGACACTCTAGGTTTACCGTGTGAGATTAAGGTCAACTCTTTAACTCGCATGGGAAGATCCGAAGCGCCCCAGTGTCATGAAATCACAATTAGTCTACAATCAACTGAGCTATAAATATAACTTTGAATTACACCAATTATGTTCCTAATAACAGCAATTCAATCATAATTTGTCTAAATGCTTTTATCTCGTGTAAAACAAATGAATGGCAGCACTTTTATTGTTCAAGTTAGAGGGTATTTGTTCTATTGGTGAATATGACGGGATGATTTTGTGTATCGATCCCTATATTTCCAATTGAAACAATTTCTATATCAACACGTCAATGATGTGGTTAGTAACTAAATATTGTGCACTAGATTTTGCTAAACGCAACCAATACTGGGAAAATTCTGGACATTTCTAGGAATTGAGTTGCCACTCATGTGCCAGGTGATATAGGATCTCTTTGTAATGAAGAATTTATATCCTCTTTGGTGAGGTTCTATATAATCAGCTGTTAATAAATAAAGTTTAGTTAAGGTCTTGTCATCATTGTATTAAGATTCATTTTAGCAGATTTCCCTTAAGGGAAAAAAAAATGAAATTTTTCTTCAAATGTCCATCGATCCTACCTAGTAGATGACGATAATGAGGTCCGTTCAAAACTGAATATATATATATATATATATATATATATATATATATATATATATATATATATATTTGTCTGTTACCGCTCTGGCGGTCGCAGAGGATTTTCGAAAATTCGAAATATTTCCGTTACTATACGTCGGATCGAAAAATCGTATAGAATCAATCTTATTGTAAATTAAATTTACTATAAATATTGTTATATACATTTATTATCTATCTTGAATATTAACGGAGATATTTGCATTTTTATTAAATCTGGGCGGATAACGGATGAAAGTGAGTTTCCCGCCAAAAGCTAGGTCGGCCGTTTCTTTAGCTGTTCGGCTCTCGTGAAATGTCTCTACTGTAAAACTTCACTTGGGAAATCTACTTAGTTTACGCAGCCCCTGGACTTTGTTGTTAGATTAGTTTATAACTTCAAAACATTGTAATGAAGAATTTATATCCTCTTTGGTGAGGTTATGTATGCTGTTAATAAATGAAGTTTAGTTAAGGTCTGTTCATCTTCGTGTTAACATTCATTTTGCTAGGTTAGTTTATAACTTCAAAACACCAGCACAGCTTTGGAATGTGCTCTGAATGGTCTCGTCGGTAAGATGAAAGGCGTCATGGACTAAGATAGTGAGGAAGATACGAAGCTTGGAATATTCATGGCAGAGAGTAATGAACCCCTTACCAATTCAATGACCGCTAAAGATTCCCTGTTGGAACTAGGGTTTCGTCACCAATTCGTCTTACCCCGTAATGCGTAACTTCCGTACAGCATTCTTGGGCAAAGCATCCATCAAAGGAACAGATAGCTACGCTCAGCAACACATGGTCAAATGTAGATAGATTATATAGGATAATATGCCAGCCTCATTTTATCAGATCAATTTAGTCCACTTGACTCTAAAGAAAGTCCGTTAGGCAGAGGCTCAGTAAACTAAGCAGATTTCTCTCGTGAAGTTTTGCAAAATCTATATTCTGGTAACACGTAACACCTCAGTGTATATTAGGTGAATAAATAGTAATGAGAAATATTTCAGTCAATTTTAATAACCTCCCAAAGGAAAACGTCTGAATTGTAAACAAACAGGACTGCCAACTTCTCGCAGCAAGATAGAAATATTATTTACCGTAAAGAAAAACAATTACAGAAATATGTCTGATTATATGACATATTAATTTCATTAAAAACTATTTACTATATCTAGTATTGTAATTTATTATGAATCAGAATCATTTTTGTCTCATCACTCAAATATTAGTAATCCAAGAACAAAAGACGGGGTGGAGGGATGTCAACAAACGTAGTTGCATGTATTTCGTACAATAAAGGTCTCTTAAAACAATATTTGGCATTTAAGCTGCGAATAAAGTTTTTACTTTAAAAAAGAGCATTTGAGGAAATTTTCCAAAAATCGCGTCATGAGTACTACCTCAACAGGCGATTTCCCTTAAGAGAAACCTGCTAAAAAATTCTTGGTCCCACCCTGGCTATAAAAGTGTGCTAACCTTGTTTTAATGATTTAAGTTTTTGTTATTAATTAGTGTCCAACGTATGTTAATTGGGACGAGTTATCTACAGGTTATCACACGTTTATAGATAGAATATGACTTATAATTTTATTTAATCTGCCCACCGCTGAATGAATTCACTTCCCCGAGAGTCTAAAATACAACTCAAATAATCAAACTTTATTAAGCCCAATGCCTAACTTGGATCATAACTCTTTTAATTGTTATTATAAAATAGTTTTTTTTTTATTTTTTAAAGATATTTTTATAGGATTTTTTTTTTTATTATTTTGGAATACTCTGGTGTAAATGCTCAAATTGTAACCCATGATTAACCTTTCGCTATTTTCAAGGCATGACAATCTTTGAAAAAAAAAGTGGATAGATTTGCGTTCATATATAACGTTTAAAGTAACTATCGAAATTGTTAATAAAACTTGGGAATGTTAGATATAGGAACTTACTAGACTCTCCCATTGTTATTTTTCAACTTTTGCCTCTCTCGGAGCAACAACATGCCTCTGAAAAAATTGAGTTTCTCCACTTCAGACCGAAGAAACTTCTTAGTTACGCTGTTTACATATTCCTTCCAACTGATCTTCCACTCTCAACTTCCAATGGTGTGTGCATTTTTAAATGCTCAACTAACGCCTATTACCCGCCATTTCCGAATATATATATTTTTTAATCCACCCTGGTTACTAATTTTTTTCTGTATCCCAAGAACAAACTCATAATAAAAAGTTTTCAATGACGCCCAAATGGTTGGCTTGAATAATTTAAATTAGGAAATACCATCTGTGGACAATCTTAGAGAGAAAACACCGTATTCTCCTGTTTAAAGTGAGACATAAGAAGGAAATTGCTAGAGGCGGAGTGAAAAACCAGTCCCGTTAGAAGATTGATTTCCACCAAGGGCCAACGATTTTTTTTTTTTTTTTTCCATCAAGCGAATTCTTCGCCCACCTACATCCTTCAAACCGTCTCTTACAACTCAGACAAACTTTCTCAGCGTAATTAATTTTCAACAGCAACGTTTTTCAATTCAATTTTCTATTCAAATGTCTTCCTAACCCCTTTTCTAAAAAAGAGTTTTTAAATTAGCTCTCGGTTAATCAGTTGGAATAGATTAACAATAGATTTATAGTATTATATACTTAGCCAAATTAATAGCAATATCTTTATATATATATATATATATATATATATATATATATATATATATATATACATATATATAATTCTACTGTAGTTGTGTATGTCACTGAACTCCTCCTAAACGGCTGGACCGATTTGAAGGAATGTTTTTCTATGCGTTTGGGTGACGTCCTGGATGGTTTAGATTTACAAATCAGCCCGGCAGATGGAGCAGGAGTGGGGTTTGTAGGGGAGGCCTAAAATTAAAAATTGCTATGTTTCGTTTCCTATCGGTTTTTCGGCAAATATGCACAGGATAAAAGTTGTTTATTTTGTTATTTAAAGTAACTTTTGTTATATTCACTTTTGTCGTAAAGTATAAACGAGATATACGCTAAAAACTAAAGCGGGAACAAACATTGTATTGGGCACTAACGGAACCGAGCTTAACAAAACTCGGTATGTTAATGAGCATTAATTCTTCCATGATTATATTAATTTTTTGTAGGATCGAACGCTAGTGGGAGGGGGTTATAAAGGAGGCCTGAATAAAAAATTCGTGATATTTCATTTCCTATTTCTTTTTAGGCAAACGTCCATATAATAAAAGTTGTTTTTTTTTTGTGTTGTTAAAAGTAGCTTTTGTTTTAAACATAATATTATTAAATTTAATATCCTAATCGCTTGAAATTTCATGCAAGACAGCGTCTGTCGGGTCCGCTAGTTTATATATAATTTCAAACGGACCTCATTTTCTTCATCTTCTGAGTATATCTTTCAACCAGATTATTATAGATTCACATAAATAGTTTTGAACAGACATCATTTTCGCCATCTCTTGAGTAATATTGATTACAGAATTAGAAAACGTTTTCGAAAATTGCGTTAAGCATATAACGTCAATAGTTGATTTCCCTTGAGGTAAATCTGTTAATACAAATAAAGTAAAATGGCTACCCAGCAATGAAATATATCTTCATGTGTGTATGTGTGTATATATATATATATATATATATATATATATATATATATATTAGGCTTATATATTAGGCTGGCATTGAAGTCTTGGAGATCTTAAGACGATCCTAAATGAGATTCATGATGAGTGTCTCATATATAGAGTGATTAACTCCACGTACAACCGCGTTACCCATAACCCCGGGACCTGGAATAAGTTGCCTCCTTTAGACTGACGTGTCAATTCACCAGCGGTCAGCGGAAAAGACGAGATCTAAGTGAGTCAAAGTCTTTAGTCATCATAGGGGCTGTCAGATAGACTCCTACAACCAAAACAGCCGCGAGTTAGCATGTTCTGGTAGTGGAGTCGTGAACAAAATTTATTCATTGGTCAGTTAGAAAGAATATATAAATACATTACTCAAAATAAACACATCCTGCTTTACACCCACACATAGAACTGACTCCAACTCACACAACAGAATTTCAAATCTACACAGACGGAAGTAAGGACAAAGAATATGTAGGGTGCGCTTTTATCGTTTTTCATAAGAATATACTCACTGGCGTACTTAAATACCGACTAGTACCCTTATGTACAAACAACCAAGCTGAAGCGCTTCATTAATGAAGGCACTTGAATACGTAAAACAAAATAATAAACAAATTATAGAAACAACTATAAACACAGACAGCAAGATATCAATACAAAAACTATTGAACACACACATACTTGACCCATTTACAGAACAAAGCTGGCAACGAATTATAGATATTCAAAACAACAACGCAAAAATATATTTGACTTGGGTCAAAGGACGTCCCAGACTTTACGAAAACGAATTAGTTGACAAAATTGCAAAAAATACATCCAAGGACTAGATATAATATTCCCATAACATACTCCAACAAAACAAAACAAAGTCTACAAAACGTTACATACGGACGCAATAGAACAGTGGCAGGAGCGATGGGACAAAACAGAGAAAGGTAAGCATTTAAAAACATTCATCCCAAATCTTGAGGAATACCTCAACACCTGGACTTCCACAGACTATTACTCAACACAAGTACTCACTGGACACGGAACTACTAAATCTTATTTACATAGGTTCAAAATAGTAAATGACAAAAATTGCCCCTGTGTCAGAACAAGTGAACAGAATATAAAACACCTCATCTACACTTGCACACTAACAACACAGTTAAGAAACACTCTCCAACAAACACTTCTCAAAAAGAAAGACCAGTGGCCAATAGATCTAAATAGTTTGTTTTAAAAATATCCTTTTTTATTTAGACATTTTCCTAAAACTTAATAAAAACAGTGGACGTTTTAAACACTTTACTTAAAGAATAATATTTTGTCTCTCCTTCCATTTTTTGTTTAGCTACATCAAGAATAATGCAATAGAATGAGTGGCATAACTTTCTTGATGAAGTCAAATTAATTTGTTATTGGATTGTTTCGATTTTCCTTATTATGCGTTCTAATTTTTCATCACTTTGATTGTTTGTTCTTTCATTATGTATGTCATTTATTTTTCCTATTTCTTTTTTTAATTTTATTTATTTCTTTTTTTTTAATTTTCAAGAACAAATTTATGAACTACATTTCTTTTATACAAAATCATGATGCATTACGAACATACATGTTATATACTATAGTAGTGTGGTACATGTAGTAAATAAACGCCCTTAGTGCATGGGTAATCTGCAAAGGAAAAAAAATATATATATACACACATACTGTAATCACGTGAATCTCCCACTTTTAGTCCCATCTCCGTACATTAAACACAGGCTTGGTTTTGAAGATCTGCAAGTCAAGTAACGACTAAAAATAAAAACGCGTTTTCAGCATTTTCACGGCAAACTGTATTCTTAAATATTTTATTTTAAAATTGCTAATTGTTTTAATTTCTCCAGTTGGTTTATTCTATTGAATGTAAGGAACTAGCTCTCCTAGTCTGCTAGTTTCACTTTGTAAGTTGATGTTTACTCCTCATTTTTTCTTCTTTCGTTGCTAAAACTTTGTCTTTATAACTTTATAAGAGTAGCAGTTAGACTTTTCCCCATTTACTTTATTTATAATTCTGAACCTGCCTTAAAAATGTTATCTCACGCTTTTCAAAATAACTTACTTTTCTCTTCACTACATTATGGCTAGACTTTTACCTTCATCACATTTTCCTTTCAAGGTAATAATCCAATGAGATTGTAGCATAAATTGAATTTTGAAGTTAATTAAATTTAATTTTCACTTTTCTAGTTAATTTTTGTTCATTTTCAAGTTATTAATTTAACAAGAGTTCGTTGAAATATAAGTATATTGAAGTGGATGAGCGTGTGATAAAGCCCTACTGATCAGAAGTAATACCGAAATAAAAGTAATGTAAAAAACAGTATACTTTAAGGGTGGAAACCTGTAAATTGCTCGTCCCAATTAGCCATAGTAGCACAAAGTGGACGTTAATGAATAAAAGTCCGTCACGCAGGGGCTGCGTAAACTAAGCAGATTTTCCACGTGAAGTTTTACAATAGAGAAATCTGCCTACTAATATCTGAAGTACTAAGAATCTCTAAACCAATTCACGAGGGACGAACAGTTACAGAAACGGCCGAATTAGCTTTCGGCGGAAAGTCCCGAATATAGCCGACTTCTGCCAACTACACACACAATACAAATGCAAATATCTCTGTTAATATTCAAGATAGAGAATAAATGTATATACAATATTTATAGTAAACTAGCTCAGATACCCGGCTTCGCCCGGGAATTCATTTGCTGAATGGTGATGGTATTCTTTTGGCAAGGCTTTAATTTGCACAATATTTTGACATTTACCCGTCCCAGTGTTTAGGATTGATGCACATCTTTGCCATGGATTTGCTAATAATAGAATTATTTGTTCGATAAGGCTTCAGAGTCTTCGATATTTTTATATTTCCCGTCTCTTATACATGTAAATATGGTGAATTTTTATTTCAGGTCTCCCTTTTAACCCCCCTCCCGTTCGAACCTAAAAATTTTAATATAACTTATAATCATGGGGAATTAATGCTAATTGACATACCGAGTTTTGTTAAGTTCGGTTCAGCCGTTAGTGCCCGCTAAAGTTTTAACGTATAACTCATTTATACTTAGGTATACGACAAAAGTGTATATAACAAAAGTTACTCCAAATAACAAAATAAACAACTTTTGTTATGTTTATATTTGCGGAAAAACCAATAGGAAACGAAATATCGCTATTTTTAATTTCAGGCTTCCCTTATAACCCCCACTCCTGCCCGTCCATAGAAATGTTGGTATAGCTTATTATAATGAAGACCTCACTGCTAATACACATACCGAGTTTTATTTACTTTGGTTGAGTCTTTTTTGGCAAATAATATTGTTGACTCCCGCTATAATTTTTAGCGTATAACGCATTTAAACTTCGGTATAGGACAAAAGTGTATATAACAAAAGTTACTCTAAATAACAAAATAAACAACTTTTGTTATGTGCATATTTACCGAAAAACCAATAGAAAACGAAATATTGCTATTTTTAATTTCAGGCTTCCCTTATAACCCCCACTCCTGTTCGTCTCAGAGAAAATTAATATATCCTAAAGTCTAAGTTAGGTTAGTAGTAATATACATACCAAGTTTCATATAATTCGGTTCAGCCGTTTATGCGTGAAAAGGTAACAAACAAACAAACAAACAAACAAACAAACATACACGAAAGCAACAAAATGCAGATATGGTGTCTATGACATGTGAAACGAAAAGTTATCGTGAAATTTCGCGAAAAAAATCAATGTACAGACAGAGGTTACAATTTTATATATATATATAGATTTAATTTCCAATACGATTGGTTCTATACAATGTTTTGATCCGACGTACGGTAACGGAGATATTTCGAATTTTCGAAAATCACCCCTCTAAACCCCCCCCCCTCCCGCTGGTCCGATTTCAGGCATTAAGGAACTTGATCTGTCTTTTTACATAAAACGTTTAAATATCGAGTTTGGTAACGATCAAACAAAAATTACGACCGCTAAAGCGTTAACAGACAAATATATATATATATATATATATATATATATATAATTTTGAACGGACCTCATTTAGCCGATTTCCCTTGAGGGAAATCAGTTATTGAGGTTGTACTCATGACGCGATTTTTGACATTTTCCTTCAAATGTCCATCGATCCTACCCAGGAGATGACGAAAATGAGGTCCGTTCAAAACTGTATCTCTCTCTCTCTCTCTCTCTCTCTCTCTATATATATATATATATATATATATATATATATATATATATTTGTCTGTTACCGCTCTAGCGGTCGCAATTATTGTTTAATCGTTACCAAAATCGATATTTAGTCGTTTTATATAAAAAGAAAGATCAAGTTCGTTAACGGCTGAAATCGGGCAAGGGGGAAAGGGGGTTTAGAGTGGAGGATTTTCGAAAATTCGAAATGTCTCCGTTACCATAGGTTAAATTGAATAATTTTATAGAACTAATCCCATTGCAAATTAAATTTACTATAAATATTGTTACATACATTTCTTCCCTATCTTGAATATTAACCGAGATATTTGCGTTTTTCAGTTTTCAGCCTTCAGCAAACCGCCACTTCTACTCATGTTACATTAACAATACTCTGCTACATAATAAATCACATTATTCGACGTTTAAATACCAAAAATTGTATTCAAGAGACCTTTATTATACGAGATACATGCAAATATGTCCTGGTGACCCCCCCCCCCCCGTCTTAAGGTTTTGGACTACTAAAATTTGGTTGATGGAGATAAAAATTATTCTGACTTATGATTAATTACAGTACTAGGTATAGTAAATAGTTCTCAATAAAATTAATATTTTATATTCTGATATATTTCAGTAATTGTTTTTCATTCCGGTGTGAGGCGGGCAGACCTAGTTGTTTACATTTCTAACCTAACGCTTCCTGTCGGAATGTTATTGAAATTGGATGAAACATTTCTTATTACCGTTTGTATTTATTCTCGGTGGTGTTGTGTTACCAGTATGTAGATTTATCTATTACTAAACTACACGAGGGAAATCTGCTTAGTTTACGCAGGCCCTGCGTGACGGACTTTTTTCGTCATCTCCTGGGTAGGATCGATGGACATTTGAAGAAACTTTTCCAAAATCGCGTCATGAGTACGACCTCAATAGCTGATTTCCCTTAAGGAAAATCTACTAAAAATGATGATCAAGTTTAGATATTCCAGGACAAAATTATCTTTCTTCATAAAATATATATTTGAATGCTGATTGAGCTTTCTGCAATTCAAGCATCTAAGATATTATTTTATTGTAATTTTTGTAATTTCATTATAATGAAATAGGCCCAGCTTTACAGCCGAGGGAATAGTGATCGGAGATATTTACTTTCTATAGGAATGGGGAGAATCCGCCATAGAAATTCGTTGAGGTTTTAGAAGTTTGCATGCTTAATTAATAAGGGGGTGAATTTACAACATCTAAACTCATGCAACTATGTAAATAATTTGAAACTACAAGTGGAGGCCGGATAGTTTCCGAATTAAACTTACTAGCCTTACCAAACGGTATTGTAGTTCAATAATATTATAATTTCAACAAAATAGGGCCTTGAGCACGTTGACTCTCAAATATAATAGTCCATAGAAATAATTGAACCGATTTTGAGTGATTAAGTAACGAAAGGGCAGACAGACAGACATATAGATGCCTGAATGGTCTGAAACTCAAAAAAAAAAAAAAAGAATCCCCGCCAAATTTAATTAGTAAACCAGACTAACTTTAGACTTTTATTGATCTAGATAATATTTAATTATGATAAATGTTATCCATGATTATGATTTGTATTATTCAGTGTTTCAAACAGTGCTGAGACATTGAGTAGGGACTCATTTTCATTTATTCTTCAAATCTGAAAAACTCAATGAATTCCCTTACGCTACCCTTACTGTGAAACAATACGCTGAGACGGGAAGTGTAATTGTACATATTGAAGCTTTGCCATTGAAATACCATCATTATTCATTTACCAATGATTTCCCAAGCAACTCTTGAACCAAAGTCAACTGACATTTGAAGATATTTTTCGAAGAACAATATAGGGAAATCTAGGGGAAATAATCATCCCCTAGGGGAAATCTGCTAAAACATATAGTTTCGTTACTGTTAGATTCATCATAACATATGGAATTATAAGAAGAGCAACTTCTCCAGTTCTATAAAGAAAAAAGAATCAAAGGTTTTCTTTCCCACATCTCTTGATATCTATCTACATGTATTTATTTATGCATACACAAACACACAGTATATATATATATATATGCGTGTGTGCAATTTTGAACGGATTTCATTTTCATCATCTCCTAGATATGATCGACGGACAAATGGAGACATTTTATAAGTTCAGTCTCCCCACTTCCTACTCCCCTGTCTGAAATCGTCATTATTAAATTATGAGACCAACATTGCTTGATTAATAAGAATTCATTGCTCAAGCTCATCTGGTGAACGATGTTTGTTGCTCAAGACGTTTTATTTCATCTAATAAAAGGCCATAGTGGGAATACTTAAAATTGTTTCTCTCATTTCCTGATATTCTAATACTACAAGAATGAAGGTGAACGAAAAATAGTCACAATTGTAATTCAAACAGACAAAATTATATTTTCATAATTTTGATTATTATTGTTGATTCAGGCGATTCAAACTAATTGAATTAGTAATATTCATTCTGTAAAAAAAACAGCACAATCTTAAAGTTACAGAAAAGAAAATTACTAGCACTAGCTAGCTTCTAATTTTTTTTAAAACCGTTATAATGTTGTCTGGAGAAAATAAAAAATAAAATAATAAATATTCTGATCCCCCCCTTCTAAGGAAGTATTCATTTATTAGATGATCGGGCAATTAAATTTAGGTAATTATGGCATGAATTTAATGACCTCAAGATATATTTAGCTGTTCGGAAAATAATAGTTTTAAAAAGCAAAAAAAAAAAAAAAACTAAAAGCAAGCTATTGCCCTCTTCATGTGGCTGTTGGTTTACTGAGTAAAATACACCATCTTTTAGATTACTATAAACTGGAGAAAATATGCTATCATTATATAATAATTTTAATTCAGGTTCGTGAATTGAACATAATTTAACAAATAACAGACACTTTTTTCATTGATTTGATAAAAACTAACACCGCCCGCATCCCTGCCAGTGTAAACGTGCTTTCAACATTAATCTTAGTAGCATCCTCTCCACAAATATTAACTCATGTCCGCTTGAATTGAGAATTCCGAAAAAAATACCACTTTTAAGAGATAATTTTGCATTTGGTGATATGCGAGAGGCCTACAGTTGAGACGCCTACTTGATGGATTTTCGAGAGGAGTTTGACTGAAATCAAGAAAGGAGTAGGCGGAGTTTGAGCAGGTCGACATATTTAGTACGGGCCTGGTTGGATCCTGCATACTAACTGCCCAACCCTTGTAGGATTTAATGCATGCGTCGTCTGACAACAACACTCATCTGCTTGGCCCTCGATTTGAATTTTAAAATTGCTCAAACCGAGTTGGACGTCCCTCAGCAGCTGTGCTCAGCCGAGCGCGAACACGCCTTATGGCCCGGACAGCACCGCCGTCTGGAAATGCGCATATTATTTCCTGTTAGTCGAGACACAGTCACGCAGAGTACGGGCCTCAAACTGCATGATAATCGTCAGAGTAGCTTAGAACTTTGCAGCTTCTGGAATCAGTTTGCAATAGTTTATAAAGAGTATACGCATTTATTAACAGTTCCGAAGTATGGCTCGGAAACATGCATTAAACATATTGTCCGTTCAGAATTCTAGAAATGTTTAAAGGAATAATGAGCAATTGAAAAGGAAATTGGAAGATTTAGAAAAACTATTTTGTCCGTAATTAGTGTTAACATAAAAAACAAAAAGTCCTCGGCGCATACTTCTCAAGGGCAGATTTATATGCGACTTTCCACTGAAGCAGAGTGAAAGAAGAACGAACCAATCTGTATGTAGAAAGTAGGCTTTTTCCTCGACAATGCGTTTATTAAGACAGAGTGCACTTTCAGAGCAACGGCTCCATCTTCAGTGACTGTTGATATAAAAAACCCTTTGATTATTAAGTCACCAACAGTATTTCAATTGTTCGACATATACCAAAAACAACCATAGCTTAAAATACAAGTTAAAGGTAACTATTAAAACTTAAAAAATATATCACAGAAAAAGGACAA
Organism: Riptortus pedestris; assembly: GCA_019009955.1. Lineage (NCBI taxonomy): Eukaryota > Metazoa > Arthropoda > Insecta > Hemiptera > Alydidae > Riptortus > Riptortus pedestris. Next base: position 73,514,149 of record CM032231.1, read on the forward strand.
ACTATCATTACATAAAAACACACTGCCTAAATAGTATACAGATAAAAAGTTACAATTTAATACTAAACTACTAAAAACATGAATCAACGAAAAATGTAATAAGTAAATTTAAAAAAAAAAAAAAAAAGTCTGTCACGCAGGGGCTGCGTAAACTAAGCAGATTTTCCTAGTGAAGGTTAACAATAGATAAATCTACATACTGGTAACACAGCAGCACCTTAATATTAAGTGAATAAATATAAACGATAATAAGAAACCTCCCAACATTCCTTACATAACAGAGTATTTTTTATGTAACATGAGCAGATGTGGGGGTTTGATGAAGGCTGAAAACTGAATATGCAAATATCTCGATTAATATTCAAGATAGAGAATAAATGTTATAACAATATTTATAGTTCATTTAATTTGAAATAAGATTGGTTCTATACAATATTTCGATCCGACTTATAGTAACGGACATATTTTGAATTTTCGAAAATCCCCCATCTAAACCCTCCCTCCCACAGGCCAGATTTCAGCCTTTAACGAACTTTGCATATATCTCACAAAGGAGAAGCATACACGAGTCTCTAAGCCAATTTCACGAGAGTCGAATAGTTACGGAAACGGCCGAACTAACTTTCAGCGGAATCCCACGAACAGAACCGACAATAACCTATCCGTTATACGCACACACTTCAACAATAAATAACTCTTCTAAACATCGAATTAAGCGTAAAAACGTACATAACAATTGCAGAACACTATTTTTGCAACGAGATCCTTCTATAACATATTACAATCCGACTCATAATAACGAAGACTTTTCGATATTCCCTATCTCTATAGCCCCCTAATAATTGCCCGACGATAACAACATGTCGGAATAAGACACTCTGTGATATAACACCTTATTGATAATATGACATGAGTAGGAGTGGGAGTTTCCTGAAGGCTGAAAACTGAAAAATGCAAATATCTCGGTTAATATTTTTGTCTTTTACAAATTATTCATGTTTTGTTTCTGTTTCCTCTTCATACCTTTCCCCGTTCAATAGTTTTTTTTTCTGTTTTAATAGTTGTTTTTTTTCTATACTTTATTTTATTTTGCACTATTGTTATCGCCGAGCAGCAACAATAAATTTAATAACTAGATTGAATAATTTGGAGAAATTTTACCATTTGGTTGTGTGATAAAGGGTGTAAATCGCTAAACTTGCGTGACACCAAACAAACAAAACAAATAAATAAATAATATTCAAGATGGAGAATAAATGTATATAACAATATTTATAGTACATTTAATTTTGAATAAGATTGGATATACACAAGTTTTCCGTTCCGACGTGTAGTAACGGAAATATTTCTAATTTTCGAACATCCCACTCTTAACCCCCCCCCCCGTCCCACTGGTCCGACTTCAGCCTTAAACGAACTCGATCTCTCTTTTTGCATAAAACTGTTATATATATATATATATATATATATATATATATATATATATATATATATATATATATATATATATGATTTCGAATGGACCTCATTTTCGTCATCTCCTGGGTAGGGGTGATGGAGATTTGAAGAGATTTTTCGAAAATCGCGTCATGAGTACGTCCTCAATAGCTGATTTCCAAGGGAAATATGCTAAAACGGACGACAAAGCATGATCCTCCTTCCCTTCCGTCATGAACGGAAAACGTGGTCTCTCACATAATATGCTCTTTTAGCTCCGTCCTTATTTTCCTACCAATTTGTCCTACGTATGTGGCATTATAGCACTATATATAAATATATATATATATATATATATATATATATATATATATATATATATATCTTCTGTTGGGGATGTTACTTAACACGTTCGCTGCTGCATCGGTCCCCGGGGTCCGATGGTCATCTAGTCTATCAGGACGGGCCCCTCTCCTTCAGTCCACTCCAAAAAGACGAAGGCTCTAGCAAGCTTATTATGAGAGATATTTTAACGGGGATTGGATGTAATTTATTCTTAGAACGTGTAGGTTTAGTTAATCTAGAAAAATACTATCGGACGCCGGGGACCGTAACCGTCTAGAAATAGAGAAACTCGAATTGGGTACGGCATCACCCCCCGGCGTCCGATGCTAGTTCCAGTCACAACTTGATCAAACATGAACTGACTTGAATCTATTTTACCTTCCTTGCCCCTCATTCGCTCATTTACCGTTGTATGTTGCACTCAGTATGTCTCGTGGTCGGAAATTAGTAGAGTTAGCACTATCTACATCTCTTGCAGACAGCAGTGAAAGTGAGTGTGATGTTATTTCAAGTGATGATAGTTTTGAAGACAAGAACTATTTACCCTCATGTTCTAGTTCAACTACTGATCTAGAAGAGTTGGAAGAAGTCCCTGAATTTATTTCGGATGGAGCAGATGATCTTTCTACATCAGACCAAAATAACGACAATTGGAAACCGATTGAAGTAAGTTCTCCTGAATTTCCATATTTTCGCGAAAAGTCTCATATTACATTTGATGCATCAGAAAATGAGACTCCCCTCTCTATATTTGAAAGAATTATTACTTCAGATCTTTTATGAGTTTTAGTTGAAGAAACAAACAGATACGCTACTCTAAAACGAGCCGAGACACCTCCTGGAGGGAAGTCAAGGAGTATCCAGTGGGTTGATACCAATAAAGATGAGATAATGAATTTTTTTTCAATATTACTTGTCATGGGATTGAATAATGTTCCTACTATTAATTTATATTGGTCAAAAAATCCACAGTTCAAGAATGATTTTATTGCTAATGTAATGTCTCGTGATCGATTTCTTTCCATTTTGAGAAATTTACATTTCTGTGATAATAATGACCCGAAACTAAATAAAGAAGATCGAATTTACAAAATTCATAATGTTCTCAGCATTATCCTAAGCAATTTTCAAAGGAACTTAAATCCTGGTAAAAATTTAGTTATCGACGAGACAATGGTTTCATTCCGAAGTCGTCTAATATTTCGTCAGTATATACCAAACAAGTCACACAAATATGGTATAAAACTTTATAAACTATGAACTGTGGAAGGGTATACGTACAACGCTGTGGTTTACAGATGGAAAAACACGACTAATACAAATGGAAGCCATTCGGAAGAAATTGTTTACAATTTATTGTCTTGCCTCGATGAAAAAGAAGGTAGATTTTTATTTGCAGATAATTTTTACTCAAGTCTTCCTCTTGGTCTAAAATTATACGAACGAAAAATAGTATAGGGTGGTACATTACGGCAAAATCGGAAAGGTATCCCTGACCAATTCAAGATGAAAATGAAGCGAGGACACATTATGGGTCAACAGAAAGGTCCATTGAAAATAATAAAATGGCAAGACAAGCGTCCTGTTTTGATGCTCACAACAAATCCAGAGCACGGAAATGGTCTTAGCGATACTGTCAAGATGTCGCGGCATGGTTGGAATATATTGAAACCCCAATGTATAATTGAATACAATAAGGCAAAAAAAGGTGTCGACAGTGACCAAATGTCATCATACCATACAATTCTACGAAAGGGGTACAAATGGTATCGCAAATTAATGTTCGAGCTAATTTTCGGCACCTCTGTTGTAAACTCATGGATAATGTTCAACATGATAAGAGGAATGACAACACCCATCACAAATTTTCGGTCGATTCTGGCCGATGAACTGGTTTCTCAGCGCCGAATACCATCACCTCGACTACTCAGACGAGTACATACTTTCATAAAGCCAACAGGCAAAGGCAGAAAACCCCGAAAGCAGTGCCGAGAATGCTATAAAGAACTAAGAAAGAACCTCAGCAGTTTTAATGCAAATAAGCAAGTTAAAAAAGTCATCAGTTATTGTCAAGATTGTGAAGGACAACCCGGATTTTGTTTACGACATTTTAATATTTATCATAAAGCTTAATTTTATCAAATAGCTGCAAATAAAAAAAAAATAATTGTGTTCATACAACAAATATGTTTACTAACTTTTTATTATTTTCTTCCATTCCTAAATCCAATTTAGAAATGATAGGCAATGATACAAGTTTAGAGTGCTTATTGAAAATAACAGTTGACAATGTGATAAAAAATGTTCATTAGTTGTAGACGACATCGGACGCCGGGGACTTCTCCTGGCTTTGCTGGTGCTAGTTCTAGGTTTGGAGTACTGATTGCTCTGCTAATTCAATCATTTAGTTCACTTGAATTGCCAAGAAAATGCGATAACTTCGAAAACTATATCGGTCCCCGGGGTCCGATACAGGTTTTAACGTTAGGACTGGTGGAGTTACCCTTTATTATGATATAAATGGAAGTTCACTATACTGATGGGTCCTTTTAGTTGATATTTTCCTTATTTCTACCATCTTTATACCAAGATCTTGTACATACAAATTGTACTGTTGACTTAGGTATAACAACTCTTGATTCAAACAGTAACCCTTTAACTGCCCAATTTTCTGTATTGTATTTTTCTTTAAAATTTGGACAGCATTGGGTGTAGATGCATATTATTTTTTTCTAAATTTACTTCTTCTGGTTGTTTTTTTACTTATTTCGAATCGAACTGTCGGATCAATAATTATACCCTTCTCTTCTTTTTCTATAAGGACCAATACATGGAATTACTTGGCCACCCATCGTCCTTAGTTCTGTCAAAATTAGCTTCCCATTCCCTATTCGTATTGCTTTACTTTTTACAGCATTAACCTTTAATCCGATTTTTTGAAAATTATCCATGACTAGTTCTACGAGATGTTCAGCCGATTCCTTTTCCTCAGCAATGAGGGCTATATCCGCAATGTAATAGACTATTTAAATTTTCAAGTAATAGGTATCCATTAGTAATATCGGGTTCGCTTAATTCTTGGAATATAAAATAGATTCCCATATGTTGCGATCTGGCTGCGGCGATAAGCAGTGGAAGCTGTAATACAGGGTGGGCCATAAAGTTGGACGGATTATAAAAAAATATATAAAAAAAACTACAAAGCTGCGGAAAGAAAAAGTATATTTATTGTAAAGTAAACAAATGGGAAATTTATTTTTTAAAAATAACGGTGTAATTTAAGATCTTTAGTCCAAATACGCCTTAATGATGTTCTTGATATGGCGAGCTCAGCTGATCACTTTCGGGACGACTGTTGGGGATCACGCCGTACGGACGCCACGACTTCGCTTACATTTTCCTCCGTTCTTACCGACCTTGGACGTCCCGCAGGTTTTTCAATTAATGTCGAACCCGAAGACTCAAACTTTCTTACCCACGATCTGATCGCTCTATCACTTGGACATTGGTTTAAATCATGTAAATTAAAATGCGAGCGAAATAGACGCCGCGCAATAATGCACGAATCGCCATTTTTGTAATACGCCTTTACACAGAACGCAAGTTGCTCACCGGTGAAACGCTCCATGGCGACTTGAATTTCCGAGAACCAAGCTACCTATCCCCGCTACCCGCACCCCTCTCCCGCGTTCCTGTCACGGGTAATGCGTTTTTGAAATCCGTCCAACTTTATGGCCCACCCTGTATATGAAAAATCCCACAACCAAACCACTAACAAGAATTTAGGAAGGGCCACCAACAATCGACTCAAGTCCAAATTCAAATATATGTAAATTTATTTATAATAAAAATATCCAATCAATCATCAATATCTCCAATTATATATATTAATAATTAAAATGAAGAGGCACCTTTGAAAATATAATGGGGGACACTTAGTTATACTTAGTCTATATTACAATCGAAACACTTAGCTGTTTAATAGAAGTGCTGACTTAGCCGTGAGAGGTAGTACAGGCTAGGCTGGCCGGAACAAGCTGAAGGATTAGCGGTGGCTCGTCAACAAGGGTCTCCCCTCCAGAGGATGCCGAATATGACTGATCATAATCTTTATATAGGGCTAATCCGGGAGTGAACTTTGAACTGCCGATCGAAATACGCTCAAAAAGTGCATTTAACGTGAATTAATTATCGAAATTCATCCGTATTATTACTTAGTGTACCGACGTTAAGAGCTGTGAATGTTATTATCAAAATCCATCGGCGTTATCTATGAAAATGCTAGAGCACATGGTGACTTCATTCCAAATTAGATATAATTCTTATTTAAAGGTAAAAACAATACATTTAAGCATTCATACATAATCTTAATGTGCTCTGTGCTGGGAATACTCACAATATAAAATATATGGTCATTTATAATGGGCTTATGTAATGCAATGTCAATTTCATTACGCATATTAAAAAGAAAAGGAGATGTTAGGGCACCCTGGGCTACTCCTTTCTAAATACAAGACTTTCTTTCATTTAGCCAGGGAAATTGATATTTGGTTGCCTGTTAGTAGGCTGTCGACCTTATTATTAGTGTCATATATATATATATATATAATATATATATATATATATATATATATATATATATATATAAATTGTAACCTCTGTCTGTACATTGATTTTTTTCGCGACATTTCACGATAACTTTTCGTTTCACATGTCATAGACACTATAACTGCATTTTGTTTCTTTCGTGTATGTTTGTTTGTTACCTTTTCACGCATAAACGGCTGAACCGAATTTTATGAAACTTGGTATGTATATTACTACTAACCCAACTTAGACTTTAGGCTATATTAAAATTCTCTGAGATGAACAGGAGTGGGGGTTATAAGGGAGGCCTAAAGTTAAAAATAGCGATATTTCGTTTTCTATTCGTTTTTTGGCAAATATGAACATAACAAAAGTTCTCAGGTAAGAAAAAACGCCTCGTTCCTTCACTATTCTTTATTCGTTGTGACAGAGCGCTTTCAGAGCATACGCTCCATCATCAGTGCCCTGCTCTTCACAATGATGTGACCGGAACCAAGGATTCCCTGTGACACTCACAGGGATTCACTGTGTGGAGTCACAGGGAATCCTTGGTTCCTGTCACATCATTGTGAAGAGGGCAATGATGATGAAGCGTATGCTCTGAAAGCGCTCTGTCACAACGAATAAAGAATAGTGAAGGAACGAGGCGTTTTTCCTTACCTGAGATAATAATTCCTTCACCATCCAGCACCTCAAAAATGGATAACAAAAGTTGTTTATTTTGTTATTTAGAGTAACTTTTGTCATATATACTTTTGTCGTATTCCGAAGTACAAATGCCTTATACGCCAAACATTATAGCGGGAGTCAACGATTTTATTTGGCACGAAAGACTCAACGGAACTAAATAAAACTCGGTATGTGTATTAGCACTAACACCTTCATTATAATAAGCCATACTAACTTTTCTAGGGACGGGCAGGAGTGGGGGTTGTAAGGGAGGCCTGAAATTAGAAATAGTGATATTTCGTTTCCTATTGGGGTTTCGGCAAATATGCACATAACAAAAGTGGTTTATTTTGTTATTTAGAGGAAGTTTTGTTATATGCACTATCGTCGAATACTGAACTATAAAGGCGTTATACGCTAAACATTATAGCGGGAGTCAACAATTTTATTTGGCACAAAAGACTCACCGAACTAAATAAAACACTCTGTATGTGTATTAGCACTAACGCCTTCCTTATAATAAGCCATACTAACATTTCTAGGGACGGGCAGGAGTGGGGGTTATAAGAGAGGCCTGAAATTAATAATAGTGATATTTCGTTTCTTATTGTGGTTTGGCAAATATGCACATAACAAAAGTTGTTTATTTTGTTATTTATAGAAATTTGTTGAACAATTCTTTTCAATATGAACTACCAGGGACAACACCTGGAAAAATTAATTCAAAATGTATGTTAATATTTTGTCCTTAATAATTCAAATCTATGCATAATGCACAGGAAACGGGAAATATGACAATATGGAGGACAGTGAAGTCTTACATAAAAAATTAATTTTATTATTAACAAATCCACAAAAACGACGGGTATTAACCCTAAACACTGAGACGGGTAAATGTCAAAATATTGTGCAAAGTAAAGCCCTGAAAAAAAAAATACCATCGCCATTGAAAATCCGGGAAATGAATTCCCGAGCGAAGCCGGGTATCTGAGCTAGTATATATATATAATACTAGCTCAGATACCCGGCTTCGCCTCAAATTATTTCAAATTATTTTCTTCACACATTGTTCCTGGAGAAATGTATAAAACAAAAGTTAATCTAAATATCAAAGTAAACAACTTTTGTTATGTGAATGTTTGTCGAAAATAGACAACGAAATATCGCGAATTTTTATTTCACGCCTCCCTTATAACCCCCACTCCCGTTCGAACCTAACCATTTTAATATAGCTAATAATCATGGAAGAATTAACGCTAATTGACATACCAAGTTTTTTTAAGTTCGGTTTAATCGTTAGCGCCCAATGAAATAGTTGACTCCCGCTTTAGCTTATAGTGTATATCTCGTTTATTAGTTGTTAAAAGACAAAAATGAATATGACAAAAGTTAATCTAAATAACAAAATAAACAACTTTTGTTATGTTCGTATTTGCCGAAAAACGAATAGAAAACGAAATACTGCTATTTTTAAATTTAGGCATCCCTTACAACCCCCACTCCTGCCCATCCCTAGAAATGTTGGTATGGCTGATTATAATGGAGGCGTTAGTTCTAATACACGTACCGAGTTTTATTTAGTTCGGTTGATTCTTTTGTGCCAAATAAAATTGTTAACTCCCGCTATAATTTTTAGCGTATAACTCATTTATATTTAGGTATACGATGAAAGTGTACCTAAATATAAATGAGACAAAAGTTACTCTAAATAACAAAATAAACAACTTTTGTTCTGTTCACATTTGCCGAAAAACCAATAGGAAACGAAATATCGCTATTTTTAATTTCAGGCCTCCCTTATAATCCCCACTCCTGCCCGTCCCTAGAAATGTTGGTATGGCTTATTATAATGAAAGCGTTAGTGCTAATGCACATACCGAGTTTTATTTATTTCGGTTGGGTCTTTTATCCCAAATAAAATTGTTCACTTCCGCTATAGGTTTTAGCGTATATCTCGTTTATAATTCGGTATACGACAAAAGTGAATATGATAAAAGTTACTCCAAATAACAAAATAAACAACTTTTGTTATGTGCATAATTGCCTAAAATTCTATAAGCAACGAAATATTGCTATTTTTAATTTCAGGCATCCCCTACAACCCCCACTCCTGCTCGTCTCTAGAAATAATGGTACAGCTTATTATCATGAAGGAGTTAGTGTTATTTCACATACGGAATTTTATTTAATTCGGTTGGGTCGTTTGTCCCAAATAAAATTGTTCACTTCCGCTGTAGGTTTTAGCGTATATCTCGTTTATAAATCGGTATATGAAAAAAGTGTATATAACAAAAGTTACTCTAAATAACAAAATAAATAACTTTTGTTATGTTCATATTTGACGAAAAACCAATAGGAAACGAAATATCGCTATTTTTAATTTCAGGCCTCCCCTATAACCCCCACTCCTGTTCATCTCAGAGAATTTTAATATAGCCTAAAGTCTAAGTTGGGTTAGTACTAATATACATACCAAGTTTCATAAAATTCGGTTCAGCCGTTTATGCGTGAAAAGGTAACAAACAAACAAACAAACAAACAAATAAACAAACAAACAGACACCAAAGAAACAAATTGCAGTTATGGTGTCTAGGACATGTGAAACGAAAAGTTATCGTGAAATTTTTTGAAAAAAATCAATGTACAGACAGAGGTTACAATTTTATATATATATATATATATGTATATATATATATATATATATATATATATACTAGCTCAGATACCCGGCTTCACCCGGGAAATAATTTGAGGCTGAATGGTGATGATATTTTTTTGGCAAGGCTTGACTTTGCACAATATTTTGACATTTACACGTCCCAGTGTTATACGGGTTAATACCCGTCGTTTCTGTGGATTTGTTAATAATAAAATTAATTTTTGATGTAAGACTTCACTGTCCTCCATATTGTCATATTTCCCGTTTCCTGTGCATTGTGCATAGATTTGAATTATTAAGGACAAAATATTAACATACATTAAAATTAATTTTTCCAGGTGCTGTACCTAGTAGTTCATATTGAAAAGAATTGTTGAACAAATTTCTCTAAATAACAAAATAAACAACTTTTGTTATGTGCATATTTGCCGAAACCCCAATAAGAAACGAAATATCACTATTATTAATTTCAGGCCTCCCTTATAACCCCCACTCCTGCCCGTCCCTAGAAATGTTGGTATGGCTTATTATAATGAAAGCGTTACTGCTGATGCACATACCGAGTTTTATTTATTTCGGTTGGGTCTTTTATCCCAAATAAAATTGTTCACTTCCGCTATAGGTTTTAGCGTATATCTCGTTTATAATTCGGTATACGACAAAAGTGAATATAATAAAAGTTACTCCAAATAACAAAATAAACAACTTTTGTTATGTGCATAATTGCCTAAAATTCTATAAGCAACGAAATATTGCTATTTTTAATTTCAGGCATCCCCTACAACCCCCACTCCTGCTCGTCTCTAGAAATAATGGTACAGCTTATTATCATGAAGGAGTTAGTGTTATTTCACATACGAAATTTTATTTAATTCGGTTGGGTCGTTTGTACCAAATAAAATTGTTCACTTCCGCTATAGGTTTTAGCGTATATCTCGTTTATAATTCGGTACACGAAAAAAGTGCATATAACAAAAGTAACTCTAAATAACAAAATAAACAACTTTTGCTATGTTCATATTTGCCGAAAAACCAATAGGAAACGAAATATCGCTATTTTTAATTTCAGGCTTCCCTTATAACCCCCACTCCTGCCCGTCCCTAGAAATGTTGGTATGGCTTATTATAATGAAAGCGTTACTGCTGATGCACATACCGAGTTTTATTTATTTCGGTTGGGTCTTTTATCCCAAATAAAATTGTTCACCTCCGCTATAGGTTTTAGCGTATATCTCGTTTATAATTCGGTATACGACAAAAGTGAATATGATAAAAGTTACTCCAAATAACAAAATAAACAACTTTTGTTATGTGCATAATTGCCTAAAATTCTATAAGCAACGAAATATTGCTATTTTTAATTTCAGGCATCCCCTACAACCCCCACTCCTGCTCGTCTCTAGAAATAATGGTACAGCTTATTATCATGAAGGAGTTAGTGTTATTTCACATACGAAATTTTATTTAATTCGGTTGGGTCGTTTGTACCAAATAAAATTGTTCACTTCCGCTATAGGTTTTAGCGTATATCTCGTTTATAATTCGGTACACGAAAAAAGTGCATATAACAAAAGTAACTCTAAATAACAAAATAAACAACTTTTGCTATGTTCATATTTGCCGAAAAACCAATAGGAAACGAAATATCGCTATTTTTAATTTCAGGCTTCCCTTATAACCCCCACTCCTGTTCGTCTCAGAGGATATTAATATAGCCTAAAGTCTAAGTTGGGTTAGTAGTAATACACATACCAAGTTTCATTAAATTCGGTTCAGCCGTTTATGCGTGAAAAGGTAACAAACAAACAAATAAACAAACAAACAAACAAACAGACACCAAAGAAACAAAATGCAGTTATGATGTCTATGACATGTGAAACGAAAAGTTATCGTGAAATTTCGCGAATTGTTTGTTTATTTGTTTGTTTGTTTGTTACCTTTTCACGTATAAACGGCTGAACCGAATTTTATGAAACTTGGTATGTATATTACTACTAGCCCAACTTAGACTTTAGGCTATATTAATATTCTCTAAGACGAACAGGAGTGGGGGTTATAAGGAAGGCCTGAAATTAAAAATAGCGATATTTCGTTTTCTATTGCTTTTTCAGCAAATATGCCCATAACAAAAGTTGTTTATTTTCTAATTTAGAGTAACTTTTATTATATGCACTTTTGCCGTATACGGAAGTATAAATGAGTTATACGCTAAACACTATAGCGGGAGTCCACAATTTTATTTGGCATAAAAGACTCAACCGAACTAAAACAAACTCGCTATGTGAATTAATACTAACGATTTACTTATAATAAGCCATACTAACATTTCTAGGGACGGGCAGGAGTGGGGGTTATAAGGGAGGCCTGAAATTAAAAATAGCGATATTTCGTTTCCTATTGCTTTTTCAGCAAATATGCACATATCAAAAGTTGTTTATTTTGTTATTTAGAGTAACTTTTGTAATATGCACTTTTGCCGTATACGGAAGCATAAATGAGTTATACGCTATAACCTAAAGTGGGAGTCCACAATTTTATTTGGCACTAAAGACTCAACCGAATTAAACCAAACTGGTTATGTGAATTAGTACTAACGCCTTCATTATAATAAGCTATACTAACATTTCTAGGGACGGGCAGGAGTGGGGGTTATAAGGAAGGCCTGAAATTTATAATAGTGATAGTTCGTTTCCTATTGCATTTTCGGCAAATATGCACATAACAAAAGTTGTTTATTTTGTTATTTAGAGAAACTTTTTTTTTATATACACTATCATCTTATACCGAAATATTAAGACGTTATACGCTAAAAATTATAGCGGGAGACAACAATTTTATTTGGCACAAAAGACTCAACCGAACTAAATAAAACACTCAGTATGTGTATTAGCACTAACGCCTTCCTTATAATAAGCCATTCTAACATTTCTAGGGACGGGCAGGAGTGGTGGTTATAAGGGAGGCATGAAATTAATAATAATGATTTCCTACTGGGGTTTCGGCAAATATGCACATAACAAAAATTGTTTATTTTGTTATTTAGAGAAATTTGCTCAACACTTCTTTTCAATATGAACTACCAGGTACCTCACCTGAAAAATTAATTCAAATGTATATCAATATTTTCTCCTTAATAATTCAAATCTATGCATAATGCACAGGAGACGGGAAATATGACAATATGCAGGACAGTGAAGTTTTACATAAAAAAATAATTTTATTATTAACAAATGCCAACAACGGGTATTAACCCTAAACACTGGAACGGGTAAATGTCAAAATATTGTGCAAAGTAAAGCCTTGCCAAAAATATACCATTACCATTCAGCCTCAAATGAATTCCCGAGCGAAGCCGGGTATCTGAGCTAGTATATATATATATATATATATATATATATATATATATATATATATATATATATATATATAGATATATAGATAATTGTAACCTCTGTCGAAATTTCCGGATACTTTTTCGTTTCACATGCCATAGACACGATATCTGCAATTATTTCTTTGATGACTGCTTGTTTGTTACGTTTGCATGCCCAAAACACTGAACCGAATTTTATAAAACTTGGTATGTACATTACTGAAGCCCAACTGAGACTATATGTTATACCATATTCCCAGAGGTAATAAACAGAAGTGGTGTTTATAAGGGAAGCCAGAAATGAAAAATCTCGATATTTCATTTCCTATAGGTTTTTCGCCAAACATACACATAACAAAAGTGGTTTATTTTGTTATTTAAAGTAACTTTTGTTATTTACACTTTTGTCATATGGCGAATTATAAACAAGATATGCGCGAAAACCAAAGTGAGTGTGAACATTTTTATAAGGCACAAAAGACTAAGCCGAACTAAATGAAACTCCGTAAGTGGGTTAGTATTAATGCCTCTTTGATCATAAGTTTTATTAATATTATTAGGAACGAACAAGAGTGGGGGTTACTAAGGAAGCCTGAAATAAAAAATCGCGATATTTCGCTTTCAATTGGTGTTTCCACCAAGAACCACCTAACATAAGTTGTTTATGTTGATATTTAGAGTAACTGTTGTTATGTACACTTTTGCCATATACCGAATTATAAATAAAATATATGCTAAAAACTATAGCAGGAATCACCAATTTTATAACTTAAGCCAACAATTAAAGTTGAATTTGCAATTGAATAAATTTGAATATTTGTTCGCATTTTCGAATTGGAGTGCTGCTATGATATCTGTTGAGATTGTAGACAATTACTTTAGGATAATATTATTATTCCCAGTGCCAGTTTTTAAAAATTAGACAAAACTGTGGTGACTGTAGAGGAAAGGTATGCATTATGATTGCCAGATAGGACTTTATTAACATGAAAGCCCTGCAAAGTATTTCTATAGTACAATAAAATTTATATTTGAAAATAACAATTTATAGCTCAAACCTCGTGTTAGACTGTCTTGAGCTACCTATCAAACAAGCCACACTTGAAGTCCTAGCAGGTACCGATCTTTCGATACAAAGAACTTGCAAACACTGGTTTCAACTTCTTTCTGATTACTGAGCAGTTTCACTGAAGAAAATGAGCCATTGAGCAAAACAAATAATAGAAAAGGGCACCACATTTTTTTTTTTTTTCGAGGAGCAGCTGCACCAGTTAATCCTAATAATGGTACAAAAGTACATAAATTTCAAATTTGGCTGAACAACACGGCACAGGTATTAGTTTGAAAGAAATGATAATTGGGTGAACAATTGTTGTGTAAGGCTCTCTTACTGATAAATATGACAAGTTAAGAATTAAAGGCTGATAATGACATGTTAGGTAAACAAACAATTCCATTCAACACCAACAAAACTTTTTTGTCATCCTTTGTAATAGCATCCAGAAAGAATACCGATACATTTGTAAGAGGACTTCTACATTCCTACTTTAAATCCGTTGGCAAAATAGCTTCTGAGGTAATGATTCAGAGTAAGGCATTTTGATTATTTTTTGTTATTCATTTTGTCCTTTATATGAAATTTGAACTTATATTTCAGTCATATCCCACTTTTTTAGCAGATTTCCCTTAAGGGAAATCAGCTATTGAGGTTGTACTCATGATGCGAGTTTCGAAAAATTTCTTCAAATGTCCATCGATCCTACCCAGGAGATGACGAAAATGAGGTCCGTTCAAAATTATATATATATATATATATATATATATATATATATATATATTATATATATATATATTATATATATATATATATATATATACATATATATATATAATTTTTTTTTTCTGTTAACGCTCTAGCGGTCACAATTTTTGTTAGATCGTTACGAAACTCGGAATTTAATCATTTTATTTAAAAAGGAAGATCAAGTTCGTTAATGGCTGAAATCGGACCAGAGGGAGGGGGGGTATTTTTGAAAATTCAAAATATCTCCGTTATTATGTGTCGCATCGAAAAATTGTATAGAATAAATCTTATTGCAAATTCAATTTACTATAAATATTGTTCTATACATGTATTCTGTATCTTGAATATTAACAGAGATATTTGCATTTGTATTCTGCGTGTGGTCGCCAGTAGGCTATGTTCGGACTTTCCGCCGAGAGCTCTGGCGGCCGTTTCCATAACTATTCGTCCCTCGTGAATAGGTTTAGAGGTTAGGTTAACTGTTTTTTGGGGCTAGAATCTACTGGGTTATTACGCCCTAAATAATGTTTTAGGTTTAGAGGTTTCTTACTACTACAGTTGTTATTAGGCAGATTTCTCTATTGTAAAACTTCACATGGGAAATCTGCTTAGTTTACACATTGTATTCAGTCTTAATCTTGTATACACTCACAGACATCTTGCTCTTGTTGAGTCATATGGTGCAATTAGTTAATCTACACCTGTCTCTCTATGCTGTAAGAATGATTTGCAATAATAATATCCCTCTATTTGTCAACAGAATGATGAGCACAATAGTCAACAGTAAAACAAAATGTCAATGCTTTACAATCAATATTAAATGTCTTCCCATAGGGAGTCACCAGGTTATCCACCTGAAAAATCCATTACTCCAATTGTCCTCATGATACAATTTTTCAAACAAGCCCTCAAATGTCCATTCATAATGAGGATAATAAGAACCCTTCAAAATTTTACACATAAATATGGTCGACGAAAAGGTGGGAGGGGTAGAAAATTTCCAACGAAATAAGGCTCCTCTAAACAGTCCCAAAAAAAATCTGAGACCACCCCCCTTCTCTAAAAATAAAGATGTAAAAATACACCAACAATTTTATTTATGGAGTCTCCTAAGATTGTGATTCTATAAAGTCCATACATGCATAATAATGCAGAACCAAGTTATCAACCCGTGTATAAAGCATAGTCTTTAAAATTCATTTAAATTATTTATTAACGTCCACTTTTAGCAACTAAGGCTAATTGGGACGGGTTATCTACAGGTTACCACCCTTTTCTAGCCAGGGTGGCACTCAGGATTTTATTTAATGAATTATGTCACTAAATAAATTCCTTTGTCCAGGCGGGAATCGAACAGCATAGCCTTTAATCTCAATAACGTATTTCTATACTTATGTTTCAACATACCATAACTATAATTAGAATGTTATGGGATATGGCGTCCATATAACCAAACCAATGTTAAAAAAAAAAAAAAAAAGATAGAGAGAGACAGACAAAAATAACAATGAAAAAGGGTAAAAAAAGAAACAATAAATCATATATATTTTGAAGCTATCACGTAAATGTTTATATTAAAAGAAAGTGTTAAGACATTACAATAACCTAAATACAACAATATAAATACTAAAGTAATGTATTAGCTTCCTAGCTTCATAAATCTTATATTAATTATAAAGTTTATATTCATTAGTTACACATACTAATCGGCTGTGATCACAGATTGGTTTATTACACTCCATTCAATTGCCTATAACACTTTGTTACAAAAACAATCCAAATAGCAAACAATCCAAAGTTTATGAGCATATTTCTTTCCAAAAAAAATTCCAAAAGAAATGGTGCCAAGGCATTTTTCTAAGGGAAATAAAAAACTATATTTTAAAATAAAAACAAAAGAATAAATTTCAGTATCATAAATAAATGAATTCCTTTTTTTTTCTTTTTTTTTTTAACGCTTTCTATTATACTTTTCTTACAATAAAATACTCCAATAAATTATAAGAAAAATAACTCAATATGGCTGCAATTGAAAACAAAAATACATTTCTTTCTATATGAGCATTGACCAAAGAATAAATTTAAACTTTTTTACCTCTAATAATTTTAAGTAGTAATTAATGTGCAAGTGTAAAGCATATTTAATTCTACTTAAAATGAATTGAAAACATAAACCTAAAGCACTCTTAAATAATCTCATAAGAATATTTCTTAAAGTTACAGTTAAAAGTAAAACTAACAATATACAACGTAAAAATGAACATTTAACAAAAAACTAATTAAAAACTAAAACCTTACATAATATATGGTACTTTTTTGTTTTTCTTCTTTTTTTTTTTTTTTTAATAGTCCTCATTTTCTATGCAATAAGTCTATTAATATAAACAATACTCTACTTATTTACAACATTAATGCAGTCAGACTCAGTCTATTTAAGCGGGAAATACTTCAATGTAAAAATAAAATTATGTGATATTCGTTTGGAATAAAACATCAATATCACATTGGCCAACCAGGAAACTAAAACTTGTTCCCATCACAAGTAATTTTTTTTAAAAATTATACCAATCAAAAATGTTTAACAAAAAAAAATAATTGTTCCACTGAAAGAATTTATCTAAGTGGAGAGAATATGTGATCCTGAGATGAAACGTTAGATAAAAGATTTGTATTCCTTGAAAAGTAGACAGTTTATCTAGTATGTCCATGTTATTTGATCGATATACGTACATAAAGATATGACAGAAGGAACTACTAGTCAAGCCCGGTTAGGCCGTGCTTTTCTATGTATCTTTTTCTCGCATCTGCTATCATTTTAGCTTTTCTTTCTTGAAATGATGACATCCTATCTTGAGAAGATTTTGGAAATGACTTCTGTAGCTCAGGAGTTCGACTAATCTAAAAAACATAAATTCAATCAATTTTTGTTATCTATAACACACTGAATTTTTAAAAATCTTAATTTAGCTAAATATCTCTATTATTATGAGTCAGAGTAATCTTGTTGAAAATGTACAATTTCATAATTTTTGTTCTATATATGTTTCTTTAACTTGAAAATCAACAGAGTTATTTGTATTTTAAAATTTTCTGCCTTAAGTAAAGGCTCCCATTCCTAATAATCTCACATTAACACTAAGCTAATATATCCCAAAATGTCTTAATCTAACCTTAAATACCACATATTGTTTTCATTCGACCTTTTAACTTGAAATCGATAAATAAATATGATGCCACTAATGAACATTTTATGACCTAGGCACTAGGAGTTCTATTTATTTCACTAAGAGCATACTCGATATTTAACCATTTCATGTAAAACTAAAGATTATTTTCATTATTGAAAAAAATCGGATCAGAAGAGGTATGGGTTTAGAGGAGTAATATACAAAATCATGTATATCTCCGTTATTATGTGTAGGATTGAAAAATGCTAAATCATCATACTTATAAACAAAATAATGTACTGAAATTGTTGTTGTACACATTTTTCTCTAAATAGAATATTAATCAAGATATTTGTATATGTATATATTCTTCAACCTTCAGTTAGCCCAACTCCAACAAATTGGATTTTTACATTATCACTGTATATCTATGTCCAGCTAAAATTTCAAATATTATTCACATAGGCTTTTAGCAGATTTCCCCCAAGGCAAATCAGCTATTGAGGTTGTACTTATGACGCAATATTCAAAATATTTCCTCAAATATCCATCAATCCTACCGATGATTACATTCTGCTCTCAGTATTTGGGAGGGGATATGCCAAGGTCATTAAGCTATGCAAATTAGGATGTAGATGAACTGTCCAAGCTATAAAATCAGCTAGAACATACATTATCTCAAACATATCATAAATTAGAGAAAACACTTCCTCTTAGTAAAATATTACAAAAAGGGAAATAACTCCTTTAATGTTTAATTAACTACTTAGTCTGCACAAAAGAAAATTTATGATCCAAAAATATGAAAGAATATATCATAACCAAATGATAAACTGGTTTTCATAAATTTTCAGAAAGTTAAACATAAAGGAAATTGACAGATTTGTAGTAATTATAGAATAGCTTTCTTTATGTATAGTAAAAAATAAAGTATACAGTATTTTGATGATGATAAGTAAGAGCTGAAATCTGGAATAGGAACAAGAGGAGCCATTTTAGCCTTTTGATTCATGCTGATTTACTGTAGATTCAGAAAAATTTGTTGATGCCTTAAAACAGGGAGGCCAACTAAAGAATCTTGTGGCCCACTTTTGGATTGCATCATAATTCTGTGGGTCGCATATAATATAAAGAGTGAAACACAATCCTGTTATATTGGATTAACAAAATGCGTGTGCTTCATGCGTTCACCGAATATATTTTAATTAATTTGAGAACACTTAACTAAAACAGACAATATCTGTTATATATTTGCAAGAATATTATTTAAAAGCCAAAGTTAATTTTTTCTCATAATTTCAACAGTTAATTTTGGAATATATGGTTGCACAAAAAAAAAATATATATATATATATATATATATTTCAAAAATTGAGTTTTCACTACTTTGGCCATTAAAAAATAAATATATTTTGCAAAAGTTTTATGAGTCTTGCGGGCCAGAAAGACTCATCACCCAGCATTGGCCTGCAATTGGGCGACCTCTACCTCAAACTGTGCAATAAATTAGATCTCATTGGAATATAATACTAGTGTGCACTCTGTCACCTTATTTGTTTACGTTCATTGGAGCGGCTATAAATGTCGAAATGAAGATTTTGCTAAAAGTTGACCAAGATCAGTTTAAGATCTGTAAGAAACCAGTTTAAGATGGTAAGAATTTTCTAATGCATTTACTACTTTCATGCCCAACTCCAACGCACTTTTATGCCCAACGACTTACATCATTACAAAGAAACCATTATAAAAAAAATTCTTCTATAAACAGGGATTCAGAATATATAAAATATACTACTATTACAACTTAAAATATAGAAGAAAATATACATTAATTTTTGTAATTCTTACCGACTGAGATATACTTGGCCTGGGTTGTGGTGGTGGAGTTATTGGAGTAAATGCTACAACTCCTTCTAAAATGTTAGAAATGGTAAGATCTACTGATCGTGTTCGACCTGAAACAAAAGAACATTTATATGATTCAAATTATTATTATAATATAAATAGTACCAAAATTGAATTGGCAGAACAGATTTTTAAGAAACCCATTAGATTAGATTGCTTGTGGCTTTGCCCCCTGCCTGTCAGGGAGGGTTCTGCGATCTCATTGTGCAAGCCTTACATCTCCATTCCGAATGGCTTTATATTCCTTATAAACTCAAGGTATTTATTGCTTCGAAGTCTGCTCCTCTTCTCCACAGCACCTTCATATTGGTGTCTTGCTGAGTTTGATGTTAAGCATGTGTTTATTCATTTTCCAGTGCCCCGAGATCACTCCCACTACATCTCTGAGGTCCTTCCTAGACAGTCTAGAGTAAAAACCCTGTTTCGGCTCTCCTCAACCCGATGAGAGCCTTCGTACGGGTATCCTTTCTGGCCACGTTCTTTATGGAGTTCTGAAGAAATGATGAAGATACTCCAATAAAGGTTTACTGTCCCAATAGGAGTTACACTTGACCCACTCCTGTCTAATTTATCTGTATTTTCATTTCCTGGGATACTCTGGTATCCTGGTACCCAAGATATTGTCACTCTTTTGTTGACCCTTGCTAATTTTTCCAGGCTCATAACACACCTCCACAATCCTGGAACTTATTGCTGGTTTTGCCAGTGCCCTACAGGCTGCCTGACCGTCAGTCAGAATATTAATAACCTTTCCCACCACTTTAAGCTGAGCTAATTGATGGGTGGATGCCAAAATTGCAAAGATTTCGGCTTGAAATACTGTTAGAGTGGGTGCTAAGGCATTCTATTTGTTTAGGTTATCATTTTACAGGTTACCACCCTTTTCTAACTGGGATGGACTAAGGATTTTATTTAATGAGTTTGTCACTAAATAAATTCCTATTTCCCGGGTGAATTTAATAATGTTAAAAAATATTAATCATTAATGCATAAAGTGGTCATTGATGATTAATATTTTTAAAATTAAATTCCTACTTTCCTGATACTTTTGATTCTAAATATACAGTAACTAATATTGCATAGAGGTAATAAAACTCATTTAAAAAAAACATAAATTAACAGCTCATATGTTATCAAGATCAAAATTGAAATTCAAAAATCATTATTAATAACATGACAAAAACAAAACAATTAGACAATAAAAAAGTCTGGCACACAGTGACTGTGTATACGAAGCAGATTTCCTACGTGATGATGTAGCACACTTCTGATATCATTTCACCACATATTCTCTATTTATATGTAAAAAACTAATGATTAGAGCGGGAGGAGGAGGGTGGGTACTCACTGACTGCAGAAAACAAGAAAGTACAAATAACTCGCTCATTAGTATTCACTCCCTTAACCCTTTCCACTCTAATGTCGAGTGTCACTCGACACTGATTTTGTTCCACTAGCTCCACTGCCGAGTGATACTCGACATGGTGTAATACCTCTTTTTGCGGAAAATTTTAAAACAGGAGGGATTTTTGTTACTGAAATGTTTGAGTCACGAATGAATGAAACATATTCTAGAATCGTAAGATACTATAATTCAATTTAAGCCTTGGAGTGGAAAGGGTTAATACTTGAGTTACGGAAAGAAAAATCACATAGAACAATAGTTGCACAAGATTGGTTCTATAACATTTTAAGACTTATAATAACAGAGATATTTTGAATTTTCAAATCCCCCCCCCTAAACCCCTACTATTCCAGGTCCGATTTCAGCCAATAACAAATTCAATCTTTAGTGTTGAATAAAACGGTTAAATACTGAGTATAGTATAAACCAAATAAACATTTTTGAATAAAGAACGAAAAATTTTAATTGATGACGCCATCGCATAACGTATTTGCATGTATCTTACAAAGTAAAATTTTTGTGAAAACAATATTTGGTATTTAACCTTCAAATGAAGTGCTTTACGATATAACAAATTATTGTAAATATGACATGAATAGGAGTGGGGGATTTACTGAAAGCCAAAAATTAATAAATCCAAATATTTTGGTTAATATTCATGATACAGATAATATGTAAAGAATAATATTTATAGGTCGTTTAAATTTGCAATAAGGTTGTATATATAACATTTTTCGGTCCAATGAATAATAACGGAGATATTTTGAATTTTAGAAATACCCCCTCCAACTGGTCCGATTTCAGCCATTAGCGAACTTGATCTTTCTTTAACGTTTAAATATCAAATTTGGTAATGATTAAACAAAAATTGTGACCGCTAGAGCGTTAACAGACAAATATATATATATATATATATATATATTTATTTATTTTATTCAAAATATATTAGTAACTATTGTTTTATTTAAATGTGTAATACATAAACAGTTTGATATTACAAAAAGCATTTCATGAAGAAGCCATAACTTGAGCTCCACATATCTTAATAAATATGTCTCATTTAATATATATACTGAAAGCAGAGTAATAGTGAGGGGAAGACCCGAATTCTCCTATTTATTTATTAATACTTGCTTTACTATTAAGCAATGCTAAAGGCATAGCCCATATATTGAGGATCAAGGGAGGGATAGCTAGTTATTCATTGAAGGTGTAGGGGCGTGCGGTAAGCTTTAGCGGTAATAATAGAAAATGTCGGCACCAAAATGTAATGGCGGGAAGCTTTTTTAAAGGGGAGAGTAAGAGAGCATTTAGACTGAACCATTTGTTATTTCTCCTGGAGAGATGAGGGAAAAAGATAAATAAAGAAAACAAAAATTATATCTCTATATGCTACTCGTTATATCTAGAGGTTTAACAAGACAAAGGAACCTTACGTTATGCATTAACTTATCTGTAATAGAAATATATTATAATAAAATGAAATTTGAGCAGTAAACAAAAGAAAGTAACTTTTTGAACTAATATGGCGGCCATATAACTATATCTACAAAATGAGCGGTCGGTCCTATGATATATGAGTACTCATTCGATATTGGCGCAAATAATGCTAGCATTATTAAATAGGTACTTGCGGTGATGATGCACTTTCCTTGAAATGATGGAGTCTTCTCGCTTGTAGCGGTGATAAATACAGGATGGCAGCCTTGCGGGAGATGAAACAACTGAATGACTATCACGGGTGACTTCCAACTGCGGTTGTCTATGAAGCGGTTATCTATGAAGCGGTTATCTGTGAAGCGGTGATCTGTAGTGGAGGAAGAGGGGCTAGGCCCCACTGGCCGTATGAACGACCCCAGCGTCTGAGAGCAACTGACTCTATCCTTGTTGCTGGCCGATGCCTTCTTGAACTGCATGTGTTTTTTCCGCTGTAGCCACGGCCTTGGCGATATGCATGTGTGTGTGACGGGTCTATGAACCCCGCGAGCGCGGGACATTAAATATTCAAACTGACGACTGAACAGAAGGAGTGGTGGACGAATCACTTAATATAAAGTAAAAAAATTAATAAATAATTCTTAAAGAAAATAAATCGATTAAAAATCAAATTTTAAGTTAAAAAATACTTTACCAAAACAATAAAATAATTTAATTATAAAAATTACACACCTAAATCTCTAAGTATAACATCTCGAGGTACATAAGGAAGTACTTCAGAAACTTGAGCAGACATCCTAAGTAATTCCGGAGGAATTGGCCTCAGTGGCATATGGTGCTGTGAATACCTCCTAGATTCCTCTCTATACCGCTTCTCATACTCAGCCTAAAAACATGAAAACAGAAGAGGTTGTAGCATTTGGATAGGAAGAAATTATCATTTCATACACTAAGCAAAGAAAATTGTTTAATTGTTTCTATTTTAAAAAACACACAGACTATAAATTTATAACTTATTATAATTTTCTTAAAAATAATGATAAACAATAATTTTTCAAGGAGCTCAAAGATGGGTAATAATGTTAACAATATGTGCACTACCAATAATAATGACAATTCTACTCCATGCAGTCTAAATTCGCATTTCCTAAACAGTTAAAATTGCTTTTTACTGAATGACAATTGTAAAACTCATGATATAGGTAACAGTGATTAGGCCCCTGGTCATGTTAAACGTAAATGGTTTCAAAAAGGGCAGACTGCGATGGTGAGATATTATGAAAGAAAGGAATACATCTGGCTGCCTGAAAAGATGTTATACGTTATAAAAGAGGGAAGTAAGAAAAGAAATATGCCTAGGCAAGAGTGGCTTAATGACCTGGAAAGTTTTTAATTAGCTATTAGTGGAGTTAAATATTGCCTGTATACCATATATTTTTCTAGGGTGACACGTCTACTGAACCAGAGTTACATGTTAGTTTATAAAAGAAGTTCATTTGCATCTTTGGAAAATTAAATGTGTAATAACATTCAAACTCAAAATGAGAAATAGTACCAGGGTGATTCAAAAGTCAGATCATCCTATCTTTTTTAATGTATTTTTGATTAACTTATTTTTTAAAATATAAACCATCATATTTTATCACTTGAAGCCTGATGGTGAAGAGGATTAATTGGGTATTTTATAAGACTATTACAAACTGCCACCCTTTGTTCAGCCTGCTGAGGCATCAAATAGTGTGGACCTCTTACGGAGCTGGCACCAATCTGCAAATCACTCAAGATTGTACTATGGGATACTTAGTTCTGAAGAAAGCATCTGCAAACCTGAGCTGCTATAAAACTCATGATCTCATCTCACCACATATTCTCTATTAGTATAAAAAAAACTGTTGAATAGAAGAAAGTACGAATAACTCGCTTAGTACTTAAGTTATGAAAAAATGCATAAGACATCAATTGTTGAGCTTCAACAGTTAAACAAAACAGATTCTATAACTTTTCACAATTCAACTAGTAATAACGGAAATATGTTGAATGTTCTAAATCTCCCCTCTCTAAACCGCTACTATTCCAGATCCAATTTCAGTCAATAACAAATATGATATTTAGTATTGACTGAAACAGCTAAATATCGAGTATGGTATAGGTAAAATAAAAATTTTCGAGGAAAGAACGAAACATCTTAATTGATGACACCATCACATGACGTATTTGCATCTCCTAAAATGAGAAAAAACAAGCAACAGCTGTTTCCTAGTCAAATTTAAGACTTAACATAGTGCTTTTAATCTTTTAAAATTAATACATCAATAGTTAAAACTACAGATCTTTGTGCTACAAATCTTTATTTATCAATTAGTGCAGAAATCCTACTTTTGAATCACCCAGAAATTTAGTGAAACAAGACCCCTCACAAACATAGACAAAACAAGTGTATTTAAAAGTTTAAATGAAGAAAAACACCATTATGAGTATCCTAAAAGCTCACCTTGTCAGAAGCTGTGAATGATGTAGTCTTAAAAGATAAAGCTTCTGCAATAGCAGCTTGGATTCTGTCAGTAAACGCTTCTTCAGTTTCATCTTTCTCCATATGAAGGACATTCAAATATCTAAAATATGTTTTTTTTTTTCAATTACCAATAAACTCAATTTCATTGCTTTCACTCTTAGATAACTTTCTAGAAAATGTTAAACAAAAATAAAACATATTGATTTATTTTTTTAAAACAGACATATATTTAATATGGTGGCATTAAAATATTAAAACTCAAAAAGAAATCTATTATGAATGAGAAAAAAAAAACATACATAAGTTGGTTATATCAGATTTTGGGATCAATAACAAGTTTTCTTTCAAATATTAATTTCATTATAAAAATGATCATTACTTTCTGTTTTTATTCTTAGGGTGAAGTAAAGAATGTATTGTAATAGCAAAGATTGTTGGTTTTCAGATTTCAATCATTTTCAGACACCAAGGTTTCAGTTTTGACCCTCCCTGAATGCGTTTTGACTAGTTTAAATGATGTTTGTGCAGATTTTGCATAACTGTAAAGCATCTTGCCTTAGAAAGTTGTAATTTAAAATTTGGGATTGTTGTAACGTCAAGTTGTGCATTTGCCATTTTGATCGTCATTAACTAAGAAGGAGGGGGTTAGAGGAGAGTGAAAATAAAAAATTTCAAATTTCTTCAGATATAAAAAATTCCTCTTTCGTTTACCATTCATCATATATAAAGATCTATAAATTATGTTCTACGTTATTTTTCATTACAATGCTTTGTAACCGAGATATAGTATATCACTTTCAAATGAAATGCAACCAAACAATTTGTGTTATCTAGTTTAATAGGAATACAAGGAAGTCATGCGGTGGCCAGATCATTTTTTTTTTTTTTTTAACTCACTGATATTATGTTGATTTTTACAATACATATAATGTTCAGGCTACTACAAAAAGTCTTTTGCACAAACTGTCTAATTTTAGTAATCCAAAACCAAAAGACGGGGGGGGGGGGTCTCATCAGAACATATTTACATGTATCTCAACTAGAAAAGATTTGTTGATCACAAATTTGGTATTTCGGCTTGAAATAGGACGGTTCATGATATAGTGGTTTATTCTTAACACATGATGACAAAGGAGGGTTTACTGAAGACTGAAAAATAAAAAAATCTAAATATCTCAGTTAATATTCAAGTTAGAGAAAATATGTACATAACAATATTTATAGGTAATTAAACTTACAATAAGATTGGTTCTATACAATTTTTCGATCCTACTTAATAATGGGGATATATCAAATTTTTGAAATTACCCCCTCTAACCCCCCCCCTCCCCCGGTCCCATTTCAGCCGTTAACAAACTTAGTCTTTAGCTTTGCATGAAACACTTTGATCGAGTTTGGTAACAATAAGACAAAAATACATGTGCACACACACACACACACACATGTATATGTATATGTATATATGTATATATATATATATATATATATATATATATATATATATATATATACATATCATTTTGAATGGACCTTGTTTTCATCATCTCCTGGATAGTATCAATGGGCATTTGAGGACATTTTTTCGAAAATCACGTCATGAGTACAACCTTGAGGTATTTGAGGGAGGAGCTATTGATAGCTGATTTCCCTTAAGGGAAATCTGCTAAAACTCTGTACAAACTAATAAATTATCTCTTCCCTTCAAGGGAACTGTCACACCTAGTCTAAGAATAATTAATCACCTTTTTTAAATCATATAAAACTTAAAAAATATAACCCACAAGGAAGGATAATAAATTACCTGAGCTTAAACACAGTGTATGGAGAAAATAGAAACCAAAATAAGTCAGATGAAGGAGAAGTTCCAAGCACAGTAGGAGCAGTATTGGCCCACAGTGGCCTCTCAACAGTCACAGAAACTGGCTGCACCCTTTTGCTAATTTTAGCTGCAGTAGTGTTAAACCTATTAAATAAAAAGAAACTCAAAAGTTTTCCAATTTAAAAGGAAAAAAAAGTAATCTATTAATACTAGGGATGGAACAATCATTTTGCACATATCCTCTCATTTCACCACTATAAAAATAGTATGAAGCAGGTGAAAATGGACAATTTTTAATAAACTCGATTAGACTATTATTGTCTAACAGGTAATTTTATTTGTACTTCCATACCTTCATTTGTAATAACGTGTATTTCCTGCTAACTAGAGAACATTTCCACTCCACTGAATATCCAATTAAAAAACAAAGTTTCCTTTTTAAATTGACAATATGCTAGTTTCAATAAAATGACAAGGCAAAAATAAGTGCATCAGTGGGCTTAGACTTCTGGTTTAAGTATTTCAATTTATCTTGGGCTGAGGTTAAGTAACATTTGATGTAACACTGTCGTTAAGCAGAACAACTTTACCTTTGATAAGGTCAGGACATTTTAATCAAAGAAGGATTCATTGATATGCTATTATCTTGTTACTAAACTCAAAACTAAATCTTTCAAATTGGTTAAACTATGTATCATACTCTTGTTATTTTAAATTTCAAGGGAAATGACAAGTCTAAACATTAAAGTGAATAACAAAAGCAATGTAAACAACAATAAGCTTTAAAAATTTAACAAAAATATAATTTACAGGAGACCAGCACAGAAATGAAAGAAATATAAAACCAGAATTATAATTAAGAAGAATTAAAGAGAAAATTTAGAAGGGCGCTATATGATAGCAGTTCAAAATCTTTAGGTGTATATTCTGATTATGTATATAAATGAACACTAAAGCACTATATTTTAAGCTTAGATACAAATCTATTCCTGAAATAACTATAGTCATGTTAGTTTCATGAAGGGTTGTTCAATCGTAGATTAGGATTAACTCGGTTATAGATTCATACATTACATACGTGTACTTATCCTTACAGGCAGCTAATATGCCCTGAAACTCTCTTCACTACTGATTTAATATCTGCAATCCATGAAGCTAAAACTTCAAACAAAAGTAATTGGTTTATTTTGCAAAAAAAAAAAAATGTAACCATATTTTAATTAAATCATTATTTTATTAATGTACACTTTATGTAACTAGGTTTTTTGGGACGTGTTCTCTACAGGTTACCACCCTTTTTTGGTCAGGTCAAGACAATGGATTTTATTTAATGATTTCATCATAAATAAATTCCTACTGCCCACAAGGGATTCAAATACATGACTAGTTTTACCAAGAGTATGTAGCACAATTCCTGAATTCACACGGCTAACATGAGACCTAAATCATAAACTAATTTTAAAATTTTCAATTTATACTTGGGTTTTTTTTGTGAATCTCAATGAATGTTCCCATGATTTTTTTGTTAATTTCAGTGAAAATAAAATAAAAAAAATTGTAAAATGAGGCAGATGTTAGAAAGTAAACATTCAAGATTTTTTTGGTATCAGATAAAGAAGTACTCAGTCAATCAAAAGAGTGTATTTTTGAGCTTAAGTTTTGATCACCTTTGGTATCCTCTTCATAGCAACAATAATGAAAAGATTATTTTATTAATTATTTCTCTAGATAAGCCTATCTAGATACATTTCTTAGTAGATAATAAGATTCCACAATCACTACTGATTGGTAAACTAAACCAACTTTCTCCAAACGACTTCTCATTGTTCACTCTTCATACTCGTACTACCAAAAGCGAAGTGCGTAATTTATATTACGTTATTACACACGACAAACTAAGGAGTTTAAAATATAAGAAAATTCTTACTTCAAAAGGCAACGCTTTCCAGATGTTGTTTCTTCTGGTTGAAAAAGAATAGGAGTATCACTCCTATCAACATGACCTTTAAGGTTTTCTAGAACATTACCATCTTGACTAAAATCATGTAGACCAGGTACCAAATTTACGGGCAGCAGCCCAGTCCTTTTTTTGTGCTGTAAGATAAAGTAAGTGAATCAGCATTATAATTGAGCTTTCAAGAGAAGGTCTTCTTGAGAGAGTTTAATATAGACTATAAATTTAATCTATTTATTTATAAATAAATTGATTAAAAAATTATTTTTATTTTAACCTCTCCTCGTTTATTACTTCTTAACTTAGCTTCTTAATTTCTTATGTCACTCATAATACTGACCAGAGGCAAAGGTTCAATCACGTATTCTATTACTTCAGAAAACATAAGTGTGATAATTCTTACAGGTTTTTTATCACACCTAAATTTTTGACTTAAGAACTTTCCTTAAATTGAAAATGTTTTCCATTAGCAAGAAAGCAAGCAAACAAAATATTCTCTTGAAATAAAAAAAAAGTTAAGTTTAATAAATGGGAGAATTACACTGAAAAAGAAAACTCATACCAGTTGACATATGAAATAATGGTAAAATAAATGTCTGATCGTTATTGAAATGAAGTAAGACATGAAATTAGGTCAAACAATAAAAATACCAAATACATACATTTTTATTTTCAGCAGAACTATTGTCACTTAAAAATATTATGGGCATGCTTTTTTAAAAGTATAATGAAAGCGTAAATTTGTGTCAGTAATCACACATTATTCTTGAGGATAATATAGTTTTGCAACAAGTTTAATCTTACTTTATCGCTATACTTATTCTAGTACACACTAAACGTATGCCAATCAAAATTTTATAAAAATTCAGGAAGATATCCATGCCCCTTTGGATCAGAATAAATTGAACTGTACTAATTTTTGGTAGTATTTCTGGGTTAATAACATTGGTAAAACATGATTCATTTCTGGAACAAAAAATAAATGTAGTCAATTTATATGGTACTCACTGTAACACAATCTGTAGTTAGGTGAAATGCAATGTAATCAAACTTGGTTACACAGTTTGACACAATTACACGTGTAGTCTTATCTCGCTCTTGTTTATTATCTTGTTCAACATTGATTCCCAAAACCAGGCACAATAATCGTAGCACAACACTGGTGAAAAATATAATTTAAAAATTAATTTAATTTTTAATTATGAGGAACTCATACACAGAAACAGCAAATCTATTATACCTTCGAATAAAAGGGGTATGTGTCAAAATAAGACCAACAAGACAGGCATGAAAACCGATGAAAAACCTTAATATTGCAAGGATTAGCCCAAAAGGAAAGTATACAACCAAAGACAGAAATTGCCAATTGGATTTAGGAAATCTATAATATAAATAAAAAAATAAAAAACATATTCAAACACTTAGGAAACAACTATCATCAATTGCACTGATAAACATTAAACCTTTCTTTCTCAAAAATGTCTTTCAATTCAAGATTTTCTCCAACTACTGCCATTTTTATTTGGAAGTATTAAAATACACCATAAATCCTTCCAAAACAATAAAAAAAAAAAAACACTCAAAAATTAAACTAGTTAACAATAAATATGGTTGCTTTCTCTTCTGAGCATCGGAGCAGCTGTTTCCACTGCCTACTAACGTGTCAAATTACGTCGATGGTAATAAAACTTTTGATTTCTATTTGTCACAAAGTGACGTCAATACACAATTAATTTGATGACACTCAACTGTTCAAATTTTACAGAATGCCATGAAAGTGCAACAGCCAACATATATTCGATCGTGTTGGTCTTCCATGTGCACAGAAAATGGCTGACGACTGTAGTATTATCAATAATATGAATACAAAAAATGGAAATTTCATTTGTGGAGTTGTTGAAGGTATAAAGATTCCTGAGAACACGTTTATTGAGCCAACTTCACATTAACGGCTGTTTAAACTTTTAGTCATCATTAATTTGAATAATTTAATCTTCGTTTTACTATTAATTATTTTATTGAGAAATATGTTTATTCTTTAATTTTATTCGTTTCTACTTACTTGTACTATTCATATTTATAGAGTATAAGGTTCTAAAAGTAAAACATACTGGTTATGCTTTAATTAAGATCGTTTGACAGTCTATGTACTACTTAAGGTTGTCTTCAAGAATTGATGTTTTTGTATTGTTATTTATGTAAAGTTGCTTTTATAGGTTTTTATGGAAGACCCTGGACCTCAGAACAAAGAAAGGATTTGTTTCAAAAGTAAGTTTGGCTTTGCAAGTTCCTTATTAATGCATCTAATTAGTTGTCAAGTAAAAACAAAATGATGCCTCAGATCTTTGTTTCTAATGAGTTCATTTTTGAGATCATTGATATGGAAAACCTCAAAGTTATTTCACAGTATTTAAAGAATCCACGGATTCTTCAAAATCCCTTGACATAGTTGAGGTTATTGTATCAGGTTTACTGGGTTTATAGCCTATCCGGATATTTATTACATTCACTTTACAATTTTTAAAGTATCTAATAGATAGTAACAATTTTTTTTTTCAAATTATCAGGTTGAAGAAATGGGGTATGAATTCATATGTTTATGCCCCTAAGGATGACTCAAAGCATCGAGCTAACTGGAGAGATCTTTATTCAGTTGAAGAGGCTGAACATCTCACAAGTCTTATTACTGCAGCTAATGAAAATGGAATCACATTTTATTATGCTTTATCTCCAGGGCTGGACATTACATATTCTAATACGAAAGAGGTTCTCACTTTAAAGCGTAAGCTAGAACAGGTTTCCCAGTTTGGTTGTGTCGCATTTGCTCTTCTATTTGATGATATTGATCCAGAGATGTCAGAGGCTGATAAGGAAGTGTTTCAATCATTTGCCCATGCTCAGGTATTTCAAAATTATATTTATCTTTGTATTCAAAAAATGACTGTTCATTACATGAAAAAAACATAATTTTCTTTTCAATGATTAAATCCCACTCTCTAGATAATAAAATTACCAAAAATAATATAACTTTATAATTACTCCTTTAGTGAAGTCAAATGTTTGTAGTTGTAATGAGTTACATTGTAAGAGTATTAATGTCATTGTTGACAAGAATAATGTGGTAGTGGTTGAAGAACAAAGGAAGAAGTTAATCATCTCTGGTATGGGCTCGTATCCAAAATTTGGATTTATCATTAAGAAAAATGGATGGTTGAGAGAATTTAAAACTTTTGGCTTAAGTCTATGAAGGGCTGCCAGGGTATTGTAGGGAGAGTCAGTTGATCAGCTTACGCATTCTCTGCCTTATAGTAGCATTACATACCAAAGATCGCTACTTCATTAGTCAAATAACTACTTGCTTGCCTCAAGATGGTAACTTAGCACTGGTGGGCCTGATAAAAGCCCTATCTCAAAACTTAGTAACTGCAAATGTATGTAAATCTATTTAGGAATCCCTGCCTTGAATGTCTCTTTTCTTACAAAATGGGTTATCTACTGCACATGGATGGGTGAATAAAATTGTAAAAAGTGATGAAAAAAAATAAGAAGAGTAGTTCTAGTGTCCAGATTAAATGTGTTGTATGCTGACTAGGTCAAACCCTAAAATAATGTATAATAGCTTTGAGTTGCGTTGTTATTGAGGGGATAAACTGTGGTCAAACGGCTCAAAAAAGACATGAACAGAAATTTTGATGCTGATGCTGTGAGACGTAAAGACCATATGGAATTAGAAAGAAAAAAATAACTCAGTTTGTCAGGTGATGTCTAGCAGTATAGTCCTTTATTGTAAAAAACTATTTTACTATGTCTTATAATATTGTCTTATATTGTTCCCTGCACCATGAAAAAATATCATGTTTTTAGTGAGAGACTACTCTTGTGAATTCTAGAAGAGAATTCTTTTACTACGATATTCATAGAAACATATTTTATCTTTAAAATTTATTTATCTGTAATATTACATTTGTTTTTTATCTTTACCATTAAATTTTAGGTTTCTGTGACTAATGATGTATTTCATCATCTGAATCAGCCAAAATTTCTTGTCTGCCCCACTCAGTATTGTGCCGCTCGAGCTGTACCAAATGTACAAAATTCTGAGTATTTACTCACATTAGGATCGAAACTAGCTCCTGATATTGACATCATGTGGACAGGTAAAACAAATCTCTAAATCCTCTAGTAATCTTAATTTTACCAATTCGATCCGGTGGATGATTTGATGAGTATTGACAAATTTATTGGGCCGTTGTGTACCCAGCATTAACTGATTGAATAAATATTGTTGCCCGTTGAAATATAACCGTACAACTGACAAAACAATAATTTAAATGTGGACATTATTGTTCTTAGAATGATCTGAAACATGAAAAAAATGTTTATCCCAGAAAATGTAATAGAACTTCAAAAAAAAACTTTTTGAGTTTTATATCTAGAGATTTGTTTATGTTATAATTTCCACACTCTCGTAGGCAATTAATTGAACTGCAATACAAACATTTTTTACTATATTGTGATTATTGATGTTTTCTTATTATTTTCAGGAAGTAAAGTTATTTCTAGAGTTTTAACAGTTGATTCTATTGAAGAAGTGACCGAAGTATTGAAAAGGCCTCCTGTTATTTGGGATAACCTTCATGCAAATGACTATGACCAAAAGAGGGTTTTCCTTGGTCCATACCAGGGCAGGACCCCTGATCTTATTCCACGATTAAGAGGAGTCTTAACCAATCCAAACTGCGAGTTTTGGGCCAATTTCATTGCTATCCATACTTTAGCTCAATGGTCACACTGCAACTCGGATGGAGAAAGAGATAGAAGTATGTATTCCAATATCAGTTTCAGATGCGAGTATATTATATGTATATATCTTTGATAATGGTTCTTATATCATTATATAATCTATTCCTTTTCATTACATATATATATATATATATATATATATATATATATATTAGCAGATTATCTCATGGGAAATTAATTCCTTCTAATTAGTTATAAAAAAAAAAGACAACATGAAATTTCTTGTTCCACAAATAAAATGGTACGAATATAGCAATTTTTATGCCAATTAATAATTTAACATATTCAATGATTAATAAATAAGAGGAACCAGGTTACAGGTTTAATAAATTGTATTTTTTTAAATTAAGCCGAGGTTTTTTGTTCTTTTTTCATGATACAATTTGGCATTTTTCCAACGTTTTTATTAAAATAATTATTGATTATAGTTAGTAATTAGTTATTGTAAATAGATGATTAGAACTCAATTTTAAAAAACTATTTTTATTTTGGATGCATTTTTAACAGTTCTATCTCCAAACCAAGACGTTGCCTTTATTTACATCACTCATATACTCTTTCTCATTTGCCATGTGAGTTAAAGCGTTGTCTTTAATCTCACATGGTAAACCTAGAGTGGCGAGTTCAATTCCCGCCAGGGCAAATAGGAATTTATTTAGTGAGGAACTCATTAAATAAAATCCTTAGTCCCATCCTGCTAGAAAAGAAAGGGTGGTAGCCTGTAGATAACTTTCAATTAACCATAGTAGCATTAAGTGGACGTTAATAAATTTTAAAAAATATCTCATGGAAACACCTGGGTAAAAGTTTTTAGATAGATTCTCTAATACAGGTAGTGTAATCAAATTATTTAATGCCTAACATACTAAAAACTTTATATTTTTATGGAGAACCAGTTTTATTTAATACGTTAATATTAGGTGTAAGTATTATTGGTCAATGCTCTCAAGTTATCACACATTTCACACAGTAGGAAGCTTACCATTTAGAACCCATTTCTTGGCCCATGGTTCTGAAAATAGTCTTATGGTGAGTGTGGGCTGGGTGTAGAAAACATTGTGCCATCACAGTATATTAAATTTCTGTGCCCAATAAAAATAATGTAATATTTAATGGGAAAAATTTGTCTAAAACAATTTTATTTCTATTTTTTAGATGAAAGTGTATCATCTGATATCAAGCTTGAAACTGAAACAGACGATGGAGCGGAAATACCTTCTAGACTTCCTATAAATATGTACCATGCAAGAAGGGCTTTGAAAAATGCCATTGCGGACTGGTTACCTGAATTTCACAGAAACAGACAAGCATCCGGTAAGAACAATATATTTAACATGTTGACGGCTAAGTCGTATGAGGTAAGATCATTCCCCATGGCTGAAATTTTTTTTTGTTTAAATTAAACCCTAATGCAATACTTAAAATTTATCATAACAAATTTCTTCGATTTTTAAATTTTTTACTCGGAAATAATGCCTGTCATAAGGTGTTCGACGGCCGCCAATAGGAAGGGACATCCATTCATGCACTGGAAACGAAACTCGGATAATATTTAAAATATCAATTAATATTATTTTTACTTACCTTTATTATGATTAGGCAGATTATATTTAATAAAAAATATGTTTAATAATTAAATTACAAAAGTATTTTTTACATTTCCAACATCAACGGAAAAATGTAGGATTCTAAAAAAAGTAG
This sequence comes from Riptortus pedestris, assembly GCA_019009955.1. Lineage (NCBI taxonomy): Eukaryota > Metazoa > Arthropoda > Insecta > Hemiptera > Alydidae > Riptortus > Riptortus pedestris. The sequence continues at coordinate 73,549,726 of CM032231.1, forward strand.
TCGATTTCTCGAAAAAAGTCGGTTGTGGGTTGGAAACTTTTTGCATAACTAATTTCATATAATCTATTTATAATATGATTATTTAAAGCCATATAAATAAGCAGAAAAATAAAGATTGTGAAACTTACCTTTAGAGATGAATTTCAAGAGAAAAATAAAAAAAATCCAGTGACGGGTGGCACAGGTATAAAGGACTGTTTGAAATGGGGAGGAGAAAGTTTAGAGTAGTTTCCAGTTGGCTAGACCGAGACAGAATCAATTAAAATAGAACTAACAGGTGTCGTAGGGTCGTTGACGGCCGCCATTTGGGAAGGGGTGCCACTGACGAACACCCTTCGACAGCCGCCATCAATGTGTTAAAGAAAACAGTATCAATGGATAACATTTTTGAAATCTCATTTAAATTGAAACTATATATTTAATTTAACTGAGACAAATTGAACTCTAAATTGAGGGAGGTTTTCTGAAATACGACGTACTAAAGGTTTAAAGGAGGGTGTAGCACTCTGCTTCTTTATTCCATTTTTCACACCTTACCTGAAGTACTTAAGCAGTTGAGTCTTTAGTGTGATTTCTTCGATATCCTAATTGAAAATGGAACTCTCAACTCATGTTTAATGTAGCTCAGGATCAGGATGATCTGTAGTACATGATCCGATAATTTAAGAAATAACTGTATAAAAAATGCCTCATTATTTACAGGTAGATAGCTGCTAGGCTGTTTTGTGACTCTAAACCATCCAGGGCGTCACCCAAACACTTACAAAAAAAAAATCATTTAAATCGGTCCAGTCGTTTAGGAGGAGTTCAGTGACATACACACGTACAGTAGAATTATATGTATAAAGATTAAAGCAGAAATTAAGTGATGTTAGATCAGATGGATTTGGGTGCTGCTTTTCAGGATAAAGCAAATTTCATATGGGATAGCTGAGATAACAAAGAAAAACTACTTTATTAGACTTCTCAATTCATTTGCTAGAGAGGACAGCCTAGTAAGTAATACCTGGATGATTAAAAAAAGTCAGTGCAAGTCCTCAGGGAAAATATTGGATAGACAAGAGTATTACAGCTAATGGCTGCAATAGACTATGAAAAATGGGGTTAGCCTAAAGAAGCACAACTAAGTTGTGTTTTCCAAAATATTTTCAGCCCAGTGAAATAGTTTTAAGACCAAAATTGGCTAGAAAAAGAAAATATACAATTTTTAATTTCCATGTATTATTTTTTCCAGGTTTCATTACTAAACCTCAAGTCCTTACATCACTTGCCGTTACGCCTGCTGTCCTTGCTGTTGTCCCAACGCCGTCAGTTGTCAATACATGCATTGCCCTCACAACCACAACTTCAGTCACAACTGTTGCTACATCTGCTCCCCAACTCTCTGCACTTGCTGATGTTTGTGCTGCGGTCAGTCCTTTAAAATTCTATTCATTGATCTTTACATAATACATAAAGATTTTTATAAGTCTTAACATGTAATTTATATATGTTTGTGTTTGATATTTTTAAATTGCAAAATGACTGTCTAAGGAGACATGGACAAATAAAGTTATCACTTTCCTGTTCCTCTCTCTTATCTTCTTTATTAGAGATCATTTCTTGTAGATTTCCCTTAGGGGAAATCAGCTATTGAGGTTGTTTACATGATTTTTGAAACTTTCCTCAAATTCTCATCGATCCTACTCAGGAGATGATGAAAACGAGGTCCGTTCAAAACTCCCTCTCTTTCTCTCTCTCTCTCTCTCTCTCTCTCTCTCTCTCTATATATATATATATATATATATATATATATATATATATATATATATATATATATATATGCCATTACTACATGTTGGATTGAAAATTTGTATAAAATCAATCTTATTGCAATGTAATGTTCTGTAAATGTTGTTATGTACATTTTTTCTCTATATTGAATATTTACCAAGATATTTCCATATTCTAGTTTTCGACCATCAGTAAACGCCCACTTCTACTCATGTCATATCAACAATAAGCTGTTGTCATGAACCACTTTTTTCCTAGGTTAAATACTAAATATGCCTTTCATTGAACTTTTATTTTGTGAGATAGATGCAAATATGTTTTGTGATGACGTAATCAATTCGTTCTTTACTCAAAAATGTTTATTTGATCTATAACATACTCAATATTAACCGTTTCAGTCAACACTATAAATCATAATTGTTAGACGGAAATTGGTCCTGGAATAGTGAGGGTTTATAGAGGGGGGATTTGAAAATTTCAAATAACTCCATTATTATGAGTCAGATTGTAAAATTTTATAAATCCAATCTTGTTAAACTATTGATGTTCTACAATTGTTGCTCCATGCATTATTTTGTAACTCATGTATACTGTAGGTTCTTCGAACTTTCTTTCTTGTTTTCAGACGTCAGTTACCCCCCCCCCTTCTATCATCAGTTATTTACATATATATAGAGAATATGTGCTGTGATGAGATCACAAGCATGTTATACCAGCACCTGGGAAATCTGCTCAGTTTACACAGCCCGTGTGTGACGGACTTTTGGAAGATGTCATAAATTCAAGAATCCCTCCCCCTTCATTTTTGTATTTATAATTTTATTGTGTTGTATTTATATTACTGTTTTTTTTTTATAACTGAAAAGGGAAATATTTCTAATCGTAATAAAAATTGATTTGTGGCTCTGTAAGTTATGAACAACTAAACTTAAAGACTTAGGGTGTTATTTAATGAATTTCGTCACTAAATAATTTCCTTTGTCCAGGCAAGAATCAAACTCGCCACTCTAGGTTTACCATGTGAGATTAAGGTCAACGCTTTAACTCAAATGGCTAACCTGAGCCCCCAGGCTCAGAAGAGAAGGGTTTCTTTACTTTATTTAATGGAATTTTATATTTCCCTGTCATATGTATTGGTAGATCTGAAATTTGTTTTGTGAACTTATACCCTTGCCCTTACTGAAAAACTTTTAAAGGCTTTCTGCAGTCCATAGAAGCATCTGGTCCCTATCACCATTCTTACCTTTAATCTGATTTTTCGCTATTGCCAGGTATTAATAAATAAATTTTATTTGTGTCAATTTTTTATATATCATAGATTATAAATTAGTTCAATTTATATAAACCAAATGTGTATCTATCTCAGTATTATGTTTGTTTTGGATATATAATGCGTTCCTATTTATATTATACTATTGTTTCACTAAAATATGATCATTTTTATTATTTAAATTTAGGTGAATGGTACTGCTGGGCCTATTGTAATGAACTCATTGTTATCTGAAACTAAAGTTTGTACGGAGCCCATGGATTGCAATGCTACACCTCCTCCTGAACCTTCCAAGCCTCTGTTAAATGAAGTATGTATTTTTAAAGAAATACTCCCATTATCTGTTTAATTGTTATACTGCAAATGTTTATAGTAGTTAATATTTGATTTTTTTAGCAATATGTTTTGTACCTCCCGCGAGTCCATCTCAAATATTCTGGACATCAAGTCCTGCACTATACTTCTTTTGCTTCATGCATTGCAGCCAACCATTATTAAGAACCACCTCGTATAATATTATGAGGAGCTCATGATCTGTATGAGTCAATATGATGCCATAAATCATCCAAATATGGCTACAAAAGAAAGGTTCATTGTATTAGTTGGCTGTCATGTTTGTTGTTCAAGTGGTAGAGTACTGGACTAGAAACCCTGGATACCCAAGCTCATCTCACAACAGGCTTCTAAAAAATAAAAATAAAATGTTAACCCTCCAGCTATGAAGGCTAGGTAGTGGAGCCAATCTCTTCTCTCCTGCCACTTTGTAATCTGAATTCACATGAAGAAAACTGTGATTAATTACAGTTTCAACCCACTAAATCAAACAACTACTAAATAAATAATACTCTGCTCATCCATTAATGCCCATTTTGAGAAATTCTGTAACCATCAAATAGTGCTGTTGATTTTATTTGTAGAGACAGTTTCTCTTACTTTTTTAATTTTATTAGTTCGTATTTAAATCATTTGGTTTTGACTTTGTTTCATAAGAAAGTTCTTTTGTTTTTGGAGCGAGGCTTCAAAAAAAAAAGCACAAGTATTTCATTGGTCATTGTTTTAACCAATAAAAAGGTTGTTGTTTTTTTTTAATTTAAGCCAATAAAAAATGTTTATATGGTATTTATGTAATTTTCAAAGGTGGACAGCGAACCTGTTGTTGACAAGCCAATAGAAGCTGAAGTAGAAGAAGATCCTATCTCAGAAGACAATGGTGCAAAAATGCTGGTTGATTCCAATTCACCAGAAAGCAGTATTTCAGATATGTGAGTTCTTGTTGGATATTTGTGAAATTTTTGGCCACTCTCATTATTAAATTTCTTACATGACTCACTAAGAATTTTTATAGGGTCAAATTGTTTTTATTAATAGGGCTACATCTTGAAAGTACTGAGTTTTAAAGGAGAGCCATTTGAAAGTTATTCTCTTGTTCAATAACTCCTCAGTGTATATGGTCTATTTAGTTTATTATTTTGTTTTTTTAAATTGTTTTGAGATTCTTAGTAACTAACTCGATAACTGATGTGAAATTTTAAATTATGTTAATAAATCAATTTCATTAAAAATATTTATTTATGCTAGAAAGTTACTTTTATGAAATATTAATCTATGGGTATTCTCGTATGACACCAGTGGGTGTCCATCGTGGGCACCCAATATTATAGCATTAGATGTATTATAGAACATTTTGCTGTAATATGTCTTTCCACTATAAACACAAAGACATATATATATATATATATATATATATATATATATATATATATATATATATATATATATATATATTTGCACATACATAATATTTTAATAATTTATAATTTATTCAATATATAAACTGAAAAGTTCTTGAAAACTCTTAGGGGCTCGGGTTGGCCGTGCGAGTTAGGGCGTTGGTCCTAATCTCCCATGGCAGACCTAGAGTGGTGTGTTTGAATTCCGCCCTGGACAGTGGAAATATATTTAATGACGGCCTCATTAAATAAACTCCTTAGGCCCACCCTGGCTAGAAAAGGATGGTAACCTGTAGATAACCCGTCCTGATTAGCCTAGTTGCATAAATTGGACGTAAAATAAAAAATAAAAAGAAATGAAAAGTTCTTAATGAGAATTATAAAAATAAAACCAATTATTACAAACACTTTTATCTTTCGGGGTGTGTAGACCTATTGTTTTCAACACTCCAGTTATTAAATGAATTGTTATGGGAAATGACTGTCTAAGTTATACAAATCTGATACATTTTCAATAAGAGTCAGTTTTAAAATCATATGTTTTTATGAGTCAAAAATTTTCACAAATGTACCGCTCCATTCAAGAATTAGATTGTAAAGAAAATTATGATTACATAAAAGTTATGCTCTTTTATTTAAATGTTATAGAGCTGATTGGAGTGGCCAGCAATTGACAACTGAAGACATCACTCTTCTCTGTGATCTTTTCTATTTGCCTTTTGAGCATGGCACACAAGGAATTCAGCTTCTTCAGGAGTTTTATTGGTTGCATACTAATGCACATTTAGTATCAGCTGCACCAACCAAGCCTGAGGTAATTATAAACTATTGTGATAAGTATTTTTGTCTTTCAACTTCATGACTGCAACAAAAACAATTTAAAAATAAAGTCGAATCATTAAGTATTATGACATTTGTGGGCTTGAGAGGGAGGAAAAAATACATTGGAGAGATTAAGGGGATTTTTTTGAGTTTTTCTTGTTAAACCTATTGTCAAATAATTCTTCCCTATACAAAAATCATGGTTATTTATTATCATTCCACATAACCATCTGGATGTTTGAATATATCATTAATAATATTGATAATCTTAACAAAAATTTGCAAGAAATAGTTTTAATACTTTAGAAATAATTTTAGAATACGCCTAAATAGGGATTTATATACTATAGCTCTGTAAATGAGCAAAATTGTCATACCCTGCCCATGAGCTCATTAGTACAGAAATGGTTTAAACACTTATCTCTGTAGAGAAAATTGACATTCCACTAAACAGAATTCCCTCTTCGAGATTAAATCACTTAATAATTAGTTTTGTTTTACGTGGGGAATCAATTCCAATCAAGGAAATACATTAAATATACAAACAATATTCAAATAAAGCTAGTTCACAGTGTATATTTTGGATGGGTAGTTCTAGAGGCTACAATTTTCATTTCATTTTTATCATACTTGATATTTCATGATAAACCTATGATTCTTTTCATCAATGACTGCTAGGAAGGAGGGGTTGAGGGTTATTAAGGGGATAAAATGTAAAATCATAAATTGTTGATTAAGGAATTATCTATAGTTGTTGCTGTAGGTCAAATGGAAAGACCTAGGATGGGTGTGGTATTCTAGGTTACAAAAAAACTCATTCAATTTTGTGAATTTCCATATGTCTCTGTTAATGTGATAGTTTTTGTATGGGTGATCTATTGTTTTTTTTAACTAAGAAAGAACTTTTTTTTTAATTTTTAAATACAAGATCATTAACAAGTAAAAGCATTTGAACGGTTGTGGTTTTAGAGTGGCCTGAAAACATATAATCAAATTTCTCTGTACCAAATGCAAACTATAAATTATTTGGTTAGGCAAATAAGTACAAATATATATATGATTACAACCCTTATTTAGATTAGGATTATAACGCCAGCTAATTGCATATGTTATACAATTGCTCTAAAAAGTTAAAATACCATGTTTCATCGTTCATGTAAATACAAAAGTGTTTATTAGTGAATTTCTTTCAAAATATTGAAATACTTAAAATGGTAAATGCACTAGGAAATTTGTGAGGTACATATAGGTTTGCTGAGACAGGAGTACTTGTTTTCTTTAAAGCATCTACGTTTATTTTGGAATTGTGTTAAAAACTAATGAATTTATTTATTTCATTATAATTTTTTTAGGGAGACGAGTGGCATGAAAGGGCTAAGAAGCTTGAAGAAATGAGTAAAAATGTAAATAGACTTTTCCAGAAATTAAATGGTATTAGTAATAAGGAACTAATGTATGAATTATATCCCTATGTGTGGGAAATGAGAGCTGTTGTTTCCACCCTTAACTCTTATATTAAGTGGCTAGGTATAACATTTGTGTCTTATTGCAGTTAATAACTGTCATAAGAAATTAAATAATGACTCATCACTAAGCTTAATCTTTTTACAGGTACTGGAAAAACTGGGCATGCGTCAGACAATCCAGCCTTAGGAAATTACACATGTAAACATATTTCTAATTTATTTTTATTTTATATTTTCTACTTCAAAGCACAAAGTTCTTTTAACAACATTATAGGGGTGTTCATTTATCCTTGCTAAATAAATTATTACGGTATTTGAATTTAAGCGAAGGATCCCCCTTCCTCACAGAATAAAGTGAGATTATTCTTTTCTCCAAGAAAGGGAGATGGTAAACCTCCCTTCAAAGACTGTAGGAAATAGTACACCTCCTAGCAGACCCTAAACTGTGGTAAAATAATCATGCTTGAAACATCAAGAAATTTCATGAGTTTAGCACTTTAATTAAATGTCATGAGTGTCCATACTTAGCAGTTTTATTATAGGTTGTATGAATACCCCTTATGTTTTTACTAAAACTTCATTTTTCAAGTTGAAACTAGAGGTTCGGAATAGAACATGCAGATGATATCTGAGTCATTCCGATATGTAGGAAGTCCATTTAAGTTAAGCAACTCTTGTGTGAAATTTTTTTTTTTTTTTTGTAGTTGCATTTATATAGATGTCTGTAATACCAATCATTGAGATAATTACTCTGACAATCATAATTTTTGTGCCCTAGAAGATGTCTTTGGTACATGAAATATAGCATTTTCTTGTTGACAGGGTTTTCAAAAGGTTGGAAGGAAAGTTTCATGAGTGGTGAGCAGGAGCCATGGGTGTTCCGTGGTGGCCTCACAGCTGACCTTCAGGTATAGTGAAGACTTCTCTATGCCATGTCTTACTTCGATGAGCTTTTATGATGTATGTTTTATTTTTACTTACATGATGCAAATGTTTCCTACTTTAGTATTTATTATTTTTATAGTTATTTTTCTAACGAAGGGTATTTATTAATTTGATAAACATTTCATTGTGTAGGTGATCATTGGTTTAATAATTTATAGTAGCATGATTGTTGAATCTTGTTAGTTTAACATAAATATCTTTGAATGAACTTACTAATATATATATATATATATATATATGTGTGTGTGTGTGTGTGTGTGTGTGTGTGTGTGTGTGTGTGTGTGTGTGTGTGTGTGTGGTATGCTGAATGTTTAAAACGTAGTTGTACAATGGGACGTTGCTTTCACTGTATAGAAAATAAAATTTAAAAATCCGTGGTTTGTCAATGCTTTCATATTATCATGACAGAAATGCTTAAAATCAAAATTTAACTCCTTGTGTGCTAAGATAAGACATGTTTTAAAATACTTAGATATCCTCACCATTAAAAGTCTTCTTGATGTAGGAAACGCCATTTACATTTTTTTTTAGACAAACGAGTGAGAAGTGCGTTCTCTCGCTTTAAGAGAATGGTTTGTTATTAGGTACTAAACACTAAAATATTTTCGTTCAAATTGGTGGGAGGAAGGCCATCCACTCTCCTTGTTAGTCTATTTCAAGGGGATGTATACAACTAGATTTTATAACAGTCCTAACTATAAAACTTCAACATTCTAAGACTAGTCATTTTTGAGTTATGGAAGATATGGACAGACTCGATGGATTCAGGAAGGGTCAACATAAAATTTCATTAAAATCTGAAAACCAAAAGATTTCAAGAAAGTTTTTTTTTAATAAAAATGATCTCATTTAATTAAATTTTCATAAGTATTTCAACTAAAATTTGTATTTTAAATTTACAAATCATAATAAAATTTAAAAATCTGAGTTAAGTTAAAATTATTTATTATTTTATGTATAAAATCTCTCTTAATATTATGTCTTGTTATTTTGTTTGCTAAAAAATTATTTGCACTAATTATTCATGTTTTTTTTTTTTTATTTTTTAGAGACTTATACCTGTAGACGGTGGCTCGGACTTGTTTGTTTACAAAGTTCCACAGGTTGTTAGCAGTACAATGTATACTATCAGAGAATATCAACCTACTGATGAAGAGCACATTATCAATATTAGTCAGAGTTTAACTCAGGAAGCAGCAGGGTCTGGAGCTCAGTCTGACAACAAGTAAGTAATTTTTGAAATAAAATTATATTCATCTGTTGATCTCAATAGTTTTATGCACACAATTGCAGGGTTAAACTATATGCAGGTGTACAATGGACTACCTTGTTGCATATTATATTTATGTAGACGATTTTAGACACGTATAGGTCAGATGTACCAAAAATTTATAGACATCATAAAGAGCAAATTTATCTTACCTTTAACTATATGCTTCCTCTTAGTAAGAAAACAAGACATATTGTGCGTAGTATAATATAGTAAGAAAACAAGACATATATTTCTTACTGTGAAAATCAGATGAGTAGGATCGGTGGTTTACATTGTATAAAAAGTACTAGAAAAATATAAATAAAGCCATTAATATTAGTTAAATTAAGTCTAAAAAACAAAATAATTTTCAGAGGATAAATGTTTAGGTAACAAAGTGCCAAACAAAAGCTTTTAGGAATAAGAATATTTATAAGAAAATTTCTAATTTTTAGGTTTTTCTATCCCATTTTAGTAATATTAAATCCATTTTAAAGTTTGAGATTTAAATCATTAATAATACAAAGCAAAATAAAGTCTGCCCTGCAGGGGTAAACCCCTAACCAAATTTCCTAGCAATTGTGTAGGTGAGGGGTGAAAGTGGTACAGGTGCCATATAGTTTCCAAAACATGTAAGTGACAACTGGATTAAGTGTAGGTTTAGGTAGGAATTCAAAGGCCTTGAAAATGTGTATGTTTGTTGTCAGGGAATTTTAATACTTTTTCGATTTGGTGGTTAGTAATATTAGGGGTTCAGATTTATATGCACTGACCCAGCAATTAATTGTTCCTTTGGATTTTTTCAGTAGGGAGAATTTTATCTAAATAGATAGTCCTATGAAGAGGAAAAAAACAAAATTTATTGCCAAACATGATGTATTCATGAGTTTGATTTTGAAGCCTGAGCCATAGAAAAATATTAAATTATTAATTTTCACATCTACGTGCATGCATCTGATCACATTAGTTTTAACGTAATCGCTATATTGACAGATTTTTAATTTCACTACTCTATACCAACAGTCATGGATAAACATAAGCATCTAAGAACCAAGGAACAATAATCCAGTTTGTTGACCTTTTGTTTCTTCACCCCACCTATAATTGTTGTGGGGGGGGGGGGTAGGAAGGGTGTAAATAATGGGGATGGAAAAAGTGCAATATTTCAATGATCTCCGTTTGCATAAGAATTACAGAAGAATCGTAATTCTGATCTATTTGGTTTATTATCAGAAGAGCAACCAATTATGTTCAGTATTTCCTATGATGGAAGTGGGTATATTTTTTTTTTTGTATGACTTTTTGCAATCTAGTTTTAGGGCGGTCTTACATGGTTTGCAAAATGCTTATATTGTACTACTCATTCAATTTAAAGTGAGATCTCTGCTCACTTAATTTTGTAAATTCGCTTCTGCACATTACAAGTGATAAACAGAGTAAGAAATTTGGAGAATAATCTGGTTCACTGTGACAGTTATATTTAATGTTTTATAGAGACTCCGGTAACAAGAAGTAAGATTTTCTTTTATTTTCCTAACTAATAAATATATTGGCAATAATGCACTCTGCTACTTGACTAATTCTGTTACAGTGCATTGTCTATTTATTCATGCTATTGCATATATGTATGTTGACAGTTTGTCGCCATTTAGGATTGCAGAGTGTCTTATCCAGCTCACTCCTGACCTGTGTTTCCTTGTTGAAGAAGAGTCAGAAGAAAGAGAAGAAAAATCTATTGCTGGATATGCACTGGCAATTGTGAATGCGAAGGAAATTTCATCAAGGACCCCTTCACAGGTTTTCTATTATTTAATTGATGTTCTACAATTTATTTTAGACTTAAACACAGACTTTATATATAGGAGGATGTCAAAATATTCAAGGAGTATATCAAAATATGAAACATCATTTTCCCAATAGAGAATTTTTATTTTATTGACTAAACACTTTTGTGCTCAGTGTATAATAACGCCTCTCATTCCAAGAGGCCCCACAACATTATTAGTTTCAGCTATATAGAGTAGGATGGGAATTATTTTTCAACCTTAGTAATTTTGTCAATTCCATTTCTAAATGAATCAAGTAGATACCTAAATTTTGCATTTTGTATGTTTATAGGTGCGATTTTAGGATCTTTGTCTGGAGAAAGAAAAAAAATGATGATTTTTAATAGCATATTAGTGATTTTCAAGCATTTATTTGCAAAAAATTGTCCATGTACATACTCTAAACCATTAAGTAAAATTTGTAGATATTTCCCCACCTAACTCAAAACTGAATGAGCTGCCTTTTAGGACTCCCCTCATCCCTCCCATTGGAAAAACTCTAGATTTTATTCCATTTGTGAGTTTGTCAAAGTACTTTGCTACTTGGTTTGCTCAGCACTGAGGTTGTGGAAATTCTAGATTGTGTAATATAAAAATAAAAGAGGTTCCGGCTAATAAAAATAGTAGTAGAATATCCTTTTCCCTATTCAGTTCAGTTTTCGTAAAATTGTCAATTTAATGTAATTATGGACAGATCATTAAGCACACAATAAACGGATTTTGACAATTTGCTCATTTAATATTTATCTTTGTTTTTTTTTTAAAGGAGGCCTTGATAGAAGTGATTGTGAATGCCTCAAAACCGCAAAACCCCTCAGTAATGTGTTGTGGGCTTCGGAGTACAGTAACCGACCAGTCTGTAGCAAAGAGACTTATACTTTGTCTCCTAGCAGCTTTGAGAGCAAATGGTAACTTACTTTCACACTAATATGTCTATTTCAATATATATTAAATTAATTTCTCTCTTTTTATTCTTGGAGTTGGAATTATGGACTTAAAAATTAGTCATAGTATCGCTGAGTGGTTATTTTTTAAAAATTAAAATAAATCATATTTTGTAGGAGTAATTCATTTTGTCAATGTCTACATTGCATCTCTGTTCACATCCCAAAATGGTTTGTATGGGTTTTTTTTTAAAGTATCATATCTATAAAATATTAAAAATTACCTTACTTCTCAACAGTCGAGTTGAATGTAGTGTTCAGAGGTTGGTTAACATTGTTACAAAAGCCCCTCATTGTTTAAAATATAATTTAAGAAAATCATTCATACAGTCCAGGATGCAAATTCGAATCGTTAAATTTTTAATCAAGAATAACACTCATAGACCCACCACAAAAATATTTTTTTATTTGGAAATTATATTTTATTGTATTGAAAACACTGCCTGAAAATGTTCAATGGCACATGTCTCTGTTGTCATGAGTCAGGTCGAAATATTTTGTAAGGTATTATTTCAACTATAAAACAACTATATGAATAATCTATCATCGAAATCTGACCTCAATTCAATCTCCGTTGAAGGAAAAATGGCCTAAAGTCAATAGATGCAAAACACATCAACTGTCTCCACTGATTTATTTTCCTCTACATATTTTACATCCTCTATGACACCTCTTCAGGAGTAATACACGTTATAAGAAGATTTGACCTTACTACATTTGTAGTATGTCAAGACTAACACTGTACACCAAAGTATTAAACAGCAATTCGCAAAAACTTAAAATCTCACTCACGAAGGGAGGAAATTGGAACAATTTAAGGTCCATAGTTAATTCAGGGAACCACAGATTAGAATCCATCAAAACACTCCATCTTAAGTGCCCCAAATATATTATCTAAAAAAACAAAAATTAAGATTAATTGTATAATTAAGGTGTATTGGCCTGCAGAATAAAGGAGAACATTGTGAGAGTAATAAATTCTTTATTGGTAAGCAGAAACGAATAAATAAACATTTGGTATTTTCATCCCAGTACATTTGTAATTTTTCTCTGAATCTCCTAAATCAACAGGTTTTCCTTCCGTTATAATGCTAGTCTGGAGAATCACATTGTCAAACAAAACGCCATACGTACTCTAATGTTCTAATCCTATGTTTAACAGTATATTTGTCCCATGTTTCAGGTTCTTGTGGTGTTTATACAATTGTTAGCAACCAGAATGATGAGACTCATGAGTTCTATACAAAACTTGGATTTGTTGAGCTCTCCAGGGACGATAAAAGTCAATCTATATGCCTTGGAAGAGTGTTTTAACATTTCTGGACACAGCAGTTCTTCGTTGTGAGGGGCTTGAGGCGAACTCCAGAATTTGCATAACTTTGCTCTAATTCTGTCGATGGGCTCAAACTCGTTTCATTCTTTAGTACGTAAGACGAACGGTGTATATAAAGCGTATATTTCGATTATTTCTTTAATCCTTTAGGGTTATAGAAGGTATTTACTTTTATACAGGGTATTAAGTCAGAGAAATATTGGATCATGGATTATCTAACGCCAGCATGAAATAATAAATTATTTTTACAATAACAACTGTAATAATTGTTACAGAAACTTTTCATAAATTCAAATCTGGAAACTTCTTTAATTAGAATCATTCCTTGGATATTTTTAAGTTGATTAAATCTATAATTGCATACATTCAAATTTTGGTTTTAGTTATACATAAAAAAATATTTAGTGTTCATTTTTTGTTTCAGAATAAGACCTGTTTTAACAAATACAAATTATACTTTTATTTAAAAAAATTTAAATTAATCGTACTATTTAAAACATCTTATTATCCCAAGCCACTATTGCTTTAAGTATTAAGCATTATACTTAGTGAGCTGTAATATAGGCCTTAAGTAAAGAAATAAACCAAAAGTGTCATGTTTTTAATTAAATACATTATAAAATATTTCAGGTAATTAAAAAAACAAATGGAAGTTTTTTGGTACTCATTAAAGCAAAATTTTAATTTTATTTCTTAGTAGTTTTCGACCTGAGGCCGTTTATAGCATGCTCTATAGTTATATATATATATATATATATAAGTATTGATTTTTAAATTTCTTTCAAGATTTTTTTATTATATAAAATTCTTTGCATGGTTTTCTAAATCATGAAGCTGCAATTCAGTGCATTCAAATAAAAGCTGTATTGAAGGTTGAAATGGAGGACATTTTATTTCTAGGACTCGTTAAGCTCTTCACATGAGCTCTATTGCATTCTTATCATTTTCCCTTATTCTGATTATGGAAACAAAATTTGTTCCAACTGTTAAGCGGTGGGCCTTACTATTTTGCTATATGGTCTGTGTATCTTATTTCTAAATTATATACAACATTATATGGGCTCTCTCTAACGTTCGGGAAAAATATGTATGAAATATTTGTTTCTTTTCTGAATAACTTCGTGTAAATTAGACTATTTGTCATCAAGAGTTTTCTATATTTTAAATGTATTGAGAATATACAACAATTTCTTTTAAAATAAGTTATTTTTATTCTAGTTTTATTTTCAAATTCATGGAAATTATACTGAAAACAAAATCTTCTAAAGATATTTGTCGAGAATATGTGAAATAATATCAGACTTAATTTTATTAATTTTGTAATGATTTTGATTAATCTTAAAAATGAAATATATTTTGAAGAGAGAAATAAATGACACAAAAATGTAATGCTAAGGAAAATGACATACATGATTGATACCTTGTTGTTAGAAGCAATTCATACTATAGAAAAGCTTTAAAAGTAAATTGCAATTCAGAAAAAGCCCTGTGTAAGAAAAGGTGTTTTGTAAATGTCTTATAAAAGATTATCTTTTTGTTTTCATGACAATAAATAAGATAATGAAAGTTATTTATGTATAAATTCTTTTTATAGAAAAATATATTGTACATAAACAAGAGTGAAATAGTTTAATATGAGAGAAAAAAACACAATTATTTATTTAATGATAATTGTATTTTTAAGTTATAGTTATTTAATACATTTCTCATTCTTTACTAACATAACCTGCTGCCACTTCTCCTTTAAGGTACTTACAAAGCATCTTTATTTTTACTAAGGTATTTAATATCTTGTAAATTATTTTAATATCCCAAATTTATGTTATACAAATTGTAATATATCTTATGTATATATAGATTTTTTTTATTTGTAAACCTTCCATAGGCAGTAATAATAAAATATATATATATAAATAATTTATTTCTTCTCCTCTTGAAAATTATTACTAAGAACTCTAGCATTAAGTGTGGCCAGTTTCCCTGGCACTGCACAAAAAAAAATGCATATTCTTGTTATTTCATACTATCATACATGGTGTTGGAAAATAACTTTAATAACTCAGTTACTCATAATTCATCCCCCTCCCAAAAAAAACAACACCGAACCGCAGTTGACATTAGAGTGGTGCTAGAAATGGAAGCCCCTAACTGCATTTGATTCTTATGAACCCTGAAGTGAGAATTACATGAGTTAAGAATCCCTTGAATTTCACCTTATTGGTTCATAGTACTAGATTAGTAATATTTTTATCATCAGGGCACTTTTTTTATCAAACATTGTATGAACTCCATGCTTAATTCCAGATCTCAATAAGTATCTCTTGAACAATAGTAATATCATGGGGATATCTGTCCCTCCTCTTCCTCCTAAATGGTCTAAAAACTGTATAGTAGGAAGTGCATTTACTACCCTGCAGGTATCCTTGGGG
The DNA here is from genome assembly GCA_019009955.1 of Riptortus pedestris. Classification (NCBI taxonomy): domain Eukaryota; kingdom Metazoa; phylum Arthropoda; class Insecta; order Hemiptera; family Alydidae; genus Riptortus; species Riptortus pedestris. The sequence goes on from CM032231.1 coordinate 73,565,516, forward strand.
AGTCATAATCAAAATTCCTTTGATATCCCCCACCTACCTTGACCAGCATAGCCAACAGGTTGATGTTGGAGTGGACCCTGCTCCTCTAATTGTGTGGCATAAATTAACTGTCTTCTCCCATCTAGATATCAGTATTTCTGTGTAAAAATAGCGTATTCTAGATACAATTTCAGAGCATTACTTCTGGCAACCCCCTTAGTAAAGATCATATTAATATATTCTTCATCTTTATATATACAAAAATTTTAACGTCTGTCTGTACATTGATTTTTCTCAAAATATCACGATACGTTTTTGTTACGTATGCCATAGCCACAATATCTGCAATTTGAGGCTTTGGTGTCTGTTTGTTAGTTTATTTGTTACCTTTTCATGCATGAACGACTGAACCAAATTTTATGAAACTTGGTACGCATATTACTATTAACCCAACTTAGACTACAGGCTCCACTCCTATTCTTTGAGATGGAACAGGAGTGGGGGTTATAGAGAAGGCCTGAAATTAAGAATAGCTATTTTTCATTTGCTATTTGTTTTCCTGCAAATATACACACGACGAAAGTTGTTTATGTTATTTAGAGTAACTTTTGTAGTATAACAAAGTTTAAACGAGAGATACACTAAAAACTAAAGCAGGAGCCACCAATTTTGAAGGGCATGAATGAGTGAACCAAACAACAAAACTCCATAGGTACCCCTAGGGAGTATTAACACCTCCCTGATTATAAGCTATATTAAAATTCCCAGGGAGGAACAGGAGTGGGGCTTATAAGAGAGGCCAGGATTGAAAAATAGCGCTATTTCGTTTTCTTTGGGGTTTCAGCAAACGTGCACTTGACAAAAGATGTTTATTTTGATATTTAAAGCAACATTGGTTATATACACTTTTGTGGAATGACGAAGTAAGAATGAGATATACGCTAAAAATTAAAGTGGGACTCAAAAATTTATTTGGCACCAAGTTGTTAGCGGGAAAGGGATACTACCCCTTTCCCTCCAAAATTACGCAACAGAGAATGTGAAACATTCTATGAAGATTACTAAGCTTCTTCATCGGGCATTCAATAGAATAGTATTAAGAATGATTATTCAACACATAAAATAGGTATATTTGCGTGTTTTGGGCTGCTTTTGGGAATAGAAATTGTAAAAATTACTTAGTTTATAAATAAAACTACATCTTAAAACAAAATTTTGAGGTCAGGTGCCACCCAACTGTTGGCAAATGATCTTAAATCGTATACAGTTGAAATAGCAGCCAGTCAGAAAGTACGGTGTCTAGGAAATGGCTGTGTCACCATTGATGGCCTAACAAATTATGACAGATGAGTTAATGGAAATATTACACAGTGGGAACTGCTTCATAGTAAAGCCTAGAGCCAGAAAATGTTTAGTTTCAATCCCGTAAATCACATGATTCGTGTGCTGTAAATAATGTGTCTATGGCTCAATATGCCATTATAAATGTATGTGTGTGTGTGTGTATTGTTGCAAAAAGTGCGTACTTGAAAAATTATGGGAAGTTAATCACGCAGTTAAAAAATACGAATTAAATGAAGGCAACCCTACAGAAGCGATGACGCCAGGAATTATCTAGACGACGCCAGTCTGGGACTTAGACCAGTCTGGACCGTTTTACTTTGAACTCTCCGCTCGTCTATAAAGCTGCCCAGCTCGTCCGGCAGTCACCAGCTACCGGGTCACCTACACCCAGTGTTCCACAACCCCCCTATCGTTACACAGCCACCCTCAAACTGGAACAATAGTTTAACTGAAGGGAACTCATCCGTACCGGGGTGGTGACACTACCCTAATACCAACCATGTCTGAATTTGTTGGGTCTCAGATAAAAACAATACCTGATTTCCCTTAAGGGAAATCTGCTAAAAAAAAAAAAAAAAGAAGACAGTTAGTTCTGTTTTCTTACTTGTGAATAACAACGCGTTCAGTCCAGCTTTAGTAAATAGTGCTTTTAGTTTCAGTATAGTGCAGTATATTTTTTTGAAGATCAGTGCAGTGCCGTATTCTTGCGAAGATTAGTGCAGTGCAGTGTTCTGTGAACTTCAGTGATTCGAGAGATCTTGAGTTATTGTGCACTGCAATAAAAAGTGAAGTTATCATTCATTACATATTGTGAGTAGTAGTGAAGAATAATTTACCAAGTGTGTAGTGCATCGTCAAATAAATCGTGCAGTGATAAAGACGCCAAAGTTCATGTGTTTAATTTTGTAATCCAAACAACCCTAATAACCAACGTTTATCATTTTTGTAATAAACGTAACAATATAGATACCTACGGAAAATAAGGAAAAGCGTTATGTTTACAATTAACTTATTTGTAATAGAATAGACACTTTTTACTTTTAACAACAAACCTTACATTAACATCATGTTTTCTCATGCATCTCCCAACCTACTACACATATGATCTCCCAAACACAAGATCAACCAAACATCTGATCTACAACATTCCTCCCCCCCCCCTTCTGCCAGTACCTTCCTTCTCAGCTGATTCGCGTTTCTTCGTGAGCCTTCCTTCTACTTCAACCAGGCAAGTGTTCTGTCCGAGTATCTTCTGTATCACTCCAGGTTTCCTGAACACCTTCCTTTACCGGTAGTCTAGCGCGTGCCTCCAATTACCCACCTCTTTTATGTTTACAATTAACTTATTTGTAATAGACACTTTCTACTTTTAACAATAAACCTTATATTAACATAATGTTTTCTCTGTATCTCTCAACCGACAACACGTATGATTTGTTAATCACAACACACACAACTGTGTCCTTTTTATTGTACATCTGATCTACAATAAAAAGGATCTTCAAAATGACTTCTACGAGCAATTGGAGCGAGTCTATAGTGACATTCAAAGGGAGGACGTAACATTGGAGCACTTCAAAGCAAGTCGGAAGAAAGCCTCAGTATTCATCACACAAATAACCACAATCAAATAAGATACATAATCTTCACTGCTGCAAAATACCTGATTATTAGTCGAACAAAGCCCCCGCTTAAAAGCTTCCATAACTATAGTAATTAAGGCTAGTTACGTGACTAGTCTTGGGGACTGGCGGAAGGACCACATTCATCCTTTGTAGTGATTAGTTTTCAGTCTGTAGTAAAGTATTACTGGTTTTTTAAAGCTACTATATCCCTATATATATATATATATATATATATATATATATATATATATATATATATATATATATATTATGCACTTCTTAAATTACGAGTACGGGTTTCACAGCGATCTTTGCAATTGGGAAATACAGAATATAGTATGACGTTTTTAGTGTTGTTCTGGCACTTGTAAATTTGCTTTGTTTACTCAACCTCGGCGTAAAAACCTTTTTTCATGCAGTGGATACCAATAATCCAAACTGAATTACTACGTAACCAATGTTTCAATTGCAATATACGCAAATACTATGACGTCACTTGCACTTAAAGTAACAGCTTTAACAAACAGATTTCGTTATAAGATATTTTGTGCTATAATATAAGTTTGAAGCTTCGCATTTCAATGTAATTTTCATTTATTGCCATAGTCCAAAGAGATCTCTAGTATAATATTACATTATTTTATCTTAGCCTAAACAATATTCATCAGATATTTGGAAGTTTAAATCATTATTTTAGTTAAGCGAACGTATATATTATTACTTTCAATTCTTAGCCATCTTCTAGTATATATAATTTTTAATTTAGGATTTTAATTTTCTTTCTGCTCTAAATAAAAATCGTTGAATATTCTACAGTAAACAAATAATTAACAAATCTGAACCCCACAGGTAAACCGTCAAGAATTGAATAACAATAAATAAATGACTGCATTTATGAAAGAAGGGGGGGGGTACCAAAGTTGGAAGTAATCTCAATGAGTTTATACTGTTAATTGTATTTTTGTTTTAAAAAAAAACGTTATTACTTCAACATATCTTTTAAAATAAAATTTTCAAGTTGTCCATTTGCAAAGATAGTTGCATCAAAACTTAAAAGCACGAGTTATAAAAGTTTTATTAACTAAATGGAAATATATTTTAACTTATATTTCTTATTTCACTATCTTTTATTACGATGAAATTGGAGAAAATTTGAAATCATAATATATTTCAAATTTGAATAAACATGTTCCTGAATAGCTATTCATGACATTACTTTTTTGTGGAATAAACTGTACTTTGGTACATTCTTTAAGTGCTACTTCATGGTGGGCTGCTTGGGAGTGGGATTTTAAATGAGGAATTTTGCCTATGTTTAAGCGCCCTTGATTGATAAAGATAGGCTAAACCATCATTATAACTTATTTTCTCTTCCCCTAACCTGTTATCTAATCTTTTACACCTACTTTAGAAGTTTCGCGAAAATGGAGCCTATCTCTGTGTTAATAAAATCATCTATTCCAAACTATTTGTCTAATTTACCAATACCTAATTCTATTGGAGGCTGGTTCAGACTTGGTGGTAAGATTATCAGAATCTTTATTTTCTTGCTTTTGTGACTTGCTGTATTACCTACATTTAATTGCAGAACCAATGTGCCTCTATTCATACTTTCTCTGTGGAATATGAGTAACTACATATATTCCCATACTGATGAGGTCTAATTTTTACGTTGTTTTTTCCCAATTGTAAATTCATTAATCAAAAGTTTGATTTACATTAATTTCTTGGTCATGTTGACCAATTATTTTTTTTAATGTATATTTTTTCTTACACATTACTCATTCACAATAGTTTGAAGAATACTGCTGTATTTGTTTATTATTTCTCTTTGTTTTAAAAAGTTCTTCTTAAAGAATGAAGTTCTTAATTGATTGTCATTTCAACTCTATAATACTGACTGTGTACTACTGCCAGTATAAGTACTTTTATTTTCATATGATGTTTTACCTCCTACAGAACTCGATTGTTTTCAAACTTTTTTTTCTTTTCTTGGTATCAGCTATTTAATTTTTAAATGAGTAATAATCTCTGTTCTGTATGAATTTAATTAATGTCATCAATTTAAGAAGTTCATAAATAATTGGACTCTTGTTAATTTCTCTAAGTTATTAATAATCATTGGAGTATATTTTTCTGATCTCTAGGTAAGGCTTGGTGCCAACAAAGTTTTAACCCAGTTTTGGAATCTCACTCCTTCAGCTGTTGTAAATTATGAACCTGTAAAGTAAATTAACTCAAAAACTGGGGGAATGATATTTGTATAATCATAATAACAATAATATTTGGTGTTGGCTATGTGAGTTTAGGTATTAGTCTTGATAATTTTACTTGTGGTATTCATTCGTACTAGCTCAAAGATAATTTATTTAGTGATTTACACATTTACTAAAATATTTAGCTCTACACCGATTGGAAACGGTTGTCAACTTATAGATGTCATTTAAATTAAAGGAATCATAATTAAAAAATAAAGTAAACTAATAGCATTATATTAATTGAATTATTTGCAGTAAACTAAATTAGTCAATTTGTCATAGACTGAATGGTATTGGTGTTGTCAATTTCTTTATTTTTTTTCCCCCAGAAATTCTGGAATGCACTTTGTATACACTGTATTCTTTTTAGCCATTCTGAAATTGACACCAACCTATCTTTTAGGAGTTTTTTTTATCTCATGTGTTCAGTCTTTAGTAGAACATGACTTAGTACCTAAGTCACAAGAAGTGAATTTCTTCAAAAAAAGACCCACTGGTTTCTTTTTTAACTAATACTTTTGGAAATTTATTTATCAAGATAAATATTTATTTTCTGGCAATTGAACCTCCTTTGGTCATTAAAGAAATGTCATGTTAAGAAAACGTTGTTTTGTAATGGAATTTTACTGAGCATTTAATAATTATGTAGGCAATATTTAATTAAATTTAAACAATATGTAATTGAATTTAATAAATATATTATTTTTATAAGGACTTATAAATGTGTTGAATTCTTGAATTTTATAAATTAATAGTATTATTTGTTGAAAGGAGAGGTCTCCTGAAGAGGTGGTATGTTAGCCATGAAGCATGTAGGGCAGTTATGAATATAATTTGCGTGGAAAGAATAGTGTTTTTATTGGTGATCCTTGCCAATAAACTATGAAGAATATTTGAGATTATTGGGTCCAGAATAAGAATATATATGTTTCAAATCCATTGCATGACCATAGAGTATTGCAAAGTATTTATTAACTGGTCTTATCAGTATGCTGCTTTAAAGAAACGTTAACATACTGAAAAAAAAATGCTAAAATATTGTAGTGGATGCATTCAAAATGAGTTTTGACATTTCAGCTTTTTCTATCTTTATAATTGTTTGAAATAAAAACGTTTTTCGGAGATATAGAAGTAACTTTTTCGGGAGTATAGAAGTAAACAAATACTTCAAGACAAAGGTGATGCATATAAACTAAGCAGATATCCTTCATGCTAGGCTGTCAATCTGATGATGCCATCTCACATTCCATTCTCAATTTCTCCTGTATCTAGAAACATACATAAACAGGACTTGAAATTTAAGCTGGACAAGACATGTTAAGCAATCGAATGCTAAAAACGAGACAAATGTAAATAACTCAGTTAATGTTCTAGTTCTAGAAAAATATGTAGAAAAAAAACTGTAGCTCATTTTCTGGCTAATTAACCTGATTATTTAACGTTCTTCAACTCGCCCATAATAACAGAGGTATCTATGATTTTGTATTTTAGTCCACCTCTTAATCTCCACCCCAAGGCAGCGAGTTTTATATTCATTGTTTGGAGAACGGCAACAAGAATGCTAACCATGAAGTGTTCCTGTTGCAAAGCCACAGTAAAGGCAGACATTTATACATCTTTAAATGCTTGTAAATTAAGGTGGGCAATCAGTTTGCCTGGGGAATTTAAATAAAAACAGTGATAGTAACATATCGTGGATTGGTAGCCGCACCTCGCTCCTTTCCTTGCAAACTTTCCTGCCACTCTAGCTCCAGCTATCAAGCTCTCTCATTGGTAGTCAGGGTAAGCTCTTTCAACGTGACATTTTCGACATTATTCTTATATCTTAATATTATCTTGTTAATTACTATTATTATTCTCAAATCACCCAACTTTTAGATTCTACAGATTTAAATGTTGTTTTAAATGATAAATGTTAGTACTTTTTTAGATTCTCTGAAAATGGTGGTATGAACTATGTAAAGTAGCTAAGCTTTGTAATAAAACCTGTGAAACATTGACAAAGTTTTCTTTCTTCCCTCGATTAATATAATTTTCTACAATTAAACAAAAATTTTCTACAATTGTAGCTCCTAGAGTGTTTACATCACTTTAATAAACTAGGTAGGATTGATGGAAATTTTTCAAAAACCCTTTCATGTGGCTCTATATAAGCTTTTGCTCATTTTAAATTTACTATGGGATCATCAAAAACCTTTATTTGCAGTCACTTCTCAAGCAGCTTTCATTTTAATTTTAGAGTTTATAAATCAATTGTAGCTAGAAAATTTCATTAAAAGACATGCTTCCTAATAAATAAGTTTCAGTGGTAGTCAGTCCTTGGCCTTTCATTGGCTATAGTCAAAGATTTTATACAAATTTTATATTATTAATCTAACATTTTCCTTTCATTGTACTGTGGAATTTCATTGCATGTCTTTACCAGACAAGACATAAGAGTATCTTTCCAGATATATAATCAATGACGTATTGTTAAATTTTACATTGATTTGATTTTGCTATTGGCTAACTTGTAACATAGTAGTGTATTTGAAGATTTTTTTTTGCAATAAATACACCTTTTCTAATCATTTTTTTTATACGACATATTCATCAAGAATATGTTCACAGTAGAGTCATGTTCATTATTTGTTTTGATTTTATATTGGCTAGTTTTCCCTAGTGGTGAACAACAGTAGACCAGTCATAAAACACTGGGCTGTTGGGCTAGAGGTTCCAAGTCCGCATTCTTAAATTTTATTTAGCTCTGTGATAACCAAGTGTTGAAATTGGCCTATCAGGTCCCCAAATACTCACTTAGCAACTGAAGTTAATTGAGTAGCTAATTGAATAAAGAAGCAGTATTTGATCTGTAATGCTGCCACAGGACGGCAGGGAATGGCTGCCACCGAAAGTTATGTGGCCTTGGCTTTTCATAGGCGGTTGAGTCAAAACATTTTTTTTTTTTTTTTTTAATAAATCTCCTAGTAACCAATCAATCAGTAATAAATTTAATATTTTACTATTACAGTGTTTGAACTATTTATTTTTTTTTTCAGTAAAAGACTGGGCACAATTGGTTCCTTTTTTTGCTGCTGTTGGGGGTTTATCTTATGTCACTTATAGAACCATTAAGCCTAAACAGGTAAGAGTTTTATTACTTATGTTATTTCATTAAATAAAAAACTTGAGTTTTAATTATAAAGATTTATTGGTAGCTCAATGTATTGGGTTGTAAAATATATTTGTAGCATTTTTAAAAAATAACCTTGAATTAATCATGTATTGATCAAGCAATGTTGTCATTAATGTTAAACCCCCCTGTTAAGGTGTCTATTATTGTTCTTGTTAGAAATATTTGCATTGTGCATAACAATGATGCTTTCGGAAGAAAAAAGTCTTTTGCTCGACTTATGATCACACATCTTAATTTGAAAGACTCAAAAGTTCCCTGGTCATTCTTCAATTGTTGTTGGTGACCAGATTGAAGCTTGAATCACCTTCCCAAAATGATATGGGACATTGGGGAAACAGTAAAATATCTCATTCAATAGTTAATAGTTCTGATAGAAAACATTTGGTTGGCCATATCCCTTCAGAAATGCTGTACTTTAATGCAATTTTAATCACCATTATTAAAGAGATATCTGAAAATGAAATGCGTCCTTTTACCAACTGAGAAACCACATTCTACTCCAATATACAAGCAAGAACATGATACATTTTATGTTAAACCCCATAAAATATCCTGTTTTCATTTATTAGATTATGTGATGTTTCATTCAGATTAATTATATATTTACTTTTAAGAAAATTTAACTTATTTCAAAATTTTTAATAAATGTAATACTATAATGGAATGTTTTAAAAAGTACTTAGAACATAAAAAAGAAATATTGCTAATCACTTTACACTTCAAAAATGAACAAAAAATATTTGTATAGAGCATATTTTGTATAATAATTATAATACACGTATTAGATAAATCAAATAACGTTTAATAAAATTATTAAGTAGGCAAACATTTTTAGTTTAAAACAAATTTTAGTTAGCAAAACATTACTTTGAATTAAAGAAATACAAGATGTCAAAAATAAGTGCAAAGTGAAATAAAAAACAACTATAATTTATGAGATTATATTTTATAACATGTTCAATCGGTTCACAATTTATTGACCTTCAAAATTATAAATGTTGTATTTGTTCTGGAATATGTTCTACACACGGATCCAATATCTCAGCAGTCTGTTGACTTCTCTTTAAATAGTTCTCTTCAGGGTAGTTAATTAATGGACTAAATAATTATTTAAGGAAATCTTTTTGTCAAATATACCAAGCAAAACATTGCCCATATTGAGACTAGAGCACTTTCCTAAACCTTTAAAATTGAAAATAATTCCTGTTAAATATTAGGCAAATCTCAGGTAGTTGTTGAAATAAAACATGTTGAAACATACAATATTGAAATATTGTACTCACTGTTTTTCATTTCATTCTAAATAATTGATGCCTAAATAGTAAATGAAGGGCTGGAACTGGTGGTTACAGCTATTCTCACCTCTAAATCACCGGAATCCTTAATTATGTGTTGTGGCTCTGTTGGTCTTTAGGAACAAACCTTCGTAGGGCTAAAATCGGTTCCCTGCAGAAAAGAATTATAAAGTTTGGTATCACATCCTGCTGACCAGTAGTAAAGTATGATTGAATAATCAAGATAATTGAATGGCATCTTGTTAGCGCATTTTAACTCGTCTTTAATATGTCTTAAATAATTATTATTGTTAGCAGTTCATTTATTTACATTAACTGAGAAAGAAAAGAAGTATAATTTTATACTGCCTATTTAGAATTTATTTTTCTTTCCTTATTATTATTATTTTTTTAATTTTTCAGATTTGCAATCCGTGCATTAGTAAAGATAAAGATAAAGTTGTACACATAGAAAATATAGAAGATCTAGGAGAAAAAACTAGCTATTGCCGTTGCTGGAGGAGTGCAAAATTTCCTTACTGTGATGGAGCCCATGGGAAGCACAACAGAGAAACTGGTGACAATGTCGGGCCGATTGTTGTGAAACGAAAGAATGCTCAATGAAAAAATTCTCAACTGTAGGACAGTTTTTTTTTTTAATTCTTGTTAATGAGGAGTGCAAAGCTTTATCTCCTAAATTAATTCAGTGCTACTTATTCTATTAAAAAACTCTGGGCTGTTGGCAATTCCCTTAAGGGATTGGGATTTGTTGTTTCATTATTTTTTAACTGTTTTGTTTTGTTATATTGTTGATCACATTTATGTATTCTGATGAAAATTATATTTTTTTGAAGGTTTAGAATTTTCACTTGTCTTATTTCATTGCAACTGCCTATTTATTTATTTCATCTCAAGTTTGTTCTATTGTTGGAGTATGATCCACCTATCTAAAAATAAAAACATAATAGCAATATTCAATTTAAGCAGTACTGGTGGGGGAACATCACCTCAATGTTAATGGTAAGTGAACGCTTGGATATGAGTGCATACACTCATTTTAATCTTTTGTTATATATTTGATGAAGGAAGGAAAATATATAATTATAAAGTTGGTCATGCAGGGGCTGAATAACCTATGTGCTGGAATGATAAACTGTGATGATGCCATCTCGTATTCTATTTTCATCTATAATAATATGGTATTGATTTGTGAGATGGATGAGATTGATTTGTGAGATGGATTCTCCTATATCATTACTCGATAAAAATTAAATGAATAGAGCAAACAGTTGATGGTGTTAAAACTTTGACAAAAATAAACTAGCCTATTCAGATTATGAAGAATAAATGCTCAGGTTATGTTGAAACAGTATCTAAAATTAATAAATATATTTAAACCATAAATATATTTTTAACCATAGAACCAAAAGTAGGTGGAAAATTGAATGTGGAGCTGAAGGAGTTAATACAATAGAAAATGTTAAACAAAATTAACGAATCTAACAGTAACAAATGACTTTTACCGTAAATTTTGCAAAAAGAATGTTAATATCATCAAACCTTTGTCTCTATTAACTGATAGTAAAAAACCAATTAGAATGACGCTAAATCTTCAAGATGCCTTTAACCCTTTATAGGACAAGGGCTGCATAAGCGGCCACATACCGCTCTCTTTCAAACTCGGACAGAGTACTGCTAATAATTACAAGAGTGTCCACTAGATTTCAGGAGAAAATTAGGAATTATTCCTGAATGTTTGCCCTTCTGGAGCTGAGATCCCCCTTTCCTGGCCGCTAAAGCGGCCCTTGCCCATTCCAGGTACCTGCTCAGTTAGTACTGATTTGGACACTTACACTGCATTACCTGTTGTCACATGCATTCTTCTGTTTTTACTGCAGCAAAAAGGCATGTAATACTTTACTAAGGTATTCTTGGTAATGTTTCCGTAAATATAACTTAATAATGTTTTGTCGCATGTGTGTTCTAAGTTAAGAAATTTAAAAAATGCTGCTGTGCACTTCCAATGCTTTTCCGAATAGAAAATCAGGAGTATTTATTTTTCATTTGCTTATAGTATTTTTTTTACGGTGTTTACAAGTTAGACATTCTAATTCGACATTATAAGTAAATTATATTTAATACCAATTTAGTATTCTCAAGTATGTTTATTAGTGTGATAACAAACATTGCATGTCTTGGCTGAAACAGAAAAGAACAGGTAATTGAAACGATTTATGCAAAAACTTTACTGAAATTATTTAGTTGGAGGCAAGTAATGAGACGAACCCCTTCCCTGCAGGGGGATGAGTCAGGTAGAATTCTGGCATCCCCTAGCCTGTAATCCCCGATGCAGACCGACCCCCTTAATGGGCAAGGACTGCTATAGTGGCCTCTCTAATAAATTAATCTCCAATGTTTTTTTTAATTATTCTGTTATTATTAATAGTCATTTATAGGCTCCCTAACACCATTTATAGAAAAATATAATTTTTCTGATAGCCAGCAAAATGTGCCCTAACATAAGGGTTAAACAGAAGTTGGAATGGAAAATAGCATGTTAATGACAAATACAAATTTTAAAGGACATTTTTATATAATTCCTGAATGAATTTATTTGTTTTAAACTTAAATCATAGTTTTTTTTTTTTTTTGTTTTTTTTTATTATTTATTAATTAATTTAAGAGGCTCTCAGCAGTTCTGGAGATGGACATCAGGCATCTGTCTTTTTAGACTATGTAGAATTATGACATTTTTAGAGTTTTATAGTAAAAGCATTTTCGAAATTGGCAGCAATATATTTCTCAATATATTGCATAATATTTATTCAATCTTCTTTATAAAATTTGGTCTTGAGTCCCATCCTGGCTAGAGAAGGGTAGTAACCTGTAACCTATTCTGATTAGCCTCAATGTGCCCTAATTAGTATATTTGTATGTGTATATAGTGATGATACCGAACACATACGAGATGATAATAGTAAATTGGGTTTAAATTATTAAGTTATTTTCCAGTAGAATATAATGTTACAATTATTTTAAAAATACACAATAAATTATTGCTTGGCTCTAAACCATTAATATTTTTAGTCAATTTTGACTCATATCCACTAAGCTTTTAACTCTTGCACTTAGTTTATGCTTTAATTAGGCATAACAGAATCACTGATTAAAGTATTCAATAGAAAATGAAAAATAGAGGTTTAACAAACAAATGTTTCATAGATATGGCTATTACAGAAAAAGTGAATTTAGGTTCATGAAGAAACAAAATATAGCTGGTTGTCATGCAATAATAAGCCTTAAATGTGAGAGAGGAGTATACTGCTCAACTCATCACTTTAGTATATATTAAATTTAGGTTTTGTATGGACAAGAGGATAAGTAGCAAGATGAGGGGTCATTGTGACAACTAAAAGACAATTTTATAATATTAAAAAGGAAAAGAAAAACATTTTAATTAATCTGATGTTAGGGATTTTTGTAAATTATTTAAGTCTCCTAGTAGTATTTGATTTGCAAAGAATAAGATTCAATAACATAGCATAACATCATCAGGTAAAGCACCCTTGAAAGGAGCTGTATCCACAATCGAACATTTATTTGACTCAGATATTTATGTAACTGGAAGTGCAGTAATTGTGACGCTCAGAAGAGAGACAGTGACATAGTGAATATCCTATACATCCCTACTAGAAGTACCTATTTCTAGGCCGAGAATAGCACACTAGATTTACAATAATTTAGCTGTGTGGTTACCTTCTGTTCATTCCCCCCAGTGCCAACTCAGCATTACGAGAGAATTGATTAGATTAAATAAGTAGTGATTTTTGGTCTACCAACAGCTGACCACTTTACTCTCCCTCCAATACTACGTATATGCCTTAGGCTTCCATGACAACTGAGCCTAAGATTTCCATTACCGGATGATGGTCGGCCACAGCAACACTAAAACCATTAGCTTGTAGTCAAAATACAGTAAAAAGTCCGTCACGCAGGGGCTGCTTAAACTAAGCAGATTTCTCGTATGTGCCATGTATTTGCATTTATCTCAAAAAGTAAAAGTTCAAGGAGAACTATATTTGGTATTTATGCTTCAAATAATGTGCTTTATAATATAACAGCTTATTTTTAATATGAAATGAGTAGGAGGGGGGGGGAGTTACTGAAGGCCGAAACCTATAAAAAGCAAGTATCTCTATTAATAATCAAGATAGTGAAAAAATGTGCATAACAACTTTTATAGAGCATTACATTTTCAATAAGATTGATTCTATACAATTTTTCGATCTGACATAGGGGAAATATTAAGAATTTTCGAAACTCCTCCCCTCTAAGCCCCCCCCCTTACTTGTCGGATTTCAGCCATTAACGAACTTGATCTTTCCTTTTACATAAAACGATTAAATATCGAGTTTGGTAACGATTAAACCAGAATTGCGACCACTGGAGCGGTAACAGACAAATATATATATATATATATATATATATATATATATATATATATATATATATATATCATTTCGAACAGACCTCATTTCCGTCATCTAATAGGTGGGATCGATGGACATTTGAAGAAATTTTTCGAAAATCGTGTCATGAGTAGAACCCTGACACACAAAAGAAACAGAAGTTTCAAGCACTTTTTACGTTTCCCATAAAGCAACTAATAAAGAAATATTTCAATTTTATATTTCTACTTACAAATAAACACCTTTCTCTTTTGAATATGGCTTCACAAATTATAAAGGTATGAGGAAGAAAGAATAAATAGAATATTTTAAAAAATATAATATACAAAATATAACAAAATTATATATTTAACAGCCCAATAAAATTTGTTACAGGCAATTTAACAGTTAGCTATAAAAAGGTTTAGAATTCAAGAAATCACAATTATTAGTACTAAAATAATATCAAAATTTTCAATTAATTACAAATAGTAGAATAGACCATGAAGTCGAATTCTAAATATATATATATATATATATATATATATATATATATATATATATATATATATATATAAAATCAATACTTAATATATTTATTATTTGTCCTTTTATTTTTAAGGTATGATTCTGATGTAATGAACAAAACAACTTAAACAATTTCATTGTTGATTTCTGACAGAAATTATCCAAATAAATTGCATAGTTACATAAAAGAAAATATTATGAAGACTGACTAAATCAAAAATAGAGTAATCTTTATTTAAACTGAATTTGTTGTAAAATAGATATAATAAAGTAAGTGTTCATCAATGGGAAACATAATTAAATTGATCTATATATAATCAAATAGGAATATTCTCTACAACCTGAACCATATTAAAAAAAAAAAAAAAAAATACCTACTAAGAATTTTAAGTTAGCATTCTGTTATTGGTTAATTTATATTGACTGCAAAATGAAACAAAAAATTGAAATAAAAGATACGTAACTGTCTATTGGAGAATGACCATTTTCTTATACTTTATTTTGTTTCTAAAACCTTTTTTTTCACCTAACCTTTACTCTCTAAACAATACCAATTGATTGCTATTGAATGAGACACATTTATTTTAGCAGCTATTTAAATGTTAGCTCAGTCTATAACTCTAAACCATATATCACATTTTCTGAATGAAGTTTCCATATAAAAATAAACTATTGAAAATACTTGTAAAAATGATCAAGATAATGTAGCTCTCATATGTCTGAAGTAATTTTATTCACTACATTGGAAATATATATTTACACAAAGTGATTCCAACCAACCTTTCTTAATTTTTTAGAAATAATCTTTTAGACACTAGAAGTAAAATAAAAAGCAATTAAACATTTCTTGACTTTTGACAATATAAAATGTTAATATATATATGCTGTTATCATGGTATTATATGTATATTTAGTTTCATATTATTATTTTTTTTAATTTTTTACTAGATAAAAGTTAAAAACTGTCCAAGTTTAGTTAATTTTCATTCGACATTAAGTTCTGAAATTGAGAACTATATTTTATTCTAAAAGAAACAGCATAGAAAAAAAATTATAGGTTAATATTGGTATTAATTACAATATTTCTAAAGTACATATTTTTTTTTAAAAAAAAACTTTATGCATAATCCATTATGGACCAAAAAAGCTAGAATGAAATAATAATGGAGAATAATTTTTGAAATTCTATAAAATTATTGATCTTAAAGTTTTTTTTTTACATATTCTTATTACACAAAAATACATTTAACAACATCTCTGAAATGAGTAAATTAAAACAAAAATTATAAGGCGTTTTTAACGAATTGAAGTATATGTACTTGCAAAAATGTTGATAAACAAGGATCCATATATGTTTTTTTTTTTTTTTTTTTTTTAGAATCATCAGTTTTATATTTTATTTCTATTCATTCCATGGAATAACTATGGAAATTGATTTCTTCAATTTATCATTTTTAGTCATTTGAAAAATTATTGTATCACTTCAAAGTAATTTGTACAATATCATGTCTTATTGATCTCTTCAATTAAACCATTTTACTTATTTATGTTAATTGAAGTTTCAATATTTCTGTACATGAAGATAGGCTAATAATTTATAATTTAAATATTTAATCAATTCAGTCTATGAACAACTAAATATATATAATATAATGAGACAACCATTATTGTATTAGGGCAACATTGACAACAAAGTTTATTTATAATAGTTGTAATAATAAAGGTGTTTTAGTTTCTATCAAAACTATGATACAAGTTGAATAATAAATGAATAGAGGTATAACATGGGGGTGCACATAGATCAAGGGAGAGCATCCGATTTGAGATCACTAAGCCAAGCAAGGTCAGTACTTGAGTGGGTGACAACGGAGTTAGTACACCAGTTCCCTACTAAAATTTTCTGGTGTCATGGCAGGAGTCTAGTGATATTAAAACGAGTCTGTCAGTGGCTAGGTATTACAAAGAAATATGACTACTGCCCCTCCCCCCCCCCTTCCCGGCATAATTAGGTCCAGGATTCTACTGGAGATAACTCATTCCAGGTCCTCCTTAACAGGTGTTATAACCAATACATACTTGATCACTCACTACAATTCTAATTCTTCAAATTCTGCTCAGGGCGGCATACTATTATATTAAAATTTCAAAAGAGTTATATTTCCCATGGAATTTTGTGAAAAATAAATTTTAAAAATGTCCTGAATTAATCTATTTTGAAAATATTAAGTAACGAACGCTTTATTAGCACTAATGAAGACTATATATTTCATTTTTCTTTTAAAAAAGTAAATAAAATAATATAAATGAATACAAAATATATTTATGAAATTTGGCATTTACAATCATCATTCTGTGAATGGATGAATTCATTTTTCATAATTTATAATGAGGAAAAATTTATTTTGGAAGAAAAAAAAAATTTGTATACTTTTTTTAAACAGAAGTATTAGAAATTATGTTAGGCGCCCAAGTAATTAATTTATTTTTGATTAAGGAGTTCTTCCCTTGGACTTTTTAATTCTTATAGACACAAACTAGTATTTATTTTCTTTTTCCGGTCTATAAAATTATGTACTATTACAGTTATGGCCTTTCGGTATTGTCCATGTTGTTCTTTTTATAACAAACATTTTGCTGGACATACACATCCAGTTTCCTCAGCGCTTTGAGGGTGGAAAATCTTGTTCTTGTTAAAGTGATTTGTCTTGTGGAGTCTTCCCTTCTAAATATCTTTGAATATTTGTTCCGGCATCCGTTCCTTTGAGATTTCATCTTCCTTATTATATGACATATAAATAATATGATATAAATATTTATAGATATGTTATATTTTCCTTTAATAAGATATAAATTCCTGAATAAGAATAGTCTTCAGCTCAGAGAAAGACCTGAAGAAGCTAGAAAAATGTCTGTCAAAATGTTGGCCAGAAACATGACATGGTAAATACCCAAAAGCCTTAATTGTTATAATGACAAGGGCAGTGGAAGTCTACAAGTACATTTCATATTATTTATCTTATATATTGTTGATAATAAAGTTTAATGTTTGATAATCAATGCTCAGATAATAATAAATACTTCCATTTGGTTTATGGATGGCTCTTATTATAAAATTTTGTGCAGTGGCAGAACAAAAATGAATGCAGATCAGGAACTGATTACTAGAGTACATTTCGTCATTTTGAAACCTCTTAGTTTTATCTACCCAAAGTATTTTTGATACTTATATTTTTATAAAACCAAAAACTTATATATATAGCTATACAATAAACACCTTAACATAATTATTACAAATTACATCATTTTATTATTATAAAAAATAAACCACTATATTAATGTTACATCAAATCCCACTGTATTAGGTACACGACATCACATTTAATTATATCAGTCAAAATGAATTTTAAGTACCAGGCACTTAACTTTGTTGTGAACATTATGCCTCTATCTGTATGCAAGCAGCCTGAAACAAAATAAGATTATAAATTATATTTATTATAATAAAATGGAAATAACTGTATAGCTCCTTTATTTTTTGTTTTGTCAAGATTCTCATTTAGCACAGTGCAAATGTGTTACAAAAGGAATATCCACAGTATTAATATATGCTTACGGTTGTGCACTACAGTCCTCAGCAATTCTAATCATACTAAATTATAAATGAATATAAAGCTGCATGAATTATAATAAACAATAACAACTTCAGTGGTGTCATCATAGTATATATGGCACCCTGGGTGTCGAACCAGGAGCTGCTGCCATCTATGTCATCTCGGGAGCACCCTCTCGTTTAATCTGGCTAGGGAAGAGCCTGCATGAGTCTTGAGCCTATTGTCTCATTAGATTAATTTTATATTTGAGGATTTTTTTAAAAGTTACTGTGTTCTATTTGAAGAACTTCACTATCTTCTGTCTTCTTTTAATTAAGTACTATACTTTCTTATGTATTCTATTGATATGCTTATTGTTTTTAGAGTATGATATAATCAATTTTGTCTTCTCTAAGAACTGCTCTGGAATCAAAATCTAAATCCAACTGTCTGCCGATGTTCCTGAATTTCACTTTACTATTCATCAAAAATCCTTTATTCATTCAATCTTCCAAAATTTAAAATCGCTCCCTTTGCTTTAATTAGAGTTAAGCTTCCCATTATCCTTCTTGTAATTAAAGGGCGTACAAAATAACAAAAAAAAGCAATATATACAAGCAAAGCTAGAAGTTCTTAAGCTAAATATTTACTCTTTCAAATTGCCTTATGTTTATATACACTAGATATGTACAAAGAAATGAAGTATGAATCTAATGAAACAAAAAAATAATTATTAACAAATATTTAAAATAAGTTATGTTGAACAAAAATATCTGCCAAATATGATCAATGGTGCAAAATGATTGGAATGAAGTTCTATTATAGAGCAAAATATTGGGGAAAGAGGAATCAATGCTGACTAAAAACTGTAAAATGATTTATTAAAATATTGTTTCCTTTTCAATTCGTTTCAATGTTTGAGGCAAGATGTAAAAATTAAAGCATTTTATTATACAAGTCTATTATAGCACTTTAATAAATAATGCATGGAGAAGAGATGATTGGGATTTAAAATTAGCAATTTTTAAGGTTGAAATTTTAAGTTATTTATATCCCACTAGAAAATAATAACAGACAAAGGAATGTTCAGAGCGACAAATCAAGTAAAAATAAATATAATCCTAGGAAATAATACAATAGTTTACTGCAAATTCTGACTGCATGATGGCAATACATGATTCGAAACTATTTTCTTATTACGGCCCTTACATTAAATTATTACGACTCTTAAATTAAATACATGTTAATATACAATAATGATATATATGTAGTAATAATTAAAAAAAAAATTTTCAAGAACATTATAACATTTTTTAACGATTTTTCAACATGTACTCTACAGTATGAATGGAGATTATTTTTATTTATTTCCCTAAATTTGTTGGTGCCACTATATAGAACAGCAGTCCAAAGTGCAATTATTCATGGATGGGAGACATGATTATTGCAAAAGATGCATACTTACTTAACTAGGGTAATTATGTATTGGAGAAGGAAAATTACTCTTGTTGAGTAAACATCTTTTGCAATTATCCTGTTTCCCATCAGTGAACAGATTTCCTTCAACAATATATGCGACAAAAGAAAATAACCTCTGGTTTAATAGAAACCATTCTTTAAGTTTGCTTTTTGAGAAAAAAAGTTGTTTTTTAAATGTCTATTAGGGTTTATTCTTACCAATTTAACACCCCCCACCCTTCCATACAAAAAAAAAACAGGAAATTCTTCAACTTAACAGCCCATGAAAAGGCGGGTTTGTCACATTGATTTTACGTCAAAACATATAGTCTTGCCATCTATCATCATGCTCGCTGCTGGGTTGTTGGCTTGTCTGTCTTAGTTGTATAAATGTACAATCAATGAAATATATTTATTTTTTTGTTCTCTTTTAATTATTTTCAGTAGCCTAAATATCATATCGGACCAAACATCAAATTTTTGGCTCATAATGTCACTGTTATTTATAAATTTTCATATTTGCTAATATACCCATGCCCTGTCCTCTTGTTTGTGTAATGTTTGATGCTGTCTTGACAGTTATTGATTAAATACTTGACAAAGTATCATATTTTTTCCCCCTTTTAATTAATGTATATGCTCCTATGTAAAGTTTTCTTTCTCTTTTTTTTTTTTTTTTTGCATGTGGATGCAAGTTCATTCAGAACTAAAAAATAAATTGAACAAGAAAGGAACCCTTTCAGAATTATTTTGGAAAGGAAACATTGGAAGGAAAACTTGATTTTTGAATTGCCATTCATGCAGCCAGAACCAAACATTTTGATATAACAAATAGAAGGCATTGACTGTGCAATTGCAAAAGCCCGGTGACATGCACAACCCTTCCTGCTTCAGGCCTAGATGAACCAAACCATTAATGGAAACTAATTCTTTACCAGGAAGAAACAGATGACATTGATGAGGCCTATGAGATAATCATCTTCCATTAGGTGAATCTATAACCCGTCCCTCTTTGTCCAGGAACTTTAACTATATTAAAAAAAAAAATAAAAACAAAATCCATTGATTTGCTTAAAACTCTATTGAGTTTGATATACAGTTTGTAGCTGTAAATAAAATATAAATATTTTTATTTTGATTTTTAATGGCCACAATTTTTCTTCTGCAGGATGTTAAGTGTTTTGGATATTCAAAGTAATAAGTATTCTAACATTGAATTATGTTTATAAGTATTACTACAAATTTCATTTAAGTCAAGTTTTACAGTTTTTTTTTCTTTTTTTTTTCTCTCTTTTTCAAGTCATTAAATTTATTTCAATAACACATGATCTTTATCTCACAATATTATCTTAAAAAATTGCTTTTTCGGCTAAATATCGTGATGCAAATCAAAAGTTGGCAAAAATAAATGATTGCAGTGGAATTTGTGATCATTTATTCAACATTGAATTGTGAATTCCACAGCCAGAACCTCATCTAGATTTCAGAATAGGTCCTTTAAAATGTTAAAGGATATACACATATTATAATTGTACCACAGTCTAAATAAAAATAAAATTCATGTTCAATTCAATTACTAATTGTTTAACTAAGATAAAACCTACCTATAGCTTAAATAGGTACACTAAACGAAAGTAAAAACAAATAAATAATTTTTGCATACTAGAAGCTCAGATGGAACCAGTAGTTTTTTTTTTAATTACTACTTTTTGCTACTATGGTTTATCGGGGTGTACTGTCTACAAGTTACCCCCCATTTCTAATCAGGGTGGGATAAGGCTTTTATTTAGCGATTTCTATACTCCAATGGCTCTAGCGGAAAATGAACACATGATTCGGGGTTCACTATGAGCAAAAAGACCTATGACTTAATAATCATAGGCACACAGAGCCTTATGGATCTATTAAATTAAATAACCAAAATGTTTTGCTACACTTTATTTAAAATTATTTCATTTCAAAATTATTTGTCAATTTCTTACTAAGAGTAGGTTGTATAATTTAATTTCATAAAAATAAATTAAGACAGATATGTTAAAAAGAATATATATATATATATATATATATATATACATATATATATTCTGGTTTCACTCCTCCAAAAAACAAAACAAGCAAATCCAGCCTTCCTACTTTTAAACAATGAAAAAATAACTATGTTATATTTTCCTTTTTGGGGAATTAATTCTAATGAATTTCGTTAATAATGAAGCTTTTACATACCTCAAAATGCCTCATGTCTTCATCATTAATGTCACCTATGTCCTCGTCATTCAACAATATTTCTCTATTGTTATAACCATTCCTAAACAAAAAAAATAAATATTTTTTCTATCTATTATCTACCTATAATGTAGAAGACTACATATATTACAGAAGTTCAGTAAGCCTTCAATGGAATAGAATTGGGGCAAAGTGGTTAGCCTACCAAGAGACTCCCAAAACTCACTCATTCATTCACTTATGTAGAAGATAAAACTACTCTTAGCATACCGTCTGTGTGTGTGGTCTGTGTTCTCTCTGCCACTTATCAATGTTTTTTATTTTAAACTTTGTAAAATGTTTGATAAATGGTATCTGCTCAGTAATTATGTAAAATAGTCACTACCTACTAATTATATATAGTGACAAGCTTATTTAGTTTCTATCAATTAAGTCCACATTATTATTTTTTTACCTGATGCATTGCTAAACTTGGCTAAAGTCATGAAATAGATTAGAAAATATTATGGCAACATTTAATATCATTTGACAAAATTAATAATACGCTTTCAAATATTTCAGTGGAGTTGCCGAAACTAGAATAAAGGTATAATAATATGTACAAACGATCGATATTTTAAATTTAATTATACAGTTTTTATGGAAACCTTTGGAGGGCAGTTCATATTTCTGTTGTACTTAGGATCCAAGTTCCTGAAGACAGCATTTAAATAGGGTATATGCATCGATTTTTTTTCCAAATAACGATAATTATCATTCTTCAAAATGTATACTAATAAATTATTTCAAACATTTAATAACAAATGTAATCTATGATTTTGAAAGAAAACTGAGAATGATAATAAAATAGTTTTTAAGAACACAAAAATAATGAGAATGGAAAACAAAAAAAATACATTTTAAAATGGCAAACTGAAGAAACACTTTCTAAATTACATGCTAAACATTTTCTCCTGTCACCCTCTAAACTTTAACAAGGATCTTATTAATAATATAATAATTAGGGCATTTGAAAGAACATTTACAATTAGGAATTAGTACCTTTTTTGAAATAGTTCATAGAAAAGTTAGGTATGTGTGGTAGTATGAAAATTAATATGAATACATACACCTTTGATCAAAAAATCCATTATGCAGGGGCTGCGTAAACTAAGCAGATTTCCCAGCATCAATAGTTTAACAAGAATTGTTTTGTAACATTTTTCAATCTGACTCAATAACGGAGATATTTCGAATTTCTCCCTCTCTAACGCCCCCCCCCTATTCTGTGTCTGATTCCACCCATTAACTAATATGATCTTTAGAGTTGAATGAAACAGTTGAATATCCAGTATGGTGTAGAACAAATAAACATTTTCGAGTTAAGAACATAAAATCTTAAATGGTAACGTCATCATACAAGGTATTTGCCTGTACCTCACATAGGAAAAGTTGTGTGAAAACAATATTTGGCATTTAAGCTTTCAATAAAGTGGTTCATGTTATAACAGCTTATTTTTAATATGACATGAGTAGGAGTGTGGGTTTACTGAAGGCTGAAAACAATAAAATCCAAATATCTCGAATTAAAATGCATGTTATGTATATACCAATATTGATAGGCAATTAAATTTGCAATAAGACACGATCTATACAATTTTTCAGTCCTACATATAATAATAGAGATATTTCAAATTTTTAAAATGTCCACTCTAAACCCCCCTCCTCCCATTAGTCTGATTTCAGCCATTAACGAACTTGATCTTTCTTTTTATATGAAATGAATAAATATAGAGTTTGTTAAAGATTAAAACAAAATTATTTTTCATTAATTTTGAACAATTCATTTTCTTTAAATCATTTAATTCTGAAAATGTGCATCAATAAAGCTAATAACTAAACAGAATTTGGTTTTGGTTTCACTTACATAACAATATGTTTCCAAAGCATTATGCCAATATAAAAAACAACAGCGATTGAAACACAAGTGAGAGCAGCTATTCCACCTGTAGTTATATTAAACCGGGTGTTATTGTTTAATTTTTCCTCTGGTTTTACTACTAGGTCAATACTATTCAAAGGTTGTGGACTCTGTTTGATGTTTTGGGGATTTTCGGTAACACTATGATGATTAAGGTCTGCTACTTCAGTATCTGTGACAGGAGCAATATGTCCTTCCTGGAAAATTAAAACATAATTAATTTGGCATTTATAATTGCAAAAGGCTAAGTAAAATAACGTTATCTTCTTTTGAATCATATAGATAAAGGAAAACCACTGGGGACATGAAGAGGGCAAATTAACTAACTGTTTTATTTATTTCTTTGCTTAGACATTTTTTTTTTGCATTTTTACTTTAGATTAAATATCAAGAAAATTATAGAAATTTGTATGAATTAAAAGAAAATGATAAATAAAGGTAACTAAAAGGACAGTTACATTACACAGGTTTATTCTAAATTAAATACTGTTTACATTATAGTATACACCAGTTCAAATGTATTTTAATATATACAATTCTTACCCCTAAAATGGTTGTATTAGTCTATGTTCATTACAATCTTAAAATATCGTTTAATTTTACTTCAACCCTTGACACACATTGTTGAGAAAACTGGTATATTCTTCCTCTCATTGTTTTTGGAGATTCCACAGTCATAATAATATGAACCACATATATCCTCCTTTTTAGGCCAAAAATGACCACTGGGCCCGAATTTTAAAATCTTTCTCATGTAGGCACAGATTTATGAAATTGTACTTTTTTGTACTGACCAGCACACCCATCACTGAAGTAATGAACGTTTTTGGTGTGTGGGTGGTTTTATTTCAAAAACGCAATCAGATTTTTGGAATACATACGCCATAATTACATTGTGTTTGAGGTCATCATATATAATGCAAAGGGATATGACAAGATTTTTCTCAGTTGCATCATCACAACTCCTAAATTTTTCTAAATATTTATTTTTAAATTTGGAATAAACAATAAAGGAGTCAAATAGCCATTCATTTTATTGCTTTAGGTAATAGACCACATGTCTTAGAACCAAAACAAAAAAAGATTTCCATGATTATCCTTTTCCCTTTCGGAGATATTCAATTTAACATGAAACTGTATTTGCTTTCTGAAAACTCAAATTGATACTATAATTCTTTTTCTGGTCACAAATACTTACTAGGTACATTTGTTTATTGTTTTTAAAGATATTTATGAATACATACAAAAAATTTCATCCGAATTGGTTTGTAAATAATAATGTTATAAAATATTTTTGATTTCAAAATAAATTAATTTTACCGTTCCTATCAATAAAAAACATAGAAATCTCAAAACTTTAAGATGCCCTAAAATTTAAAGCCTTAAAGATATATGAAAACAATTTGGTATGGTTTCTCATATCAATGAATAGAACACCTAAAATAAGTTTCAACAAAATCTGAAAGGATGGGTGTCAAAATTATTATCAAATTATCGATTTGGCCTATATATATATATATATATATATATATATATATATATATATATATATATATGTATATATATCTTAGTTAGTCTTAGTTTACTCCACAGTGAACATTTAAAGACTAAGATTCTTTTACAACTACATTTGAAAAGTGTCAACAAAGTAATGTTATAATTAAGTCAAGCATAAAATGTGTCTTTGTGATATAATAAGCAAGTGTCCTCAGCGTCAAAAGGAAGGCATATTTTGGCAAATTCTACCAGACTTTTTTTTTATTGATTCCTCAACGCCTAAAAACTGTTGGCTACCACTGTGCACATTCCTGGCAAGTTGTTCCCAGATATTTTTAATAACAGTAGTCTGGGGATCTGTTGTGCTAATCCAAATCCTGTTTGTTTTCTTTTTAAAAAATCACCTTTACTCATTTCATTATGTATAATAACTGGAAAAATATTTGAAAGATTTCTTTAACTGGTTTTCTATTTATGCCAGATCTTGATGCCCTCCTACATTATCCTGCTACTTCCTCCCATTTGACTTTTATAAAATGGTTTTTCTTTATTCTGACGGTTGTGATAATAGTAAGCCCAACGATTTGGATCAAATAAATTATATTTTTCATGTGTAAACAGTATTTTCCTCCATTCCTCTTTCCACTGAATGTGCTCACTAGTAGAAAACTTCTTCCATTTATCCGTATGAAGCATACTGAGGGGTGAAATGCTTTATTTTTTACTTACATGAAGAGCAGCTGGTAAGAAATTTCTAATATTTTTATATTTGTTTACACTTTGGAAAGCAGAGCAATTTGAAGCTGTTAAAATGGTATTACAATGAATCCTTAAAATTGGCTGTTTTTGTCTTTTAGTTCAATTCTTTTTTCTATAAATACTTGGAGACTTCAAAAAATTGAGGATAACTATCCTACTCTTACCAGTGTCTCGAATTATTAGAAGCAGATAAGCCTTGATTTTTCATTCACTATTACTTCTTTCAATCAAAGATAAAGAAATGGCACTATTTTTTTAAAAAAAATAACCTACTGCTGCTTACCTCAATTTTCTCAGTTGTGTTTGTTAGGTTACATGGCTTGCTATAGGTATAACCATCCGCAAGTTTGCTAGTACACATTTTTTCAACCGCTGGCTTGTTTTGAGAACCATTAGATCTGTGGTTCTCCGCTTCAGTAAAAATAACTGTAGAAATGAATAATGTATTAAAGTTTCTTGAGAAAAACAAATAGAAAGTTTTCAAATCATTTTATTATCATTATATATTTTTTTTTGTAATTACGATTTATGTTCATTTTTATTATTTTGATAAACTGAAATGGGTTATCTACAGGATACTTACCATGTCATGCTGAGACTAATGAATTTATTTTAAAAGCCTATTGCCAGTACATTTGTTAAGCAGTGTAAATTAGTGTTTCCTTATCTGTAGAAAACATTAAGCCTGATATTTAAAACTAGGTACATATATGAATTTGAATAGTGGAACTTGCAGTATTTTGAAAAGCATTTACAGATTACTGATTCATTAACTAACATTTTGCTGTGAAGATTAACAAACTGGTACTTGACATAATTATTACTCGCCTTTAAATTTAAGACTGTTTTTTTTTTTTGTTTTTTTCTCATCAAAGGAGCTATGGTTTGTCAGAGTTACAGATTGGAAGAGCTATCACGAATTTGTTAAACAAATAGTACTAGATAGACACTTGGCGTTAGAAAGAATCGACCACTATTCTTAAACTTTCTAGTAATGATCAGCAAGACTCCCAAAA
The DNA here is from genome assembly GCA_019009955.1 of Riptortus pedestris. Taxonomy (NCBI): domain Eukaryota; kingdom Metazoa; phylum Arthropoda; class Insecta; order Hemiptera; family Alydidae; genus Riptortus; species Riptortus pedestris. The sequence goes on from CM032231.1 coordinate 73,592,650, forward strand.
GTTGTGAAAACATTAAGACCAAAGCTGCACAAAGAAAAACTGCAAGAGACTATCACATCTACTAAAACCAAAATTTCAAATTAAAATCAGCAATTAGCAATCCCTTCCTGTTCTTCTAAACAACTTTTATTATAACTAAATATTTTATGTCTATTTATAAGGCTTGTCTCATTTCAATTTGTACTGTAGCTATTAGTTTTTCATTAATGTAAAAATAAAATTCAAGAAGTATTTATAAGTTTTTTTTTTTTAATTTTACATTACTGCCACTTAAGTCTTTCACAGCAGTCAGTAATTTAAAACTAATTACAAGCTTTCATACAAATTGTTCAAAAATGCCTATAAACAAGAAATTAATATTTTAATTTTATATAAGAAAAACGAATTTGTGTTTGTCAGTATCTTTAAACCAAGAAAAATTTTTTTTTATTATTCTTAAAATTCATATTGTAGCTTTCACATTCATGATACTATTATGTAAAGAACTCACCATAATTAATCAAGATTAGTGTAATAACAGTCCATATTACACTATTTTTAGCGGTGAAGTCGTGAAACATCTTTTTCTGTCATAGATACAAAGTAAACATTACGAACAAGCAGTCCATTGAGCGACCAAATCAGTTTTGAAAAGCTGATAACGAACTGTCATCTCTGATGGCACCAACAGAGACCAATCTGTTCAAGATAAGAAGCTATCCATTTATCTACATAAGCTTACTAAACTGATCTCAGTACTTCTTATGCATATTTACAGCCATCTACGAATCACAACCATTAAATACACCAATTGAAAAAAATATGTGCCGTAAATTTAGTTTATTTAAATTTATGTGTAGATCCTTTTAAAGAACTTCATTATCAGTGTTGTACTCATGACACATGCCCTTTCAAAGAAATTAAAAATATTTTTTTTTATAGCAGGAATTTTTAGTTACATAGATGGGTTTGTATTGTGCGTAACCAAATCGTACAAAATAATTTTAACAACCATTTATAATTTAAGAATAATATTAGGCAAATATTTACGTTTCGTAGTTATAGGAATTTGTAATAATGAAAGTTTTATGTAATATTTACAGTATTTTTCTATTGGAAATGCGTATTATTTAGGCACTACTTGTAAATTCTAATACTCTTTGAGGGGGGGGGAGCTTAATTTGAAATATCAATATAAATCTACAACCTTTGGGTTAGTTTATTCGCAAAAAAACAAACATCTATGCTCGTCATCATTTTTGTTCTTGTTTGAGCTAAAAACAAAGTCTATGTTATTATTATTACATTTTTTTAAAATTACAAATGTTAAATGTCAATGCCAGCCCATCCTATAACTACCTATTTAATTTATTTGACATAATTTTAACTTAAATTATATGCTTTTAGTTTATATTCTGGAGTATAATTATAAATTATATTAACAAATGAAATACATGTCAATTTTGTAGTAATAGCTATCTCTGTTGGCTACATTGTCTAACTCATTCCCGTTGTGTGCGTTTTGTTCGGCTTGTTAATTGTGGAGTTAAGTTTTTCTGCTTAAAAGCGGACATGGACGTGGGACTGGATGAAATTATTAAAAAGAAGTGGAAGAAATCTTTACCTGGAAGAAGAAACAGAAGGTAAAGTTTTTAAGTATGATTTCAATGAGCCTACTTTTACCTGTAGACTCGAACCTTCTTTCATTGTTTTAGACTCATAATATTAGTAGTTTTGATTGTAGAATTAAAACTTCTAATTCGCAGCAGTTCTTGCTTTGTAAACGATCTAGTTTCGGTATACATTCAAACAATTCATTCTTGTCGTATTTTTTTCTTTTCGTTAATGTGTGGTTTCTTTCATATGGACTTTAGCCGGATAATGAAAATTTGGTTAGTTTGTGAACGGGATTGTTTTTTCTTTCTTTTTTAATAAATTTTCAGTGTGTTGTGATGGGTGCTTGACAATTAAGTTATTCCAGTGTTTTAAATTTAATATATAGGTTACTAATTTTATATATACAGTAATGTCTATAACTAGCCTTTTTTTTGTGATGTGCCCAGTGTATTATTTATGAATTTTGATGCATATCTTTTTATATAATTCTAACACTATATGAATTCATAAGATGAAGTTTTGAAATCCTTCCTGTTACTCTAAAATCTTGAGGAAACCTAATGTATTAACTTGCAACTATCACAGCAACTATTGCTTGGGCATTAAATGCATTTTCTATATAATTCCCCTCCCTTTAATTGGTGTTATTTAATTGTTTAAAGGATATTGACTTTAGTTTTCTCATTTAACAAGGCATATGTCATCCACTTTGAGCTAGATGGAGCTTTGCTGGAATTTTTTTAGTTGTTTTAGCATTATTCTTTTTTTACTATGCATATCGAAATAATATTTATATCCTGTTGAGACGTTATTATTTATTACTAATAATTTCAGTTCTATTTGGCAATCCTTTAATATTTTGTAATTGATATAATATATTCTTAATCCAGTTTAATTAATTATTTTTTTTGGTGGAAAAAAATTAAAGATGTTGGGGGTCTTATGTTTTGATGATTTATCCTCAATCCTGTTAATGGTAGTTCCAACTACACATGTTGACAATATTCATTTTCTAATACATATTTTAAAATGTATCAATTTTATTCAGGCATTTGTATTAGCTAATGTATTTTATTATATGTATAACCAAAACACCATTTTTGTACTGATAATATATTCTAATCACAGTTAATCCATTTCACAATTTTAATGAAACCTATATTAACTTGCCTACTGGCTTCTATTAACTTCCTTGAAGGACCTGGGCCTCTGCCATTACCATTCTTTACCTTTTCGCCTCATTTCCAGTCAGCCTTCATTAATTGTGGATGCCCAGCCTCTGCAAGATTTCCTCTAGATTATTAAATCTCTATTGTCTGGGTCTACTTCCACTAAGTGTGTGTACAATTTTGCATCTTCATTTCCCAATTGACAACAGTCTGTCCTGCTTTTTTAACTCAGATGATATTAGCTTTGCCATCCAACTCTACTCCTTGCTGCAGTTTACTTTGCTTCTGATGCTCCCCATCCACTCCCTTTTTGAGAATTCAAAATATTGACTACTGAATCACAATTTTGTATAACACCAGTTACAGTTTAGGATAGTGCTCTTAGGCTGTTTGCAAGGCATAGAAGCACATATGCTTCCAAAGGACCATAGTCCTTTGACCCATTCTAGCTGCAATGACAACTTCAAAAGTTATTGCTCTTTGTTGCAACTCTTCTCAGATTTTTAACACCTTGACTACCAATTATTAAATTTTTGAAATTCGTCATGAATGTGAATTTTTCCTGTTTAGTTACCTTCTTTTAAGTTTATAAACGAAGCGAAACAATTTTCTGATTGGGGAGAGGGGGGGGGTCAAAACAGGTGGGACATATATGTCCCAGTGGTATTTCATGGCTGGGTCATATATGCCCCAGTGGTATTTCATGGCAGGGTCATATTGTCCCATTGGTATTTTTCTCTCTCATTAAAGAAAAAAGATGAACTGTAAGATAATAGAATTTTATTAGAGATCAACAACTTTATGAACAAATAAATAGAAAACTACATTCTAATTGAAAAAAAAAAAAAAATCAAACCTCACAAAAATATTTATGAAGTGTGATAAGGTGCAGAACATTGTGAGCATAGAGGAATATTGCATTCGTTGCTCTTTTCTCAGTGCCATTTTGTGAGCATTATGCACATCACCAGCGCGTTTGTCCTTCTAGTGGAAGATGTCCGCCAATAATATTATGTAATAGTCTAGTTTTGATGGCCTCCCTCGACTAGACCGATATTTGACAGTGCAATATTGTTTCCCATATGAAATCAATGACTGGGTAAGAGGAATCAAGAACTGAAATAATTTTGTCTTGTTATTGTATAATCCATATGGATGATCCATTCATTGTCAACTGCAACCATGAGAAGGCGATAGAAGACGTTTTTCCAGCATCTCAAAGACTTTCTGTGAAAATCACAAGTGACCTTTTGATCTGAAAGTAATTCCCTGTATTTTCATTGTTTCCATTGTCTCAGAATATGCAGGCGTCTCTTTGTACACTGAGCTATATGCATAAAAAGACTGCAGGGGAAAACAATCAAGAAACATTTCAATTCATCAGCCTCATCAGATAGAGTGAAGAGTATCCTTGTCAGTCGAGGTTGGTACAAGTGTGGGATGAAATTTATCACAGGTGTTGTCCAAATAACATTACCACTGCCAGAAGTATGTAAAATGTTATTGTTGTTGACATCATCGTCTTAACACCTTCACTGCGGAGCCTCGCAGCATATGCGAGGTCCTGAGTCACTCCCTGGTGCGGGCCTCGCATACGTTGCGAGGAGCGTCGCCCCGCCCTCCATTCGTTCTAGAGACCTGAAGGTTGGAGTGGGGAGACCCTCCGCACTCACAAGCATTCAGTAGTGTTCTGACCACCGTCTGGCCAAGTCGTTTGCAGTTTCAAAAATTTTTGGGGTTATTTTTTATGGGCCAACTTGTCTCTCCATCAGAGGCTCATTCATTATTGGAGGTCCATATTCCCCTACAGTACCCCTGCTTTCCCTTCAATGATGTCACGAGACACGTTTCTCCGTATACTGAGAAGCCTGCACTTCGTCACAGAACCACAAGACCCGAACGTTGAGCATGATCTGCTGTATAAAATTCGGCCTCTGTTAAATTTTTTTGTTGAGAGGATGAAAGAGATATACTACCCCTTTCAAAGAATTAAGTTTGGACGAGTCCATGATGCTTTGGAGGGGTAGGCTATTCTTTCGCCAGTATATCGCTAATAAGCGCCACAAATATGGAATAAAGATTTATATGTTGACTCAACCTGACGGTCTTGTGCTGAAGACGTTAGTCTACTCTGGGCCAAGGGATCCACAAGTTGGAGGGAAAGGACACTTGTATAAAGTTGTCAGACATTTGTTTGGTGACTATCTCGGCCACGGCCATGCCATTTACGTTGACAACTTTTATACGTCTGTCCCGATGGCCCACGAGCTTCTGGATCAGGGTACCTATCTTACTGGTACTCTGAGAAAGACTCGGAAGGGCAACCCAGCTGATATAGTGGGGGCTAAGCTCAAAAAAGGAGAGATAAAAGAGAAATTTACTGTTAAGGGTGTGTCCGTTTTCAAATGGCGCCACAAACGAGATGTCATTATTATTTCATTGGAGTTTGATGCCCAGATAAAGGCGGTCACGAGCAGGGGGAAGACCGTCGAGAAGCCCGAGGCAATTATTAATTATAATAAATATATGGGCGGTATTGACAGGTCCGATTTATGATTTCATAACCAATTACGAAATAAAGAAATTTCCCATTACTAAACGAAAGTTTCTGTTCAGGCGGTGTATTTTCAGCTATATAAGTTCATTTTGGATCAATATGATTTTCATATAGATCTATTCCATTATTATGTTTACTTTATATGCATTTATAACCTAATAATCGTATTTCTTCCTCCCTATGCAACGTATGCAATGTCCGCACACGACAGTGAACTAGGTAGGGAAATACACACAAAATGTTCTGTCTTGAGGGTTTGCCTACCTAATTCACTGCCGTGTGCGGACCTCGCATACGTTGCGAGGTTAAAAAAAATACGATTATCGTTGTTAAAAATGCATAAAAATTACCACAAATAGGTTTTTACTTAGTTTGAACAACTTTAAAACAGAAAACAAAAAAAAAAAAATTCGTTTTTTGGAAGTGATTTTCGATTCGGCCATCCGCAGCGAAAGTGTTAATCATCAGTCCTCTTCATCTGAATCATCGTTGGAGAAATGTATTCCTCCCCCGAGTCGTCGAGTATTTCCCTTAGCTTTTCTTCTGTTAAATTTCTCTTTCGAGTGTAAATATCTTTTTGACCTCTTCATCTGTATAACATGTCTTTCTACTCATATTTTTAAAATAAAATAAATGAAAGCAAAAAAAAACAACATCAAACTGATGAATAATGCTGATAAGAGAATGTAGGCCACAAAGGAAGTAAATCAAGGTTTACTATACCGAAATTTATCATTTTGTGACATACAAATTTGATAATACTATAATTTTAACTTACCACAATACTGAATCAGCAGAAAAACACAAAAGAAGTTGTCCTTAATTTTTTTTTTCTGTAATCGTTGAATAATGGTAACATTACTAAACTGAAATGAGTGAAGAAAGTGAAACATTTTGCAATAGAGTGAAGAAAGTAATCACTTTCTTCACTTGTGAAGAAAGTGAATTGCCTTCTTAATTAGTAATAAGTATAAATTAAAAAATAATTTGAAGTTGGAAATTAAATGCTTTTAAATGTTTCTTAACATTGTAAGAATTTATTTTAACAAAATAAATTGAAATGTGAATGAATTATTGGTGGAAATAATCAATATATTTTAAAATTTAAATATAATAATAATAATTACCTTCCTTGTTTATAACCTGCACATGTTTATAACTGCACTACTTCACAATCGTCACTAGTTGTTTTATAACTATGCTTATAACCTTTCACAACCATGCTTATAACCTACCAACAACATACCATAATCTTTACAACATCCTAATTTTGTTCATATTCTGGTTAGACCTGATCATGTATTACAAGATTACAGAAAAAATTTAATATTACACTCGTGACAAAAGTAGAATTTACAACTCTCGTGAAATTACCACACTCGCTTCGCTCGTGTGGGTAAACGTTTCACTCGAGTTGTAAAATGATCTACTTTCGTCACTTGTATAATAAATAACTATTTTCTACTATTTTTCGCCAATACCAATCAAGAACACGGAAACACAAAAAAAAAAACCACAGTTTACAATAGATAAGAGGTAATAACGCCTGTATTGAATGTAATGGCCTACAGCAGTGCCAGCCGGCAATAGAGGTCCTAGGGAACAAGAAAACCAATGGGGGAAAAACTGTTTGGTACTTCATGGTCACCCAGTGGGACATATATAACCCAATGGTAGTCAAAGGGTTAAATGATTTACTTGTAGGAAATATACCCCCCCCCCCTCCCAATGATAGAATCCTCTCTTGTTTGCCTTGATGATTTGATTAACTTTGTTTTATCATTTGATCTAAGTCATTCACACATCTTGCAAACTTCGAATGTGTTGCCCAATTGACAATAGTTCAAGCAGTAGTTAATGTATCATAGGCATAACCTGTGTTCTGTGTTTACGTGATGCATGTGTACAACCATGATTAGCTTTTGTTACTCTTGTTGCCATTTTAAGTGCGAGGTTAAACAGCAGGAGTGATAATGGGTCTTTTAATTTAGATCCTCTAGTTACGTCATATCGAGTTGAATGAGACACCCATATCTCCTCATATATTGCTCTACTCGTGCCCATATTCTTTTTCTAACATCTGACTAAATATCTCAAATAAAAAATAATTGATTTTTAAAAAACACAATAAAGAGGTTAGATTTAGCCAGATAGAAATTGAACTCATAACACTAGGTCTCCAAAGTTCGTTAGGATCAATGGTTTATTTTTATATTATTGGTTTTTGGAAAACTAAAAGAAAATAATATCCTTAAAAGTAAATAGTCATAATATTTTTAATGCATATTTATAATTAGTTTGTTTTTGTTTCAGTGTTCCTAGAAATAAAGGAAGAAGACAACAAGATAACAAAAAAAGTAAACTGTTCCCTGCCACTGGAGGAGTAGCAAAAGCAAGTGTTATTGATGCTCGAGCCAAGATAATTGCACGCAAGAGGAAAACTCTTCGAGATGCTCGTGAAAAATTAAATGCTCTCCACAGACAGAAGGACGCCCGGTTGCGACTCTCTTCAAATTCGGGTAGTACAAGTCTTGGATCAAGATTAGGTGCGGTTGGTGCTGCAGTTCTTGGTGATATGGTTCCTAGGCGTACTATTAATAATGCATCCAGACACCCAAGACCTGTCATGGATTCGTTTCCTTGTAAGTAGTTACAACTTCATGTATCCATACACCATTTTAGGAATGATGGTGTTTACTAGAGGAATCATTTTCATTACAACTGGTATATTCGTTAATTGAATCTCATTCAGTATATTCCCCCTTAAGCAGTAGTTGCTTTTATTTATCTTAAGTTGGTTTGGTTCTTTAATGCAAGGTATTCAAGCCTCAAAAATTTAATGATACTGGTTCAAGATTTTTATTTAATGATCCTAGAACTATGGACTATCTTATATGGTTGAAAAATTGGTTACTTGTCAATGGTTGAAAATTTTTACCATTTACAAATTTGACCTGGGAGAGATTCAAGTAAGAAAATAATTAATTTACAAGAATAAGTGGAGAACTCCTTCTGTATTGACAGTGAAATAATATGACAACCGTTATAATAGAATGTCTTACATTCAAAATTTATGAAGAAATAGATCGTCTCCCAGTTATACGTTGAAACAGTGGTCCTATGTATTAATGATGGTACATGGATGACTCACTCTTACCCAGTATTCCTCATGTGTTTGTAAACATATAATTTGTAGCATGAAATTGCAGCAACTATAATTCTCAATCTTATATATATTAGAAAACGTTTTACATGATTTCATCAAATGGGAACTATACATTTCTCCAATTGAAAATATGATTAAATCAATGAAACAACTAATATTACATTGTAGTGGAGTTTCTTCTAAAGAAGAACAGACAGTAAAGTATAGATCATTCATAAACTTTTGGAGTTTTTCTACAGTTCTTCACCCTATGAATTGATTCTGCCACCAAGGCTCAAGGACTGCTGATGCTGAACAATGACAAACAACAGATCTGTTTTGGTAGAAAGGAACAATAGTTGCAGTTGCCGTTGTATTTTTCTTTTATTTTTGAGGGTTTGTTTGACTAGTTTGCTCTTGTAAAGGTTTGTTACTTCCAAAACTCTTTAGGCTGTTAGAATTCTCGGAGGTCCAAATATATTTCTTCTTTCTTCTGATTTTGGTATATTGTTAACATACTCTTCACTGTTTGTAATGCTCTACAGAAAGGGAGCTGTGCATTCCTGCGTACCTCATTCGCATGTGGCAACATTTTAAATTTGTTCGAGTCACAAGAGATATTTTTACCTCTCAACTGAAATTTCTTCTGCTACACGAAGACGAAGATAACACTTTTACATTGAATGATTGTCGTTATCAGAAGATAATTATTGATATAGCAAAAAATAACACAGTAGTAGAAAGCTTGGATTTTATTAGCTATCGTTATTATTTGGATTGTTCTACACAATGAATGAGGAAAAGAAAATTTGTTTTAAGAAAGAACATTTTCACTTCTTCTTTTATTTTTTTCATTACAACACGGTGACCAGAAATGTCTTCTGTTTTACATTACAAAAAGGAAAGCCTATTTTAACACCTCTTGCTCTGATAACAAAATTACAAAAGTGAAGAAAAACAGTTTAAGCTACAATTAGATAAGAAAAATTAATAAGGCATGTGGAACACTATAATATGTTAAAATATAATAAAAGATTTCACAATTTGGAGGAGGTTTTTCACTCGTTAGCTCGTTTTGAAGATATCAAGATAAAGTGACTCATTTTTATCTGTTTAACCACATCCTTTATGGCAATGATAAATTTACTTAAACAAAAAAAAAGTAGACTTATTATATACAGTGACAATAAATTGTTATAGTCTGGCTTATCTTTCTTATCAGCACAATATACTTCAAATTACCATCCAGAGTGAAACTATATTCATTTTATGAAAATGGACTACAAAATTGAAAAAGTACTTTAAAGGATTTTTTAAATCTAGATAGAATTTTTCCCAGAAGTTCTATTTATAGAAGATCTAGAAGGCTGTTTTATGGTGCATTTCAATATATCAAAGCTTACACTAGTATAAAGAAGAGACTAAACAATTTTGATGACTAATATGAATGAAAAAAATTAAAACTTGCCCAAAGGGTTTGAAAACTTTTGCACTACAATGAAAAAACAAAAACAATAATATGTTGCAACCTCTTCAGTTGTTATGAATGAGATTAATTAAAATAATGCAATGCTCCTAGTGACCGCAAACGCTGCTACATGAGAAGAGATTTAGGAAGACTGTCATTGGTGAAAAATTGACCTTTCCTATAAATATTTAAATGAGGAATTTGTTATATTTAAATATTATACATTGAAATGATGGGGAATTCTTCTCAGCCTTGAATTTGGTTTTGTAAATTTAAGTCTTTGTTTGCATCAGTTTGACTTGAATGTTTTCTTTAATAAAAGTAAGTATATGCAACTAAGAGATATTAATATTTGGATCATGGAATATAATCTGATAAAACTGATAGAAACGTATATGGTGACTCGCAGAAAACAAAACAGTGTCCCTTGCTGAACGTGTTTAGAAAAATAAACTCCTCAGACCCTCACAACGATGTTATTTTCAGCATGCAGTATTTAAATCTCGCATCCACACTTAGTTTCATTTTTCTTATTCGGTTTAACTGTTGCAATATCTACAAAGGCAGAACAACATCTTTGATTACCCGATGCTCCAGAAAATTTAGTTCATCAGAAAATCTTCATGTATTCATGCTGCCAGTTTGCCACCTTGTTGCTACTCGTAATTATTACTATGAAGACTGCAGCCACGTCGAAGAAGATTTTATTCAATGTTAATTGGAAAACTTCTTTCTATCTTTTTTTAACATAAGTGATGGAAGTGTGCTGTTCTGATTTATTAAATCAGGTAAGATTCATTTGCTTTATGTATCTCATGGCTTAAAACAAGCATTAATTTTATTTCTTTATAATCATTGGTAGCCAGTTTACGTCTTATGTTGTTTAATCTTCTGTTATTTTTCTTTTTTTTATTAATTCTAATACCCCAGATTGCTTTCCCTATTATTAGCCCAAATAGAGATCATTTAAGTTTGGAATTTTACATATATATAATTTTTTTACATTTTATATTAAGAAATTATTTATATTATTAAATTATTTATAGTTTTTTCAATCCCATAGGGGCCTAGGTAACTATTGGGGTAGAATGTGTGGCCCTAGTGCCACTTCTTATATAATCAGTTGTCTCAAATATCTATCTGCTCACTCCCACTGCTTGGCACCCTTTATCTAAATGCCCTTCATTACACTTCATTTGTAACCAGTGTATTTATTTTAAATATATTGATAAAATAATTTAGTTTATTAATTTTTGTAGTTATTATGTGAAATATTTATTTGTTTGTGACATACATACATACATGACTTCCTTGTACTCCTATTAGATTACATTTAAAAAATGTTTCACTGCATTTCATTTGAAAATGATTAACAAATCTGTGTTCCAATATATTGGATTGAAAAATTCCATAGAACTTAATTTTGTAGTTTTTTTTTATGATGGACGAAAAAGATCCTATACAATTACTTTGTACCTAGTACGTTCGGGAAATTTGAATTTTTTATTTTTGCCCTCTGTACTCCCCCCCTTTCTTAAGTCATTTTCGACCAAAAAGGGAAGTGCACAACTAAACGTTACACCAATCCCAAATATGAATATCAATATTCAAAGGCTAGCCATTTTTCAGGTGTGCAAGGTATGTACATATAGACATCACACCGAAACTAGCTAACTCGGGTTCAGGGAGGGTCAAAACAGAAACATTTAACATAATTCTGTTAAAATCTGCCGAAAACTTTTGCGACAATACTCGTTTACTTTGTACTAAGAATTAAAGTACATTGATGAGACTCATGTGTAGTTATGACATTCAGGGACAGCAAAGCTATCTGTCATCATTTATAATTGTTTTATGGAATTTCGATTTTTTTATAATTTTTTAAGTATCTTCTATATAGATTGTTTCGCAGATAGGTTTTGAGCAATTTTGTTTGTAAGTAAGAATGTTTTGAGTTATGTATGTAATGATTTGAATTAGTTATTTGTAATCCTAAGTTCAAAATTGATAATATTTATGGCATTGCTGATTTTTTTTTTTTTTTCAGTGGTATGCTTTTGGTAAATTAGTTTTTTGTGTTTGTGGGTTATTATATTTGTTTTTGAAATTTTTCATGAGTGAAGTTTTTTTGAAAGAATTTCTGTAATGTTAGTTATATTTTAATGTGGGAGATAGGCAGGATTCTTAAGATCAGGTTTTTGGTTACATTTAATTTTTGGTTGTTTGGATACCTTATCTAGTTTGCTAACTATAAAGAATTGTATACACATCATTTGTAATGATAGAATATTGTTGTCTGATGCGTAGTCTGTAAGGAAGTTTTTTATCATTTTCACATGGACGGGGTTGGCAGGAATTCAAGGATTAGATTATTTCTGGAAAGATTTGCGATTATCTGGATTTAAGATAGGAAGAAAGTTTTCAATGTACACGACAAACAATGAGATATGTCATCTTTATAGGATAGGAGTATGTGATCAAGAAAGTTTTGAGGTAGAGAGAGAAAGTGCCTAATTCATTTTTAATATTAGGTTTTGAAGGTCGTACTCGTATTGTCCTAGAGGGAAATTTTGGAGTCCTAAATCAGGAGTGAGTTGAGGAAGAGATGAATACATAAATGTTAGTTGAACTTTGATTTTGTAAACTCAATTTCAAGTAGTGTTGTTTGGATGTTCATTGCTCGATTTATAATGAGATACATTCTCCAATGACCTATGGAGTTTTTACTTCTTCTATCGACTTATGTAAAGACTTACCTATTTTTTACTTGATTATGACAACCTCAACTTGAAATGATGACTTTATTATTTTTTAAATATCTAACTTTTCTTTTATAAATTTAATGTGAACGTTTTCCCAATGGCTGAAGTTTTTATAGAGAATTATATATGATCTTCATGCTCAAATTTTTGTTTTTCTTTTCCCAATTACATAAACTAAGAACCTACTACATTCCCTTGCCACCATCTAGTTATTACTGTGATAGTTATTGCCGCTGCTTTTATGTGTTTCAAATATTAAGGGAAATTTATATGTTGTCGACTTGTAAAGTAAAAGGAAGTTAAAAAATTACCAAAGCTATTACTTATAACTTATTATTACTTTTTCTATCCTTTCCTCCTTCCTACTTTTTCTCTTCTGTCAACTCAACGGCTTGCTGTAATGTAATATATAGTTTACAATCATGAGAAACTAACCAAAATATATTTTTTTTCGGTTGATGTTATTTAATAATTGTGGTCTCTCTCTCTCTCTCTCTCTCTCTCTCTCTCTCTCTCTCTCTCTCTCTCTCTCTCTCTCTCTCTCTCTATCTCTCTCTCTCTCTCTCTCTCTCTCTCTCTCTCTCTCTCTCTCTCTCTCTCTCTCTCTCTCTCTCTCTCTCTCTCTCTCTCTCTCTCTCTCTCTCTCTCTCTCTCTCTCTCTCTCTCGCTCTCTCTCTTGCTCTCACTCTCACTCACACACAAATAAGTGTTTAGTAGACTCCTTAGTATCAAATTTTATTTAAATCATACTTTGTGGTCACATGAACATTGTTTGTTCATATTTTTATTGTTTGGGTCTGACAGTACCAAAACATCTTAAGATGTTCTTAATGTTGGCTTAACTGTCAATTGGCTAGGATGCTAGGGAGTATATGGACTCGGATAAGGAAATCTCTGGTCCAATTTAGTCCTCAGGAAATAAAGGAATAATCAACCCCTCTCTGTGCACATATATTCTACTTCTGGTCAAAGTTGGTTAAGAAGACTGTCACAGGTCTGATGCTAGATTTATTGATATTGATCTGCTTCCCATCTCGTGAGCCAATTTCTTCATTTCAATATTCTTTTATCGGGTTTTGAATGTATTGATTTTGATAAAGTTGGGAAAGAGCTCTAAAATTGTTTCAGATGAAAGAAGTAATGCACCTCGAAGGGATAGAATTTATAGAACTATTGAAAATGATGAAGAGCATTTGTGGGACCCTGCTACACTTCCACAGCTAGAAGTACGTCTTACTCGTCCTAATCCTGTTCCATATAGACCTCCGGTAAGACTAAACAATCAAACATACTTGTAGATTCATTTGCTTAATTTTAATTACATGTTTTTTTATTATTCAATTTTGTGGTAAAACATTGTTTGGAGAATCCAGTTATTCTCAGGAGGTCTTATGGCATTTGTTCATATAATTCTGTAAAAAGAACGACTATTCCACATCATACTAACTTTTTGAAAGTAATCATAAATTATCATTTCGTTCTTCAACACCTCCTGAGAACTGTCCTGATATCAAGCTCCAAATATAATGTTACTGAAAGTGATGAAAAGCTTCTCTGTAAAAAGATTTGTATTGAACACAAGTTCATTGATAGCTGATTGAAATTTCTTTCACTGAAAGTGAACTTAAATAAATGTAGATGAGATAATTACTCTAACCCTCTTGTTTATCAGAAGTTAACTTAGTGAATATATATAAGCTATTCTGTTGCTCCCATGAAGAAGAGCACGATTAGATTGATATTTATTGAAGAAAATAAGTAAAAAACTTCATCACACAGGGGCTGCATAAACTAAGCAGATTTCCCACATGCTGGATCTCATTCACAATATTTAATTTATATATATATATATATATATATATATATATATATATATATATATATATATATATATATATATATATACACACACACTAGCTCAGATACCCGGCTTCACCCGGGAATTCATTTGAGGCTGAATGGTGATGGTATTTTATTGGCAAGACTTTACATTGCACAATATTTTGACATTTACCCGTCCCAGTATTTAGGATTGATACCCGTCGTTGCCGTGGATTTGCTAATAATAGAATATTTGTTCGATAAGGCTTCACTGTCTTCGATATTTTTATATTTCCCGTCTCTTATACATGTAAATATGGTGAATTTTTATTTCAGGCCTCCTTATAACCCCCCTCCCGTTCGAACCTAAAAATTTTAATATAACTTATAATCATGGAAGAATTAATGCTAATTGACATACCGAGCTTTGTTAAGTTCGGTTCAGCCGTTAGTGCCCAATAAAATTGTTGGCTCCCGCTAAAGTTTTAACGTATAACTCATTTATACTTAGGTATACGACAAAAGTGTATATAACAAAAGTTACTCCAAATAACAAAATAAACAACTTTTGTTATGTTTATATTTGCGGAAAAACCAACAGGAAACGAAATATCACTATATTTAATTTCAGGCCTCCCTTATAACTCCCACTCCTGCCCGTCCCTAGAAATGTTGGTATGGCTTATTACAATGAAGGCGTTAGTGCTAATGCACATACCGAGTTTTATTTAGTTCGGTTGAGTTTTTTTTGGCAAATAATATTGTTGACTCCCGCTATAATTTTTAGCGTATAACGCATTTAAACTTCGGTATACGACAAAAGTGTCTATAACAAAAGTTACTCTAAATAACAAAATAAACAACTTTTGTTATGTGCATATTTGCCGAAAAACCAATAGAAAACGAAATATCGCTATTTTTAATTTCAGGCTTCCCTTATAACCCCCACTCCTGTTCGTCTCAGAGAAAATTAATATAGCCTAAAGTCTAAGTTGGGATAGTCGTAATATACATACCAAGTTTCATCAAATTCGGTTCAGCCGTTTATGCGTGAAAAGGTAACAAACAAACTAACAAACATACACGAAAGAAACAAAATGCAGATATGGTGTCTATGACATGTGAAACGAAAAGTTATCGTGAAATTTCGTGAAAAAAATCAATGTACAGACAGAGGTTACAATTTTATATATATATATATATATATATATATATATATATGCATATGCATATACACACACACACACCACAATTTTTAGCCTTCAGTAAAATCTTACTTTTAGTCATCGCATGTTCGCAATAAACCAATATATCATGAAACATCTTAT
This sequence comes from Riptortus pedestris, assembly GCA_019009955.1. Classification (NCBI taxonomy): domain Eukaryota; kingdom Metazoa; phylum Arthropoda; class Insecta; order Hemiptera; family Alydidae; genus Riptortus; species Riptortus pedestris. The sequence continues at coordinate 73,608,496 of CM032231.1, forward strand.
TCCAGGCTTAAACACAAAATGTTGTTTTCATTGGTCCTTTACTATATGAGATACATACAAATGTGCTGTATAATAACATTATCTATTCAGACTTTTTGTTATAAACTTCGAAATTTTTATTTGATGAATACCACCAACAATATTTTACCAGTTCATTCAACATTAGTAATAAATATACCCCTACTGCTACTCATTGGATTTTTACTTAGAAAATATATCTCATCTCATGGGAAACCTGCTTAGTTTACATAGCCCCAGCATGCCAAACTTTATCATATTTATCAGTAGGAGCCTTTTTTTTCTCTCATTACATTTATGACTAACAAAATATACAATAAAAATAGATATATTTACTTTTTAAAGTTTGTAATAAATTCTGAATTCATTAGGGGAGTACCCTCCACCAGGTGCTCCCATTCCAAGTGCTACTTAGCTTAGTCTCTCCTTTCCGTAAGATATCTCCATTACTGATGAAAAACTATTTTGTAGGGCAGGTCATTACCAAAGCTTTAATCGATTTTAATAATAAGCAAATAAATATTAGATTAAAGATTATTTATGAATTGTTTAATTTTTTGAAGAGAGAATTAAGGACATCCCGAGAAGATACTTGGTTGAAGACTGCTCCTATTATAAGGTAAGTTCCGAACATTTTTTAATTACTGTTTCTTACTATTGCTCTCTGTTTCTTTATATCATAAAAATTATGATTAAGTTATTAAAGAACAGATTCTGGATGGGTAATTAATAAATGGTCTAAAGTGATGAGTTCTCCTAATTGTTTTGAATGACAGAGAATGATCTTTTTGATTCAAAATGAGAAGGACTAGCAAATTCTTTTTGAGTATAAGATCACTCTTAGAACACACAAAGTTCTTCAAGCGATTGGCAGTAAGATGTTTGCAGACCTTTAAAATAATTTTTGTTGAGTCAATTAAAGAATCTCCAATATTATGTTTATTTATAATTTGGTAATTTTCCATTGTTCACTTTTGAATTACAGACGAAATGATGAAAGTATCAAATCACGACTAGAGCCATTAAGACAAGAAGAAGGTTTTAGGATTGTAGTTTCAAACCTTCAACCAACTGTCACTCATGAAGATATCAAGGTAAATTCATATTTTAGCAGATTTCCCTTAAAGTAAATCACCTATAAGGCCTATGGACGGGGGGGGGGGGGAGGGGAGGTTTAGAAGGGGTAATTTTAAAAATGTAAAATATCTTCTTTAATATAAGTTGTATTGAAAAGTTATATAGAACCAATGTTATTGTCTATTCAATTACCTATAATTATTTACACATTTTCTCTGTCTAATATTAACCGAGATATTTGGATTTTTAAGTTTACAGCATTCAGTAAACCCCCCTTCTTTGTCATTACGCTTTAAGAATAAGCCAATAAATCATAAACCGTCATATTTCAAGCAGAAATACCAATATTGTGTTTAACAAATCTTTCCTAGATGAGATACATGCAAATACATTATGACCCCCCCCCTTCCCATCTTTTGTTCTTGGATTACTAATATTAGAATAATTGAGATAAAAATTATTCTGGTTCATTATAATCTACAGTACTAGATTAGTAAGTGGTTTTCAATAATTGTTTTTCTTTCCAATCAAGAATATTTCTATCTATTTAGCTGTGAGAGGTTGGCTGACCTTTTTGTTTACATTCAGACACTTTCTGGTGCGGAGGTGATTAAAATGTAAACTGACTGACAGATTTCTCATTATCATTTATATTTGTTCAATTAATATTCACGGTAGTGTTATGTTACAAGTATGCAGATTTATCTATTGTGGGAAATCTACTTAGTTTACTCAGCCCCTGCGTGATGTACTTTTTGATACTGCAATTTGCAGTTCATATTTGGTTCATATATGCCATTGTGTGCATTTAGTTCCTTAGTTATTACAGCTTGTGGGTAATTATAATTTTAGAAATATTATTTTCAATTCTCGCCATCCCCTCCTCCCTAATTCATTCAAATATTTGTTTTAATAGTTCATTTTTAATTACTAATGCCATTTTTTTTTTTTTAAATTTACCAATTTTTGGTCTGGGTCATTTATACTTGTTTCCTCCACTAAATAAATGTACCAAGTCAGGTAGTGACCATATCAAACATGGCTGTACTAAATCAGTTGATTGAGGGAAAAAAAACTGATATAATTCCAGTGATCATCAAATAGTGCAAAATTTTCTTAATAATATGAATAATCTCTTTTAGTTTCCTCTTATTTGGGGCTATCTCCTCCCCTTTCTTGTCGTTATTTAAGTTGTTTCAAGACTAGGATTTTGGTGAGGGAGGCCTCACCCTAAGGAAAGGCTGTTGCTAGAGGCTCTGGAAATCACCTATTGATAAGCGCCAAAGGAATCTATGCAATTGAACAGGTGGCGTCCCAAGTGGATGACCCAAGGGACGAGAGGTAAGGAAATGGCCCACTCCAATCATTCAGACCCCGGACTGATAGCTGACTTCCCATAAGGGTACATACATAGGAGACGGGAAACAAAAATATTTTGGGAAGTGAAGCCTCACAAAGCAAATACCTTTATTATTAACATATTTAGAGCAGCACTGGGTATCTTAGCTAGTGAGTGTGCGCACGCGTGTATATCAAAAATTTTTATGTTTTCAATATACTAAAGATCTTGTTCATTAATGTCTGAAATTGGACTGGGAGTAATAGTGGGAATTTGAAATACCTCATTTATTATGAGTCAAATCAAAAATTGCTATAAAATGAATCTTTTTTTTAATATTTTATTTTTTTGCATTTTCTATTTTTATTTTCTGATCTGCCGAAAAAAAAGAATATAAAATGTCAAATTTATATATTTTAGGCATCTGTTTTGAGTTATTTTTAAAATTTCTGATATGCAATTTTTGTAAATTTAGAAATACAGTTTAAAAATGATCACCTTACTTAATTTTTGAGATGTAAATTAACATGTTATTTTAGGGTGTTATGAATTGACATATATTTTAATATGTAATACACTATTACTTTTTTTGCAGGAACTTTTTGAAGATATTGGTCCACTTCTTGGTTCAAGAGTTGTTAGACCAGGCACTGCAGAAGTAGTTTACAGGAATTTAAAGGATGCTGTGGCTGCTGTTGATACTTACCACAATCGCCAGCTAGATGGTCAGCCAATGAAATGTCTTCTTGTTAACCCTAGGTAAATTTTTTTTAATTGATTTTTTTTTTCTTTTTTCTGGGATGTAAATTAATGATTGTGCTTTGTATTTTGTTTCTAGTGCACCTGGAACAAAGGGGATGGTTGGAACTAAAGGAGCTGTTGTACCAGATTTAAGTACAATCCATAAGGCTCTGTTTATGAAGTGAGGTTTTATTCTTGCAGGCAACCATGTGTTCTAATAAAGATCATGCCTGCTTAAGTTCCTTTCTGAACAAAGAATTAACATTACTTGGATAAATTTATCATTTATTTTGTGTAATATAAAGCCATAATTATATAATTTTTAGTTTGTATAAATCATTGTATATTATATAAATATAAGTTTTGTAACAGTTGCACATATTCTTTAATGTATTTTGTATAGAAAAAGATTGTTCTAACATTAACTTCAAGAATGATAACTCTTTTTATTAAAATAAAATTTAAGGTTTTCTTTTACCAAAACTCATTAATCCCCTATTTTCCTTTAAAATTTAACCTGTTTGAAATAGCCTTAATTAATATATATAAGTTTTTTGGCCTAAAATCAATTGGTTTTTTTTTTGTTTCAAATATTGTTCATAAGGTAGAATTCAGTAATTGTAAATAAAGTAAACAAATTAAGCCTTTATTGCATGAGGGAAACAAAAAATATAATTCGTTGAAGGAGAACTGGCCGAAGGTCAATAGGTGAAAAAAACCTGAATTATCTCCACTGATTTATTTTCCTCTACAAGTTTTGTATCCTCTATGACGCCTCTTCAGGAATAATACACTATTATAAAAAGATTTGGCTTTACCACCTTGGCGGCCACATCAAGACTAACAATAAGGGAGATGTACCACACCACTCAGATGATAATATACATTAACCCTTTAATTGCGCAAAGCCTTTATAGTCGCTTGATTCAAGCCACTATAGTGGTTTTGCACAATGAAAGGGTTAAAATGAGGTACAGTGTATAAATCGATTGCCTACAAATTTTCGAGTTTTGAAAAATCGATTCCAGAAGAAGCGTACAATTTTTATTTAGATATGTTGAAGACCTATTGATTGCTCTCCATCAGAGCAACATTTCAAAACTTATTTTCTGACATTAAATTTCTGGCCGTTAAAATACCTGTAACTGACTATATAGGAATTCCAATGGATGCAAAAAAACAACATTTTCTGAAAGAATAGTTATTTACTTCACTAGTCTGGAAAGTGGCTCTTTACTGTACGAGGTCGAGTTTGACGAGCGAGGCGGAGCCAAGGTCGAGTTTGACCTTGAGGCTTCGCCTCGCTCGATAATTAGACCAAGTACTGTAGAGTCACTTTCTGGACGTGTGCAGTACATAATTTTACTTTATACTGAAACAAACAAATAAAATACATATTTCTATTAATATTATTTGGAATAATCATTTGTTAAAAAAAATTAGGTTATACACGATGGAAAACATATGGTTTAGAACTAAGTTCAATTGATAAAAAGTCTACATATTTACAGTAGACAAAAAAAGTATTTGCACATCTGCCTTTTTTTGTTTTCTGTAGAAAATATGGATACATTTAATTTTGTTCTATATAAATTGTAAATGATAAAAAATAGAATAGCACAAAAAATTATTTAAATACACATACAGAAAATAGCTAGATTAATTTTAACAATTAGTACAGCAAAAAAAGTATTTGCACACATACTCTCTCTAAGATAATGTTTATGATTGGGTTTTAAATGTGACCTTTGACCGGACTTCTCACTAATCCTCTCTGAACTGAAGCCATTACTTTAGTTTTACTACTTCCTTAGACCTGTCCGCTCATAATGGCTCCTAAGAAAAACGAGAGTTCCCACTTGGAGTTAGAGAACAAGTAGTGGCACTGCACCAGTACGGGAAGTAAAGTTACCGGCAAATCGGGAGACAGATGAAGTGAGGTTTTTCCACAGTCAGGTATATCGTGAAAAAAAAAAAAAACAATCCACTGGAACCACTGAAAATAGGCCCCGATCAGGTCGTCCACGTGCTCTTACTGCAAGGGAGAGAAGAATAATCGTCCAAGATGCCCTAAAAGAACCATCTACAAGTGCACAAAGTTTGGCGAATGACATTGCGTCACGATCAGGGAAGTCAGTCACTGCTCGGACAGTACGTAATGCCCTCCTCAATGCTGCAATACGGGGCAGGCGACCTTTAAAAAAATCATTTATAAGTGAAATAAACCGAAGAAAGAGATTAAAATTCGTAAAACAGTACGAAGACAGGCCCCTAGACTTTTGGAAACAAGTTATTTTCTCGGACGAGAGTTAATTTGATGTTTTTAAGCCAGAAAACATTTCCACAATATGGCGAAGAAAAAATAGTGCGCTTAAAAAACAGAATATTTTAAGTACGGTTAAGCATGGAGGAGGTAATATCATGGTTTGGGGTTGTATGGCATACAATGGGCCTGGTAATTTACACGTGATTGAAGGAACAATGACTGCCCGGTCCTATGTGGAAGTGTTAAGGGGCAACCTGGCTGCGAGTGCAGCAAAATTAGGACTTCAAGATAACTTTTACTTCCAGCAAGACAACGACCCTAAACATACAGCCAACATTACCAAGGAATGGCTCCTCTACAATGCCCCTAGACGGCTGGTTACCCCAACTCAATCACCGGACCTCAGTCCAATTGAAAATTTGTGGTATATTTTGGACAGAAAAGTGCGGAAAACATCCATAATTTATGGAATTATTAATTTTATGTAAAACTAAAGACCAAGTTCGTTAATGGCTAAAATTGGGGGGGGGGTATAGGGGAGATTTTTCGAAATATCCTCGTTATTACACGTCGGATCGAGAAACTGTATAGAACCAATTTATTTACCTATAAATGTTATATACACATTTTCGAAATAATCAATTTTAACCCAGATAATGGTTTTAGTTTTAACAGATTTCCCTTGAGGAAAATTTACTAATGAGGTCGTACTCTTGACGCGATTTTTCAAAAAAATTCTTCAAATGTCCATGCAGGAGATCCATATTTTAGTTTTCGGTCATCAGTAAACCCCCACTCCTCCTTTCTTATTAACTATAAGCTGTTATATCATGAACCTCTTCATTCCAGGGTTAAATACCAAATATGATTTTCATTGAGCAAGTACGTTGTGAAACACATGCAAATATGTCATGTGGTGACATCATCAATTAAGATTTTTCGTTCTTTTCTCGAAAATGTTTATTTGATCTATACCGTACTCGATATTTAGATGTCTTAGTGAACAGTAATGATCAAATATGCATTATTGGCTGGAATCAGACCTGCAGTAGTGGTGGTTTAGAGAGGGGATAATTAGGAAATACAAAGTGTCCCTGTTATTATGAGCCGGACGATAAAACGTTACAGAATCAATCTGGTTAAACTTTTGATTTTCTACATTTTCTTGGTATATTTTTTTTTTTGGTAACACAAGTATTAAGTGAGTTATTCGTACTTTCTTGTTTGCTGCCTTCAGTAACCCCCTTTACTCATCATCTCTTCCCTTATAAATAGACAATACGTGGTGAGATATCACCAGCATTTGGGAAATCTGCTTAGTTTAAGCAGCCCCTGCGTGACGGACTTTATATTTATAATCGCTCTAGGCTTGCAATTCTTGTTTGATTATTACGAAATTCGATATTTAATCTTTTTACGTATTAAGAAAGTTCAAGTTCGGTAATGGATGAAATCGGACCAGTGCGAGGAAGGGTTTAGAGCGGGGAATTTTGAAAAATTGAAATATCTTCCTCATTTTAAGTCGGATCGAATAGTGTACATAGTCAATATTATTGCAAATTAAATTGCCTATAAATTTTATATACATTTCAAGGTTAAATACCAAGTATGGTTTTCATTGAACTTTTACTTTGCGAGATAAATACAAATTCGTTGAGTGATGACCTCAACAGCTAAGATTTTACTTTCTTGTTCTGAAAATGTTTATTTTGTAAGGACGTCATCCTGATGTTGTGAGGACGTCATCAATTTGAATTTTTCAATCTTTACTGGAAAATATTTATTTTATGTATACCACTTTATTCTAAGCTTAAATACCGAATATTGTTTTCATGAGATCTTTATTAGGCGAGATACAAGCAAATTCATTGCGTGTTGACGTCATTATTTACGATTTTACGTTCTTGTTTCGATATATATTTACTTGATCAATACAATACTCATATTTAACCGTTTAAGCCAACGCTAAAGATCATATTTGTTATTGGCTGAAGTTGGATTTGGAATAGTGGGGGTTTAGAGGAAGGGGTATTCGAAAATCAAAATATCTCCGTTATAATGAGAACCAATCTTGTTAAAATATTTCTGTTCTATTGATTGATTTGTTGACCAAGGCATTTTTTCGTAACTCGCGTATTGAGCGAGTACTTACTTGCAGCCTTCTGGACCCCCCCCCCCCCGCCCAAACCACTTCTTCTCTTCTGTTTTTTTTAAAAATAAAAATAAGGGAATATCTTGTGATGTGAGATTTTTTTGTAAATAACCAGCTAAAACATGTGTTTATTTCCGTTTTAAAAGTCTTTAACTTACTCTTTGTACACTCATAGAGTATATTACATTCATTTGAAGTCATGTTATATGAAATGGACAGGAATATTTGTCTATTTAATTTAATTTAATATTGCCTATAACAGCTAGTGGGAGATTGGTTTACGCAGTCCCTGCGGGACGGACTTTATTAAAAAGTCTCTTAACAAGGGATAGACATATTAGGAAACTGGGCAAAAACAAACGTAACCCAAAATTTAGAGAGCTACTTGTCTTTCAGTCTCTAAAGAAAACAATAGCTTACTGTTATTATTATTATTTATTAACGTCCACTTTATGCAACTTAGGGTAATCGGGACGGGTTATCTACAGGTTACCACCCTTTTCTAGCCAGGGTGGGACTAAGGATTTTATTTAATGAATTCCGTCACTAAATAAATTCCTATTGCCCAGGCGAGAATCGAATTCGCCACTCTAGGTTTACCATGTGAGATAGCATACTGTTAAAGGAATATTAAAACATAAAGTTTGACATTTAAAATCCAATTTAAATCAAAATGAATGTTAATAATAAATCATGACTGATAAGATTTATGTGAGATTCATTAAAATGGCATTAAATATAAAGCTCTAATATAAAAATGAACAGTTATTCACTATATAATAAATGATAATGTTTCGAAGTGTGGTAGTTTGGAGTCAAGTGTGAATTGTCATCATCAAGGTGTGCATGACGTTTGGTCTCGCATCCGGCAGTCGGTATGTGCTTGATAATCAGATTTAGTTACACTCATTACATATGGGAGTTTTCTTCACTAGGGGAAGTTATAAGGAATATGTGCCCTATTCTATGTCTAGTTAAGACTACATTGTCTATATCGGAATATAACCTATATTTACTGTAAGCAACAGTTTTTAAATTTAGCCAAACGTAAGCAGAATGAAACTTTCAAAAACCCATCAAGAGTTATTTTTCTGCTCGAAAATACAACACGTTGTATCATTCGTATTTTTATATTGTATACTTAATTTTTGTTTTTAAGTCAATTAAGACTGAAACTATTTAAAAATTTCTGAACCAGTTTTATAAGCTTCCCAAAAGTCTCAATGGGAAATGTCCAGAGAAGAGATGTAGGCTAGGAGTTAATTCACTTCACTGTGTTAAATCAATGTAATTGTTTCCATAGACACTCGTAAAGCAGGAGATTTAAATATTCATAAATTTCCGTGTATTTTTAAATGGTTAGCCTGCCTTGATTCTCCTCAAATATTGAAAGTGAGCTGATTAGCTGAAATCAGTGGCTGTTTAAAGTACAATTAAGTACAAGACTAGCAGAGAGGAGAATTAATTACGAAATGGGTAAGCTAGGATAATTTATAGATGTCTGAGGAATATGAAAATGTAATGGGTTCTAAACTTAATTACACCCAGTTAACATTATCGTTTAAATAATCAGTACGTCCCCAGGATTGAGAGTTGTTCTTCAAGAAGAAGACATGGAGTTGTAAAGGTACTAGGAAAATCAAAGACGAGTAACTGAAGTAATTATATACAAACACATTACCGGGGGTTTGAATTGAATTCATTTATTTTATTTTGTATATATTATTAAATGTAATATTATTATTAGTTTTATTTAGCAATTCATTTTCAATATGTGTGACAATGGAATACATATGCAAATGCCTTTTTTAGGGGTATTCAATATAGGGATTTCCGAGTTCCCGAGGGAGAAATACTGAGTTTCAATCACATTAGTCTAAAGCAGGGGTGAGCATTCTTTTTAAATATAAATTTTAAAATGTTTTGGCGGGCCTCACAGAAAAAAAATGTTTACATACATACATATATTTTATAACAATATATTCAGTGGAGAAAGACGATAAAATAAATAAAATTTTAGAAATGCATGCCAGGCCGCATAAACATGTTTAAAGGGTCGCAAGTTGCTCAATCTTTGTCTAAAGCATAAGTGGCCAACCACCGGCCCGCGGTAAGGTTTTATCCGGCCTGCGAGACATTTTGAAACCCCAATTAAAAAAAAAAAATATTACACTACTTACTTAAGGATGATGAGGAACGATTTGTGTGTTTGGCAGTACTTATAAATGCGAATAGTTCTTTTCTATGATGAAAGTTAATAAATCAAAATATCGTACAAAGCTGACTGGCCACTAAGCGAAAATTCTTTTCGTCTTTGTATCAGTGGAATTAATCCAATCATTGATGGATTAGTTTCCCAAATTGAAGCTCGTGTCTCATTGATTTAGGTGTTGCTATTTCACTTTCGTTGTTTGTAATAATTCCAAATTTTACGACTTAATTATAATGTTGTTCCTATTTTTTTTTCATTTTATTTTGTTATTGTAATAAGTTGTATTATAATTACATTGTCGTATAATTACATGTCTGATATCTATCGATAACAATTATGAACACTACATTAAAATGCACTACTTTTAAAGTGGCCCGTATTTGCACACTAACGTTTGGCCCGCAGCATGCCAAAGGTTGCCCATACCTGGTCTAAAGCTTTAGGTAATACATCGCTATAAACGAATTTTCTTCAAAATACTATTTTTTTGATAATGCAGATACCTCTCGCTAACCCCAACTATATAAAATCTAAAAACATTAGGATTAACAAGAAACTTGGTTTACCGAACGGAGAAAAAGTCCGTCACCTAAGCAGATTTCCCACGTGCACCACGTATATGCATTTACCTCAAAAAGTAAAAGCTCAATGAGAACAATATTTGGTATTTAAGCTTCAAATAAAGCCATTTCACGATATAACAGCCTATTGTTAATATGACATTAGTAGGAGCAGGGGTTTACAAAAGGCCGAAAATTAATACCTGCAAATATCTCGGTTAATACTCAAGATACTGAAAAGACGTATATAACAAAATTTATAGAACGTTTAATTTGCTGTAAGGTTTGTACTATGCATTTTTTTCGATCCAACGTATAATAAAGGAGATATTTAAAATTCTCGAAGTTCCCACCTTCTAAACCCCCCTTCCCCCCGTCCGATTTCCGCCATTAACGAACTTGATCTTTATTTTTACATAAAACGTTTAAATATCCAGTTTTGTAACGATCTAACGAAAATTCCAGTCCGCTAGAGTATTAACAGAGAAGTGTGTGTGTGTGTGTATTGTCCGTTGCGCAGGAGCTGCATAAACTAAGCAGATTTCCCACGTTCTAAGGGGAAATCAATTATTGACGTACCCATGACGCGATGTGAAAAAAAAGATCGAGCGATCCTACACAGTAGTTGACGAAAATAAGGCACGTCCAATATATATCTATATTATATATATATATATATATATATATATATATATATATATATATATATATATATATATGGTCCATGGGACATTGTGTAATGTACTTAAGTCCCACCTGATATGAATGTGTTTTTAACTGTTAGAACTGCAATTCTAGCACTATAGGCTCGATATTTCAACTATTGAAAGACATGCTCTTATTATATTGCATACGAAAGTTTCATGAAGCTAACGTAATGTGTAATCGGTTGATTGAATATTTAAAATAAAATTGTTACCCAATGGACAGAATTTGATACCACATCCATAACAGAAAATATTCATCAATATGAGATCTTGACTTCCTACAGAGTCACGTATTCGCAAATCTACGCAGATGACCAATATATACGAAAGAAATAATGTTATTTAAGCTTATCATCTATTAAAAATGTTACATATTCCTTCGAATAAAATTTTATTTTTGCAGATGGTTGGAAAATCAATGACAACATCAAAGGATCAACGCCAAAGAAACAGTTCAGTACACAATTTCAATGAAGAGTACAAAATATTGCTGATTTTTGGGGGATTCGTTATAATTAAAGAACCATATTTCGGACGGATTTTTAACTTAATCCTCATAACATGTGATTTCTTGCTGTACGCTTTTCTGATAGTTATGTCAGTCATTACTGTCACGTTGAAATTGCAAGACAGAATCGTTGTAGTAAAGCTTGTTCAAACACTATGTGTTCTAGCGTTTGCAGTTTTAATGCCTGCATTAAGATATCGAGCAAGACACCACCTAGATGCGGCAATAGATTTGTTAAAACAAGGGGTTTATAATTACAAGGAAGAAGAAAATAAAGTGCATATGGAAATAAAGCGTCACCGAGTTAGCCAAATACGAAAACTGGAATCAATTCTTGTGAAAGGTTGTTTCTTTTGTGCTTTATTAAATACAACTCTTGTCCCAGTCAAAAATCTTATATTCACCGATTATGATCCAAACGATATTTTAAATCCATTCCTTCCTCTACCAATATATATGCCGTTTAATACGAAAAATAACTTTAATTTTGTCGTAGCCTTCCTTTCAAATGCATTATTTAACTTCATTTTGTTTTTTGCAACTTTATTTTCAACACTAATAACGTACTCCAGCTGTGCTCTTCAGTTGATTGCACAATTGGAAATTCTGGCCAATTCTTTGAAAAACATAAAATTCCGAGCCTACTCAAAACTAGTCCGAAAATGTTTACAAATGGACGAAACTAAATTAACTGATAGGTACCGAAATTACGAATTCCAAAGAAGCTTACTCTCTTGCTTGAGAGAGAACGTCCTACACCATCATGCAATACTCAGGTAAGCACAATATTATTTAATTAATTGACTCACTCTATAACTACAAATCTTACTAATGAACAATAAGATTGTCTATTTTAAATAGAAATTGAAGTTGACTTTCAAATGTACAATGATAGATAACAGTTTTTATAACAGCATCATTGAATTAAAAAAAAACAGGAACTTGCAGAAACAAACATAATGTGATTATGAAGTGATATTTTGCTAACTAACTTAACTACATACATTTTCTACAAACTCCTATAACTTATTTACTTCCCTTAATTAATTTTTTTTTTTACTTTTTTGTGTCCATTGTATCTTACAAAGACTAATATTTTTTAATTATTGGGGCTCAGGCTAGCCATGAGAGTTATAGAGTTGGCCTTAATCTCACATGGCAAACCTAGTGGTGAGTTCGATTCCCTCCTGGGCAAATAGGAAATATTTTTAGTGACGAACTCATGAAATAAAATCCTTAGTCCCACCCTGGATAGAAAAGGTTGGTAACCTGAAGATAGCCCGTCACAATTAGCTAATAGAGTAAAGTGGACGTTAATTAAATAAATAAAAAATCAAATTATTGCATTCATGCACCCTGTTCATCGGAGTCTCTGTAATAATTTATTTGATGACCTAAATTAACAAAAACTTGGAAGTATTTTTAGTGTAATTTTTAATACTTAATGATAGTGATTTCCGCAAATTTCGTCTTACACTATTTTGTGGTGATTGGGGTGTGGTAAGACACGGGGCTTCTTCTAAGCAGTCATTTGATGAACTAATTTTAAGGGGTTTGGAAAAATTGAAACAGACCGTGAAAACTGCATAATACCCTCCCCCCCTATTTCTCAGCTCTTAATGTTTTTTTTTTTTTTTTTAATTTTGTAATTATCCCTGTAATAATGTATGTTTTTAGAGAGCACCACCTTATACCAGTTTTGAACTTTAGGACTCTAAGGTGGTCAATATATAAACGGCCAACGTTGGTAACAGATATTTTTGAAACAATGTTTAAACCGAAACCTAACCGTCACTTATAATATCAGTAAAAAGTTCCCAAAAAATGGATAGAAAAGAAATCAAAACCACTAAAGTTAATTAATTGTTCATGCTTTCAGGTTTGTAGAATACACTGCTCCTTTCTTTGATGCAGTGAATGTTCTCGCTGCGACGTTCTTTTCTATTATTTTGGCAGCCGCAATAATGGCTATGGCAGAAAGTATACAGGTATACAATTAAAATTAGGTGCATACAAATTATATACAAGATAAAAACAGCAGTATTTAGTAAACAGTTTAGATATGAATTGTGAATTTTAGTTCAGACTCATATTTTCAGACTTCAAGTCTTAATTTGGAGGTGATAGGAACTGTATTAATAGACGTGTGCGGTTTCTTTCTGATGTGCTGCCTTGGCCAATTCATCCGAGATAAGGTATTCTTAAATAGTTATTACCTTATCGTTTCGTTTAACTTTGGAAGTTATTATTATAAATAATATTTTAGTACACAATGAATATATTTCAGTGAAATAGAAGGGGGATTCAGGCTCATAAATAAATATAGATACATGTTTGAATTAATTAAAAAATATGTAGTTTCCATCTTTGAAAGGACGTTCTCTAGTATACCTAGGACGTTCTATAGTAGTACCTACAACTACTTAAAGATTTTGTGGATGAAACTCGGTATTTAAACTTTTTGAAGGCGTAGTGAGTACAATTTGCCATCCTAAGTGTGGCACAACAAAGTCGTAAATATCCCCGTCAAATTGTAATATACGAAATTGTAATATGAATTGTAGATTTTTTTTAATAATAAAGGGAACCATTTCATGACATTTTTCTAAATACTGAATACAAACGTGAAAAATCGAAATTTCATGTTTTGCCCCCCCCCCCATCCAAACCTCTCTCTCCAGAATCAATTGTTCTAGTTAACGGATTTCAAAAGTTTGAAAAATATTAATATTCGGAGTTTTTTGGTTAACTGACATTCTGTTGCGAAAAAAGTTATTACGAAACTAGAGGCGTACATACTAATTTGAAAGGTGGGTTCTTTTGTTATCTATACGCATGGAAATGAAATAATTATAAGTTACATTACATTTTAAACAAGAAAGAACAAATTGTCAGATTTCGTCATTCCTGCATTTTCTAGCATTTTGGAACTGTGCTCAATACTTTCATTTTTGGAAATAAAAAACCGAATAACTAATTAATTAGCCATGAATTTTCATTTGGGCATAAATGATTTCTTGAGATCTTTCTTCTTTAGACTATTTTAATTTTTGCCGAAAGGCTTCCGGAATGAATTTTATTTTAATATGTGTTTTATTTCAGAGTGAAGAAATTACTACATTTTTGTATTCAACGCCTTGGCCATATTGTGATAAAAACTTCAATTACCTGTTGAAAATGATGATAATGAAAACACAACACCCAATTACTCTGAAAGCTCCTGTCTTCAACATGGATATGTCGTTGGCAACATTTGGAGATGTGAGTAACAATAAACCGCGTTCTAAACAAATTTCAAGTCCATTTACTTCTTTGAAATTTTCAATATTTTGAAAGAAATTTTCTAATTACACAGTTTTGAATTTTTCAATATTTTCAACATACTACTTTGAACTTTTCAATATTTTGAAAGAAAATTTCTAATAACACAGTTTTGAATGTTTCTAAATTTAACTCTCTATTGAAAGTTTTTAAAGGAATAGTGAAATACAATTAGTACTTTTTCATCGAAGCGGAATTTCCAAAAGGAGAAGGTAAAAAAAGTAGTGAATACTTTAGTACCAATCGTTCATACTTAAAAAGTGACTGTAATGACGATTAAGTAATAAAAATGTCTAATGGTGTGTGTGTGTGTGTGTGTGTGTCTATATATATATATATATATATATATATATATATATATATATATCATAGTACATTGAAACATACAGTAACCCCCCGCCCCCTTCATCTAACGGGATTGAGCGAGTAAGCGTATGAAATATGTAAAATTGGAAGTTTAAGGTAAAAGTATATTTGAAATATTTGATGTTAAATCACAGAACACATAGTTTCTCAAGATTTTTACAACAGGAATCCAGCAAATAAGAAAATGGATTATAAAAAGATCAGGATGTCCATCACGCAGGTGCAGGCGATCTCATGTCTCCATCCATTCTCTATTTCTCCCGCAGCATGAAGGAAGCCTATGTAAACTGATATTACAATATGACGAGATGTTTAGGTAATGAGGTGCATAATGTGAAAATCGAATGCATAAAAATGGGAAATAAGAAAAGGCTAAGTCCAAAACATACAACTAACGTTAATTACTGTATTTAGAGAATACGTATTAAAAAAATAAAAAGCTTAGGAAATTAAAATTTCATTATCATTGGTCATATACACTTTTTCGATCCGACTCATAGTAAACGATATTTCGAATTTTCAATTATTCTTCCCTTTATATCAGTCTCCCGCAATGGCTATTTCAGCTATTACCTAATATAATCTTTAATTCCCCATTAAATAGTTAAATTTCGAATGTTGTGTTGATCAATTAACGCCCTCATGTAATCTAGAACGTAAAATTCTTAATGATGGCATTACACAGAAAATATTTGCTCATATCTCACAGTATAAGTTCAACAACATAAATATTTGGATTTAAGCTTCAGGTAAAGTGGTTCATGACAACAGTTTATTGTTAATATGACAAAAGGAGAAGGAGGATTTAATGAAAGCTGAAAAATAAAAAAAAGTCCGTCTCGCAGGGGCTGCGTAAACTAAGCAGATTTCCCACGTGAAGTTTTACAATAGAGAAATTTCACGAGAGCCGAGCAAGTCAAGGAAACGGCCAAACTAGCTTTTGGTGGGGAAGTAACTCTCGTCCGTTAGGCTCCGAGATTAAATTAAAAACAATTCAATCTCAAAAAAAACAACAAGAACACAAAAGATGGACTTACCTTTAATGATAGCAGCGCTCTGAACACTTATTACACCAACACTAAATAGTACCACATAATATCTATTATTTGTAAGACTTAATACTGCTGTGAATATTAAGTAAACAAATCAAGAGCAAGTCAAATGGTAAGAACTTTCCTGATAGCAAACAGTCTGAGGTGTAAACAATCAGGTATTATATTATATAATGTTACAGACATGTCTGTTATATATAATTTTGAACGGACCTCATTTTTGTGATGATGAAAAATTAAGATTTTATTGGCCACTAATTTCTGGTAATAGGATTTTTATTAGGAATTAGAGAATAAATGGTGAGATGAGGGAATAGTGTATCTTACCAGCACGTGGAAAATCGGCTTAGCTTTCGCACCCCTGCATTACGGACATTTTTGTCATCTCCTAGGTAGGATCAATGGTCATTTGGGGAAATGTTTCGAAAATCGCGCAATGAGTACAACCTCAATAGCTGATTTGCCTTGAGGAAATCTGCTTACAAGTGAAAAGTCCACCATTTTGGGTGTTTCATATACTATTATTAAATAGTACTTCATGAGTTCAAATGTCAACAAGCTTTAAAATGGTAGCCTAGCTTCACACCGCTGTTCCAGATCATGAAATTACTGCAATTTCGTGACACATTGAGTTTTAATACTCAATGGTATCACAAAGTCTTAAGCATACGGTGGGGCAATGACGTGATTGTATTTCGTATTTAACAGACAAGAAATATGTTAACAGTCCTACACTATAAAATAAGGAAACATTTTGAGGGAACAATAATTTAATTGATTAAGGGTTAAAAATTAAGATTAAAAATTAATAATGATTTATTCCAAGTATGTTAATATAAAAGAAATGAATTTGTGTCATACATAGACCTTTTTCATTATTTTCATAGTTTTAATTAATTTTCATTGATAGTATTTCAAATAATTCCTTTCTACTTTTGAGCCTTCAGTAGAATTTCAGTTTTAGGAGTTATTTGTTCGTTTAGAAGCGCTATGTTCTGGACCAGCCAGCAATGACGGCCGCGATAATAGTATTACGAGTGTATAAGTATTCTGACAGAAACTACTTGATATGCCAGACTATTCATAACTTTAATTCTTAAGTACCTACCACTATATTTTGGAGTAATGGATTAATTTTTAAAGCCTTTAAACCAGGTGTGAGCAGCCTTTGACATGTTGTGTGCCAACACAATCATTTCTCATTTGGAGTTAGTAGTGTAATATTTTTGTTTGATTAGGTTTTCAAAATGCCTTGCGGGCCGGGGGTTTCCCACGTGTACTTTAAACTAGGGGCTCAGTTTGGCCGTGTGAGTTAAGACGTTGGTCTTAATCTCGCGTGGAAGACCTATTTTTAGAGTATGACGGGTCCGATTACCGCCCTGGGCAGTAGAAATTTATTTAGTGACGGACTCATTAATAAACTTCTTGGGCCCACCCTGGCTAGAAAAGGGTGGTAGCCTGTAGATAATCCGTCTCGATTAGCCATAGTAGCATAAAGTGGAAGTAAATAATAATAAACATAAAAAATACTTTAAACCATAAGGCTATGGCTCTTTAATTCTTCACTACACAGTATGATTGCAATACTGTATGTAAAGCTAAATTACTCAAGTGCTCATTATTCTTTTCAGAGTGCATCAGCAGGCTACAAAATAACTACTCTTTTGAGATAATTGAGGGACATGGATTCTTCAAATGCAAAATAATAAATCATCAACCTTGGAAGGTACTCTCTGAAAAAAGTAGACACCGCTCTACTGACCAGTAATTATTTAAATATAATAAAAGCTCAGTAAATAAACAGTTATTATGAAACATGAGAAGTTGTTACTGATATTTAAATCCTTTAAGAAATTAACAAACTAAGTTGGTAAACAATAACAGGAAACCACTCGTAAATGAGAATTATTTGCATTCCATTATAATCTATTCAAATGCTTTAGATATTTCGTGTTTTTAACAGATTTCTCTAAAGGGAAATTTACTATTAATGGTGACAATTATAGACGGATCTTAGAAAAAAACTGTCCACTAATCGATAGATGACGATATACATATAAGCCAGTGAGTTAAAGCATTGGCCCTAATCTCATATGGTAAACCTAGAGTAAGGAGTTCGATTCCCGCTTGGGCAATAGGAATTTATTTAGTGACGAATTCATTAAATAAAATCCTTAGTCCTACCCTGGCTAAAAAGGATGGTAACCTGTAGATAGCCCGTCCCAATTAGTGATAGTAGCAAAAAGTGGAGTAAATAAATAATAATATAGGATCAGTATATATTCAATATCCCCAATAAGTAAGTAATCAGCTCTGGGATGGGGGACTATAACCACACCCTATTCTTGGCTACTAACTGGATTATTTTAATTGTCTTCCAATGGTACAATTTGATAATTTCCTTGTGGGCAATTTTCTGTTCTACATAAGTCACGGGGCTGTGGGCTGTCTGCGGCTAAGAAGGTGACAAAGAGGGCAGGCAGTCTGAGTCAAAGGAAAGCATGCAGGTCCTAGAGCTGGAGAGATACAGACTCCTTTTAAGAAACCTATACGGAAGTTGGCTGAGCAGGTAGCAGGGAAGAGGTATACAGTTGACTGTATGAGAGATTCAGCCAATAAAGACACAATAGTTGTGTGAGAAAACATTCTCCAAAATAACATGAACAAAAAATGTTTTCAGATCTACACTAACCGATGTGTACCTTAAATCTCTTTTAAAAATTGGTACAAGTACAAATCCACAATGTCAGTGGAAAATCAAATTACTTAAATCTCATAAGTATTTTTTTACAAGTGTACTTTTAAGTTATATTTTTCATTAAACTTCACCTACCAAGTAAATAAAACCAATTTATTATTATTCTGTGTTAGTTATCCCCCTTATCACAGCAGCAAAAAGTCACAGCAATTAGCTGTCTCAAGACGCATTTACGACACTGCTAAGCCAGGTTTAGCCCGCAGGCCAATGTTTGGGTCTCCCATCTCTCTCTCTATATATATATGAGAGAGAGAGAGAGAGATAAAAAACTTTATCGAGTATTTTATTTCACAAACTACTGTTATTTTTATGAATATTTACCGTAAAGTTCATAAAAAGCCACCAGTATTCTAAATGTTTGAAATCCACTTGATCAGTAATTGCACCTGATTTTTTTAAATTGGGGAAAAATTATAATAGAGTATTTCAGAATAATCACTGAGCCTTCAATTTTTAAATAGGTCCACAGCAACATATTGTAGCAAACCACATGACATTGCATTTGCCCTATTGAAATGGAGTCCACTAACACAGCCACACAGAATTTTTACGAGTATAGGGAGTTACAAAAATATTGGGGTAAGGATTCCTAGTGAAGGTTAAACAAGTGTATCAAGGCCAACTCCATAACTCACTAGAGCCTAGTAAACTTCATTTAAGAATATTCCATAATTTTCCTGTAGACCTAGGTTTGGTGAGAACACATGAAATGAGTTAATGAACAGTATTTATTCAGAGGAATACAAGGAGGCTCATTATAAGAATAAAGGTTGTATTAGAAAAAATATTGAAACAAAAAAAATATATATAAAATATATTTACATGAATATGACTGTTAAAAAATATATATATATACATAACAAAAATATATTACTTAAAATAAGCCAAAAACATGCCACAAAAGAAAAACTAGTTTTAATTTGGGTTTAATTCACATAAATCACTAGTCTGGAACAATAGTCATTTAAAAAAAATAATGTGTAAAGCACCCAGGTATAACTTCCAGCAGGTGCAAACAAATTTTATCTCAAGTAAAATATAATTAAGTTATTATCAACTAATAAAAGTGTTGTTTTGAGTCACAGAAGATTAAAAAAATCCACCAAATTATGAAAATCTATGCTTAAATTTGTTATTTCTATACATATTCATTTAATAAAAACTATTTCAGTTATTCTGACAATATTCAAATATAAGTTCATCAACTTAGGAGATATGACTATGGCTCTTGACTAGCCAAATATATATAGCTTATAATTAGGTTTCCCCTTCAAACATAAATATATAATCTCGGAGAAATTAATTTTGCACTTGTGGCATATAAGGGCAATATATTTTATATGCATAACAAATGTATAAATAGTTATAAGAAAAATTACAAAAAATATATAAACAGTGCAAAAGGACGGAATAAAAAACATCAAAGTAAAACGTTATAACCAAATAATAACCTAATATACTTAAACTTATAAAAATAGTGAATAATTTAGAAATAAAATAATAATTTCAACAACTGACACACATTTTCAGGTTCAGGTACTAGGTTGGACGGACTTTAATTAAAGTTTATATTCAATTTATCATTTTAATTGCCATTGTTTTTAACAAAAAATCCATTTTGTTTGACTAAGTAAAACTGGCCTGAATATAAAAAATTTATGATGAACTGTCATCCTAAAAATTTTATTATTTTGGTATTACTAATAACCCACTTATAATCTAGAACTTATTGAATAAAAATAATTACTTTTTTTTTTTTTTTAGTTAAGCTAGTTGCAAGAACTGAGCCATAAAGTCAGATGACTCTGTCCCGGAATTCATGCATTGATGGCAAAGAATCAATTGAAATAATAAGTTTGAGATAATTAGTGGAGAAGATTTGCAAGAGGGTAAACTACCCTCAATGTATTGTTAACTGATTATCTTAAATATTGGACAAAGTTATATTGACAAACACATAAAATTAATAAGATTTTTAAACAGAGATTTCAGGAATATTTAAGGAAAAAGTGCAAATATTATAAAATTAAAGGCAACTATATATATATATATATATATATATATATATATATATATATATATATATATATATATATATATATATATAAAAGCAAACATATACACTACCTACTTCTTATATAAAGAATAATTACATCTTTTTATCAATTATAAAAATACAAAATAAAAAATATATTAAATGCAATTAATTAAAACAAATAATAATAAATCAGTTTTTTTGCTCCATTTGGATTCCCTTAAAATGCAAAATACTTTCTATCCAACAGACCATCATTAGTTCATAAGATGAACAAATCCAGACGGTGAATGCCATTAAAGTTTTATAATTTCAAAGTACCCTTCAAAGGCGATATTTTTGTCAATGTGTATTAATCTTTTAAGTGTACAAAATATACTCCAGTGAGGAATTTCATGTTCCAGCAATATTTGTGTGTGTGTGTGTGTGTGTATATATAATTATTAACCTTATTGATAACAATTTGACGTCCAGGAGTGTATAATTTTATGGAGGCAATGTTTGTTGTTTTTTGTCTTGTTTTTAATCAAGTTAAAAATTAGATTAAAAAAATTGAAAATACTTTTCAACAGAATTTTGAAATTTTAATACTTCAATAGTTTATTCAGTTATTAAGAAAATTGCTTAGTACCTAACAAAAACAAATAGATTAAAATAATCACGATTCCGTTGCTGGAACAATGGTAACTGAATGAATAAAAGAAAAAAAAATTATCAGCCACCTTTAATGATATACAAAAAATATCACTAAAATTTAGTAAATATAAATGTTTCTTGTCCAAAAAAATTAATTAAGATTTCAATAGATACTTAATACTGATGATTCATTTTAAATAATTGAAATCAAAAATAATAATTTTTTGTAGATAGTTCACAGCTTGGAAATACATTTAAAAATTCTTGTCATTTCAGGGTGATAATGATTATACTGATTATGATTTTAGGAGATCAAATGTTTCAAATTACATTAGAAATAAATAAATTGTTCTAACTCTATTGATAAATCTCTATGATATAATCATATCAAGGTTTAAAGAGTTAATTTCTAATTGTTCTGGAATTTCATGACTAAATACTGTTTATAGTATAATTATTGGCATAGATTTAAGTCAATATAAATGTCTGGTCTTACGTATATTCCAATGAGTCCAGATAACAAGGTAACTACGAATCACATGTAAATTCATATAGGCTGTTAAATTTGGTGATGTATTGGTGCGAGTTTAAAATTTAGCAAATTAAAATTAGATTAATATAAATATACTAAAAATATATAAATGGAAATATGGTTTATGTCTTTTTTAATCAATATGTCTCCCATTTCTAATACTTATAATAATGTTCCAATATTTTACTGGCAGTTTCACTACATAATTAATAATTACTAATTTCAATGATATTGATTTCCCCAGTTAAAACTATATATTAACCTCAAAATGGCCTTTTTAAGCTATTGATGCCACAAGTTTCAACAAAATGATTTGTTTCATAAAACCATTTATTCTCCTAAGCATTGAGCATTTGTAGAATCTATATAAAATAGGAATTATATTAATTTACCCCCTGAAAGAATCATTGCAATTCCTGCAGGGGGTAAAATCAGTCAAATTTTACATACTGATGAAGAAAACTAAAACTTTTATTGTGCATGAAGACTGAACATTTAAGACTAGCTGCATTATCTGCCTTGGCAGGTTGTAATAAAAATGATTAGCTACAGGATTGTAATAGTTACAAGTTAGTGTTGGACTAAATAATAAGATCATTATTTTAATTTCAATATGCCTCATAGATTTTAAAGTTTCTTTTTGATAAAGTCAAGAAATGTAATGCTGTAAAATTTGGATTCTAATTTAAATATTCTACCACTTTTTTTTAACTAAATGTATACAAATTAGTGAGAAATTAATTCATTGCTTAAGAGTTGGAGATGATATTGAATCTGTAGCAAGCTCAGACATAAAAATGAAAGATTGCTGCAGGCCTTAAATAAACAGTTTAAGTTAAGGACACATCCCCCTTCATACAAATACCTTAACTGTCCTACAGTTCAGTCCCTTGTTATATCAGTCATGGTATTAACAATAGTTATGAAATCGTTCAAATGAAAAATTGTCGGAAATTCAAAGTCAAAATTTTGTATTGTATATCTCATAACAATTTGTTAATGATGACAATTATTTTCTAATCACAATTTATGGCTTAATTTTTTGAGATATGATCACATATGTTTTGACTTTCATGTAAACCCACACTCTTGGAATAAAAATTAGCTTTTTAAAATATATATTACAATAGTTACATCTTGAGCTTAGTTGAGATACAAGAAGTCAAATTTTGTTTAGGAATAAAACAACCTAAAGCACAAGAAAATGAATCACTACTGAATTTAAGAAATCCTATAAGTTTTGTGGATGTAGGCAATAAGGAATAATGAGATACAACAATTTACTTTTTACAAGTAAAAGTTGCTTCCCTTGTCAAGAAAAAGAAGTGAAATAGGAGACGTCAGCACAAGAATAGCTCAGGAGAAAATAAATTGTTTTTTGAAGTACACAGTAGAAAGGTGTGATATCAATGGGTAAAACAAACCAAGAGTATCATTTATACCACATTATGGGATAGATTCAGAAAATCTAAAAATTAAAACAGTGTCTAACTTCTTAAAATTAGTTGGATCCAGTAGACAAATCCAAGATCTGAAAAAAATAAAATATATTTATTAAATAAATCTTGAAAATTACATAAATGAATAAAATAAGTAATTTTCATTGTTAAGGATGTTTTTCTCATTTACTCAAAGTCACAACTCAAAAATCATGATTTTTTTAATCAACAATAAATATTAATAAAGTGTACTTTTAACAGGAGGAGTGTCATATTTCGGCAAGTGATTAAATTGTGCCATTTTTATTTTTTAATATTTTATTAAAGATAGTTTTTAGACCAAAATTTGTTAGTGTACACTGCCAAAAAGGTAGGAAGGAAAAGTGTTTACAGGAGTAGAAAATGCAGCGTTGTACTTTGTGCTTCTCCCTGTTATGAAATTTCTGACTTTTTTCCCCCATTGAATGTTTTCTCGATATATTTAAACCTTAAAGTAAAGAATGAAGTTTAGTAAAAATATGCAAAAAGTTCCCACTAGGTAGTCTGAAACACATAAAAAATATGAGGGAAAGTTTTTTGTATTTATGATATAGAATAAATAAAGATTAACCAAATTGATGATATAGAATAAAGAAAGGTTAACCAACTTTTTAAAATACCTTTTTCTATTATTTCATAATACTTTATTAATTACAATGAATTACTATTTTATTTATAAATAAAAAAGAATAACACGTTTATTTATTTTCAGCTGATGGTGAGGGCGATGAATCAGGTTAATCAGAAACAATTTGTGGTTCCTCACAATTTATTTTTACAAACGTTTAGCGTTTCGGGAATTATATTCCCATCCTCAGAGTATCTGAATATTAAAATCACAAAAGAACAAAATTTACCGCTGGAGCGTAGAGCGTGCCTATAGTGATGCTAGCGGGCAGAGTTGTTTTTTTGTGATTTTAATACTTAGATACTCTGAGGATGGGAATCTAATTCCTGAAAACGCTAAACGTTTGTAAAAATAAATTGTGAGGAGCCACAAAAGTGGTTCTGATTAACCTGAAAAAAGAAAGAATATTATGTAAATAAAAATTTTGAAGAGGTAGAGTCACTAAGGGTCAAAGGATGAAATGTGACTTTCACGTTAGGATGGGGAGGTGGCACAGCTGGCACCACCTATGCTCTTTATGACATCCCACTTTGCCATTAAAGGGCCTACTTAAAATTATAGATGTTCAATAATGATAGAATCTATTAGGTTGGGAATTACGGTCACTCTAATCAATAATCCCAAAGTTATATTAAAAATAATCTTAATAGGAAAAAAAAAGAAAGAAAAATATCTTCATATAGAATAACAAATTGAATTGAGATACACTTATTTCGTAGAAGAAAAAAATTATATTAATATTAGAAATAAAATCCAAATATAGAGTTAACAAAAACAGCTTACCAATTTTGTCATAATGAGATCCGTGAGAAGATAAACACTAAAGAACTTGCAATTAGTGAGAAGAATGTTGATTTTACTTGATTACCTCCAGACTAAAAAATAAATATCATTTTAAATAATTCTTTGTAAATATTATATTTAAAAAGAAAGCATTGAAAGCAAAATCAGAGATACTATTTATCAATTATTTCAACTATAACTAATATAAGGTAACTATAGTGCCAGTAATATTATAGACCTCCAGTAATAAGGAAGAAACCTCGATAAATTAAGTATTGTAGATAGTAGTAAAAACTTCTCTTAACCTAACCGTTCTACAAATAAAGTAGAGTTAATAAAGAAACCAGGAAAAAGTTACAACTATTACAAAGTACTAGAAGTGCAGGTGTATTGAAGTCTAATTTACTTTAGAGTATACTTCCAGACAATATATGCTGCTTAAGAATATAATTTTTGAAATTAGAAGTTTCTTGAGTCCAGTTTCATCAGACAGTGCCCTTTCTATATATTATAAAAAGATATCCTATACTACAAATACTACTACAGTCATCTACATAGCTGACAAAATTATTTATATCTTATCCCAATTTTCAGGCACCCAAAAATAGATTGAATAATAGAGAAGAGGTTAAATCCTAGAATATTAACATTTATGCCGAGAAACATTGAAGAACTAGTTAGCAAAGAAGCACTACACACTAAATCTTGTCCTTACATTTCCTTTTCTAACCCCCCCCCCTTCCTCACCCCTTTGTATTCATAATGTTTTATATTTTGGGTTTCCTTGCGATAGGATATTTGTTCAAAAACTAATGCAACTTAATGAATTTAACAAAAAACTTACAATAATAAAATAATTGCATTTGTCTCCTCCACAACACTCCGCACACTTCCAATCCTCATACCAAACGTGTGAACAAGAGGTCATAAATTTTTTCATTGTTCTCTCACATTGGTTCTGAGTAGCACATCGCTTGCTCACATAAAACTGCTTCTGAGCACCAGCCTGCCAATATGGAGTAGCTAGAAATAAATAAAACATGCATTATTGAAGTAATTTCTGTAAGCTGACATTATTTAACAGAAAAATTAAAGGAAAATCATTGTTATAAAAATAAAAAAAAAACTATATTAAAAATTGAGTGTGCATGTGCAAAATATGGTGAGTCTGTTAATGAAAATTTCAGCAAATTTTCTTATTCAAAATGTTTTACTCATAATGCACAAATTAAAAAAAAAAATTATCAGTGATGAGAATATACTAGAGAAAGAAGAAAACTGACAACAGTCCAGGATGCTGGTTGTGGATTTAAACTACTAATGGTATAAATTTCTGAAAATACATCCCCCTTTAAAGCAATACCCTATGATCAGAGTTGGACAGTAATTACATACTTTTGTAATTCACTACTTTTTCAACTAATAAATACTAGTTATGTAATTGCAACTACAGTTACAAAAATGTAGTTGGTAATTGTAGTTGCATTTTCTTGGTTTTGCTATTACAGCAATTGTAGTTGGTATTCATAAATCCAATTACTAGTTGAAATAAAAAGTAGTTATAAAAATAATTACAATTAGTAGTTATAATTGTAACTGTAGTTATTGAGTAATAACAACATCTACATACAGACAATTAGTTGTATTTTACATTCTAAAGAGCGAACATATTTTGATCGCCTCTATATAAATATTTGCAATCATGGATGACAAATGGCTGATCTGAGACGAGCCATTTTCATTTGGTGCACGGAATATGCTCAGGCAGAACATGTCAGAATTACTGAAGGTGGACGCACTCTTGTTCCGGTGATCGCATCTTGCCCTGTCATTCTCGCGCAGGGCACTCCAGTGTGCCTTCTACATCCGTCACTAGTCATCGGCAACAAAAACATTTTTGAAACAAATTACAATGAGGGGAAGTGAAAGTGATAGTGAGGACGAGAACTCCTTAAATTTTGGAGCAGAGGATTAGAGCGATTATTTTCTTTTGCCATGATGGCAAAAGCTCCAAAATCAAATAACCTGTCTGACAAAAATTCTGAGTTAAGAGTAATTTTAATGACTAATTTGTTTAAATTGTAAAAGTATTAATTAATTTCATTCGACTCAGGATAATATAAAAAGGAATTTACATATTATTTTCGTCAGTTTTCATTTATTTGCATTAAAATTATTTTCAGTTATGTATATGTAATATAATAAACTTTTGAATATAAATACATTGGACGTAGTTATTTCTTAACAGCCTCAACTACTTCAGTCCGTGTTTCACACAGTTTTTTAAAGTAACTACCCAAGTAACTGTAGTTGTTTTTTGAACAACTGATTTTCTCAACTATTAACTGTAGTTGTGAAATTTCGATTACATTTACTTAAGTTGAAAAATGTAGTTGCCCATTATCAATAACTAATTACATTAGTAGTTGTAATTGTAACTATATTTCAACTAATGTAGTTATAACTTGTAATTGTAATTAAAATTTTGGCCAACTCTGCCTCAGATGGTACTTTGATTAAGTAAGAATATTACATGGGACTGTCATACTAATACCGATGGGAACATATGATATTACTCCCTGCTGTGTTTGCAACTTTCTCTACAATTCTGCTGAGCAGGAACTGCGAGAATGAATAGAAATTGACATCAATAATTGTTAATAGAGTGAATAAAACTTAAGAGTGTGGAGAATTTGATCTGGAATTTTAATTATTACTGAGCTTAACTTAAACCTTAACACATTAAGGATAGTGCATGCCTCCAGGGCATGGAGTAGTGTCTAGCCCTGGCCAGACCATGCCTCCAAGGTATGAACCTTTTAATTAAATTCCTAAGGACAAAATGGCTGTGCTCACACTATTTAGCCTAGATTGAACTGCTAATTAATAAAGTCTGTCATGCGTAAACTAAGTAGATTTCCCACGTAAAGTTATACAATAGATAAATCCCCATACGAGTGCCGAACAGTTACGGAAACGGCCAAAATAGCTTTCACCGGACACAAATAGAAGCAACCACAGATCGTCCGTTACACTTAATAAAAATGCAAATATCTCAGTTAATATTCAAGATAGAGAATAAATGTATATAACGATATTTACAGTAAATTTAATGATAGAGAATAAATGTATACAATAATATTTATAGAAAACTTAATTTGCAATGAGATTGGTTCTATACAATTTTTCGATCCGACGTATAGTAACGGAGATATTTTGAACTTTTGAAATTCCCCCTATAACCCCCCCCCCCTCCAAATGGTCTGATAGCCGTTAACGAACTTGATCTTTCTTTTTACATAAGAATAAGAACAATAGCTGATTTCCCTTAAGGGAAATCTGCTAAAAAGCTTAGACTTTGGCATTTACTTATTAGTCTAATTTTAACACAAAGTAGTATTGGAAGGTCACGACGCTATCATCATTAAATTATTTGTACCCATTGAGGATATAGCTTCTGTCTATTGTTTCAATACAATTTTGTTGCTCTGTAGAAAGATATCTAAGGTATCTGAAACTGGTGACATTTAAATAAAACCTTTTAATAACAAACAATCTTCGAAATAATTTAATATCCCACTTCCAATGAACTCTTTAAGTCAATTTTTCTTCAATGAACATATTAATTAATATTTAAACCAACGATTTAAATTATTCATTTTAAAAATAATTAAATAACAGTATTTAACTTTCAAAATAATAGTGGTAGACTACAATATGTTTATATCATGTATAGCCTTAACTCATGTAAGGAGAGTACAAACGGAGCTGTATAAACATTTTTGAATCTATTGTCTAAAAATACTTTTAGGCAGAGAACTCTAAACTCTGATAATTTTTTTTAAATCAACAAGTATTCATCAAAATTTCCTATAGCCTTTTAAAATATAGGTACTTGAAATAAGTGGAATTTGAAATAATTGGTGCAAAAAAATAAGTAATAAGTACTTACTTCCCCATCTTATTTCAGTCAGGCACCTATCGTGTTCCTGCTCACATGTCTTTATAGTTTTCTGGCATTTGCCATCATTTACATCTTGTTCTTTACAAACGTAACATTCTAAAGCAAAAGCTGAAAAAATATATATAAAAAATAATGAACATTTATACTCCATGACTAAAATATAATTACTTATAACATGAAGGTGTGTACGTGTATGTGTATGTATATGTGTGTGTATATAAATATATATATGTGTGTGTATATAAATATATATATATATATATATTTAATTATACACACTAGCTGGTTGTGCTTTGTTGACACCTGTTGCCAAATTTTGGTTCATGTTTACATAGCCTTATTATGGGGAAAATAGAGAATCAAACATAATAAAATATCAGCATGCCATTCCAGGGTGTGGAAAATTTGTTTAGTATATGTAGCATCATGCAGATGGTAGACTTTTCATAGAATTGCTGCCATCAGTTTATGGCTCGGCAATTAGAAGACCTCTTGAAAAGAAAGTCAACTTATAGTAACTTATCATAAGAAATAAGCATTCTTCTTAGAAGTTAACTGTTAAATGCAACCTGATAAGAGTTCACTGAACGTTCAACACAATATCTGGACTGACAACAATTAGGAAAAGTATTTTAACAACCAAACAAATGAAAATCAAATGTCAAATATTAGTTATGTACATTACATATATTTGAGGTAATATTACTGAACGTTAATGAGAATTAAGCCAACTTGACTTAATAAACATTTAGTGAAATATAAAGATTGCTACAACAACACACTTTTAAATAACCTACCACAATTGTATAATAGCTAATGTAATAATGATATATCATGTATAAATCATTAGAGTATTATTATTTATTTGTTACTTTTAGGAAAAAGTACATTAGCAATTTCAAATCCTATGATAACTTTCATTTTAGGCATTAAACATAGCAATACTTGTTACTACTTACAAAATGTAAACAGAATTGTTAAAATCAATGAAGAAATTAGAGGAGAATTGAGATGCATTTTTAAAATATTTGTATTGAACACTCCGAGATTACTAGTAAAAAAACTTAAGAATAGACTATTTATTCTAATCACAAACTTAAAAGTACAAAAATTCAAATCATTGACACACCCCCAACCGTAACATGGCGATGTTTTGTTTTTAACAGTGTTGTCCTCATTCGACTGGTAAACATTTTTAGGACAAATATAAATTATACTTTTATTAAGGTAACTAGGCAATAAGACATATTAAATAATTTTGATTTATTTAATCTCTTCTATCAAGCGGAAAATCTAAACAATAAAAATGTTAATTTCTTTTCTCAACGGTTTCCACAGAAATATGTATTTTAATGGTTATTAAAAATAACATGTCAATAAAGCCTATAAAATGTTGAATTGCCATTGTAAACTTTTGCATGTGAGGCAAGCAATTTGATTCTGTCATTTTTGCCTCATTGGGGAGGAGAGCAGTGACTGCAAATAGTATAAATGTTACCTCCTGTGGCAGGCACTATTTATTATATTGCGAAGTGACTTAGTCTACATATGTTTAAAATCTTATTAAATGTAAATAAACGTTCTCACATGGTAAACCTAGAGTGGCGAGTTCGATTCTTGCCTGGGCAAAGGAAATTATTTAGTGACGAAATTCATTAAATAACATCCTAAAATCCCATCCTGGCTAGAAACGGGTGGTAACCTGTAGATATCCCGTCCCAATTAGCCTGAGTTGCAAAAAGTGGACGTTAATAAATAATAATAATAAACGTTTATTTACTAGTAGCGTTTTAAGCCTATTCAAAGAAATCTATTTAAAAAAGCTTGGTTACTGGCTATTCTAAGAATTGGTGCAATACAATTCTTAGACTTGGACTTTTTGAAGGGGAGACATGGCTAATGTTTACAATTTTTCGGATTAAACGCAAGAATTTTCACTCATCTTCATGCTTAATAATAATTTTTTTCTAGAGATTTCTTTCCTTTTCCGTTCCTTTGCCTAGTATGAAGTAATACTAACTGAGTCAAAAGGCTTAACCCTCTGCTCGTAACAAACATCTGTCTGATTCTGCTAGTTGCAAAAGTCGCCACAGATTGATTTAGTGCTTGCAGCATAACCTCGCCTTCAGTGTATTCCTCGAGTTTTTACCTGCAAGTACGTCCCACGTGGTTTGACTGAAGTACAATTTTTTTTGTAGTTATTAATAATTGTTTACAGTTGTATCTCTTAGTTTTTACTCATTTGCTGTCTGATTCAGCAATGTTTTTGGCAAGAAAAAAAAATATGGATATGGTGCCACTTCCAGATGAAGAGGAATCACCTAGTGACCAAGACTTTGATCCAGATGATTCTTTTAACAATAAAGGCGACCACATTGAGTTTTCTGAACATGGAACAGACACTGAGGACGACCCAGAAGTTTTGGACCTATGTTTTTTTGGAAGATGTCGGTGTTCAACCGCATTCTGTTGGTGTGATGAGAAAAAGAAAACGATGCTATAACGAGATTCTGCAAGGGGAATCCTCTAACAATGGCGATTAATAGGAAGACAAGACAGATGACACTGTATCTGAAGGTATACAGTAAATTGTCTCATTGTAATTAGCAGATTTCCCTCAAGGGAAATCAGCTATTGAGGTCGTACTCATGACGCGAGTTTCGAAAAATTTCTTCAAATGTCCATCGATCCTACCCAGGAGATGACGAAAATGAGGTCCGTTCAAAATTCTCTCTCTCTCTCTCTCTCTCTCTCTCTCTCTCTCTCTCTATATATATATATATATATATATATATATATATATATATATATATTTGTCTGTTAACGCTCTAGCGGTCGCAATTTTCGTTTGATCGATACCAAACTCGATATTTAAACGCTTTATGCAAAAATAAAGATCAAATTCGTTAATGGCTGAAATCGGATCAGTGAGAGGGGGGGGGTTTAGAGGGAAGGATTTTCGAAAATTCGAAATATCTCCGTTACTATACGTCGGATCGAATAATTATATAGAACCAATCTTGCGTATCCCTTACCGAGAATTGACGATATCGTGAACACCGTAGCGGGCTACGAAGTCTTTAGCTCTATCGACCTCAAAAGTGCGTATCACCAAATACAGATAACGGACGAAGAGCATTCGAAGCCGCTGGCAAATTGTGGCAGTTCCGGAGCATTCCATTTGGCCCACGAAATGCAGTTGCTTGCTTTCAACGGACGATCCATAACATAATTACTCGAGAAGGACTTACGGGAGTCTATGCATATTTGGACGACATAACGGTATGTGGGAAGGATCAAGCGGAACATGACGCAAACCTGAGGAAATTTTTAAAAGCTATAGAAAAATATGGTCTGACAATCAATGAACAAAAAAGTATTTTCTCCGTCCGTTCGATAAAATTACTCGGGTTTGTCGTAAGCAATAAAACAATACGCCCTGATCCGGACCGTCTTGAACCCTTACGTGAGCTACCCCTACCTACGAATACAGCCACCTTGAAGAGAGCAATGGGAATGTTTTCACACTTTTCTAATTTCATTCCTCAGTTTTCTCAGAAAATTAACATTTTGACATCAAGTCCGTTTCCCATGAATAATCGAGCAGCTCAAACTTTTGAAATACTAAAATCAGACATAGAAAACGCTTTAGTCAGTGCTATTGTTGAAGAAGCCGTCTTTACAGTGGAAACAGATGCTTCTGAACATGCATTAGGAGCTACACTTTCGCAGAACGGTCGACCTGTAGCATTTTTCTCTCGAACTCTCAACCATTCCGAACGTCGACATTCATCGGTGGAGAAAGAAGCCTACGCGATAGTAGAGGCAGCAAGAAAGTGGCGTCACTATCTACTAGGGAGGCACTTTAGGCTTATTACAGATCAAAAGTCCGTGTCTTTTATGTTCGATGGCATACAACCTGGCAAAGTCAAGAACGAGAAAATCTTGCGTTGGCGTCTTGAACAATCCTGCTTCGATTATGAAATTGTATACAGACCGGGACGTCAGAATGAAGCAGCAGACGCGTTGTCAAGAATATGTTCTGCGATCGGATGTAATTTTAACAAGCTCAAAGAACTTCACCAAGAAATATGTCATCCCGGAGTCACTCGATTGAATCAGTGGGTAAAAATAAAGAATTTGCCTTACTCGCTAGAAGACATTAGGAAAGTAACGACGTCATGCAAGATCTGTGCTGAGCTGAAACCGAGGTTCAATAAGCAAGAAGGGCATCTTATAAAGGCGACACGACCATTGGAGCGACTTAACATATTTTAAAGGACCACTACCAACCAATACAAGAAACCGTTACCTCCTGATTATAGTTGACGAGTTCTCCAGATACCCCTTCGCATTTCCTTGTCATGACCTTTCAGCATCGACTGTTAAAAATAAATTACAATTTTTATTTGCTATATTTGGACTACCATGTTATATACATACTGATAGGGGATCTTCCTTCATGTCTCAGGAACTAAAAACATTTTTAACCACCAACGGGATAGCTACAAGTCGGACCACACCATACAACCCACAGGGGAATGGGCAAGCAGAAAAATTCGTGGGCACAGTCTGGAAGACCATTGAATTAGCTCTCAGAACAAAGCAATTAAGGACTCATCAGTGGGAGCTTGTCGTCGACGATGCTCTTCATGCTATCCGTTCTCTTCTGTGCAGCGCTACGAACGAGACTCCTCACGAACAGATGTTCAAGCACCCCAGGAAATCGGGTAATGGTAGTTCCACTCCCTCCTGGCTTCTCACACCTGGCCCAGTGCTTCTTCGTCCAGTCCAAGTACGAACCGCTGGTGGATGAAATGACTCTTCTAGAGGCGAACCCGGAGTACGCCCATGTCAGACTGCCAGACGGACGAGAGACTACTGTATCTACGAGGCACTTGGCCCCAACCCCTACATATAGCAGTGAAGGAGCTAGACAAGAGGATACCCAGCTACAACATATGGACTCCAATTTGAACCAGGACCAGGGCTTGCTAGAAAATGAAGAATCAGGAGGTGAACCTACTTCACCCAGAAATCAAGTAGATGAACCAAGCCCGGTGGCTCAGCCGTCACCCCCTCCCCCAGCTCTCAGGCGCAGCTCTAGAAATCGTCGCCCTCCAGCTTATCTCCAGGACTTTTATGTTGGTGGGGGAAAATGATATATTGTTTATTATTCAATTGTTTTAATTAACACATGTTATTTAACCAAACCTCATTTAGTGTAGAGTGTGATTTTGTAGAGTTAACATGTGACACATTTTTGTCTAACAAAACCTAGTCCACGGGTTATCTATAGTTTAATTATTTCACTCATTAACTTAATTTTAAATTTTTTGTATGATTTTGAAATATATTCATGTTTCAAAGATATAAAATTGAATGTTCATCTAATATTTTAGAAACATTATTTCTCCCAGTGTATACTATTATTCCTCTGAAATTTTCAATTGTATTTATGATTCTGTTAATGATTTTTTAAATGTTACTATTCATTTTAACAAACGAATAAAATTGTTGGAAGTTACATTATGTTTTTAAAAATGCCTAAAACACCCAACTTCAGAGGGATACGTCTGTCAGACACAGTGTTACTTATAGTGTACTACGTTTGTATGTTACCAGTTGAGGGTTAAGGCATCCTGTAGGACAGTCCACCGATAATACTGAGTTAATCCCTCTTAATTACCAGCTGTGATTATATGTCGGACTTCCCAATACTTTTTATGCAAGAATTTTGATAGTTAGTTGTTAATGGGGGAGGGGGACAACCATTCTGACGTTCAAACATTCTAACGTATTCAATGAATATTTAAAATATATTCTATATCCATGTTATTAATGTTTTTTGTTTACATGAAGTAATCCTGATTTAGTTGATATTGTTGAAAAGTTAAAACATTTCGGGGTGTTCCAATACTTTTTACTCTAGTTTTAGGGAGCGAAGCCTAACTCACATGGGGTAAGTGTGGCCCTGGACGAAGATAGTTCCACGATGAAAATTAATCGCATACATAAGTTAATAAATTCTATGGCATCAGTGTATTAATAATTTTTCAGTGCAGCTGGAGTATATGCACCATCTATTAGGAGAAGTAGCGTGGAGTTCGGCAAGAGTATACTTACCGTCGATTAGAAGTAGCGTGGAGAAGAATATCCGGAGTATATACGCTTCCTATTAGGAAAGGGAGAGAGGAGGAGTGAAGCTGTAGTTTATAAGTAGGAAAGTAAGCGAGGAGGAGGGTAGTTGATGGAGTACATACATCGTCGATTTGAATAAGTAGCGTGGAGTGCAGCTGGAGTATATACGCAGTCGATTAGGAGAGGGGGCCTGGAGAAACTTGGGACTTGGGGCCTAAATTATAAATGCAGAAATATATTATATAAGGCATTATACCTGCCAATAGCTTTGTATGGTGCTCCTAGTTGAGGGAACAACCTTACTAGAAATGAGAAACAAAGAAGAGCACTACTTCTTACAACAAGAGCGTACTGCACAATATCCACCGATGCACTCCAAGTCATAGCGGGGCAATTACCTATTGACCTTGAACTTCAGCCGAGGGATATATTAAAAAAAATAAAAATAAAATAAATAAATAGCTTTAAGGGGGCTCAGGTTAGCCATGCGAGTTAAAGCGTTTACCTTTATCTCACATGGCAAACCTAGAGTGGCGAGTTCGATTCTCGCCTGGGCAAAGGAAATTATTTAGTGACGAAATTCATTAAATAACTTCCTAAAATCCCACCCTGGCTAGAAAAGGGTGGTAACCTGTAGATAACCCGTCCCGATTAGCCTGAGTTACAAAAAGTGGACGTTAATAAATAATAATAACAATAAATAGCTTTAAACCAGTGTATAATAATAAGTCAGGTTTGAATTGTTATAGACATTAAATAGTAAAAAAATAATATAGTTTAAAATTAAGGTCTTAGACGTCGTTTAAGTAGCCCATGGAATGCTCAACAGAGCAGCGGCATTCCAATTGCGGCCGCCCTAAAATCTTAACCGAATAGTTTGCTATAATCACATATTTTATTAATGCACAAAGCTCATCCTCGGTGTTTAGAAAGCATCAAAGAGGAGTTACCACAGACCTATTTAAAATTCCAGTAATCAAAATTCAAAAAAGAAATTGGAAAGTACCGCATGAGGGCAGCCTTAAGGTAAAGCGTGAGCAGAGAAAGATAAAAAAAAGAAATAAAAAAAACGCAGTTTGAGTATATACGCCGTCGATTTGAAGAGGTAGCATGGAGTGAAGTTGGAGAATATAAGCTGTCGATTAGGAGAGGTAACGTGGAGGAGTGCAGCTGGGGTATATACGCAGTCGGTCAGGAGAGAGAGCTTGGAGAAACGCAGCTGGAGTATGTACGCCATCGATTAGGAGAGTGGCGTGGAGAAATGGTGCTGGCGTATATACGTTGTCAATTAGAAGAGGGAGCGATGAGGAATCCAATGGAGATGTGAGGAGCCCATTGCATAGGATCCCCCCCCCTCATAATCTGCACAGCAGCGCGAGGCAATTGATTAGCTGCTCGAAGAAAGAAGCATTCAGGTACAATTGGATTTGCCATGGAAGGTAGATACTTGTCTATGAATCAGATATTTGTCTATGAATAGGATATCATTTAGAGGTGGGTTGCGAAGTAATTAATATTTCATGAATCAACGAATGAGTCTTCAAACGTTTATCGCCCAAAACGTTTATCCACGCACCGAATGTCGGGTACCTTCGGTTCTTATTACCTAGTTAAACTTAAGATTTCTACATTTCTTTTAATTCGGAAGTAGCTTTGAAAAAATATGATTTCATGCTTAGTCTTCTATTAAAGGGGAATTCGATGGGCGATGGAGCCCATCGCTCTCATTAATTCAGAGAAACTGGCTGAAGCTAACATAGAACATAAATCGAATTCGACCGAAATAAGATATTTGAAAATTATGCAAAGTTGCATGACTTGATGGTTTCGCAAGATAACCTAAATGAATAAAAAGGAAGAGAGTTTGAGTTTTATGAGGTTGAGTAATTTGAAGGTAATTCCAGTGAGGTAGATAAAGCAGATGATTTGCAAGACTTTGAGAGGAGCCCCAGCCCTTATTATCATACATAACGACTTCAGTCAGGAAACTCAGGGTGGTTGGCCAAATCAGTTTTCACTTTTGCAATTTTAAAAACTACAGCTTATATTTATTACTAGGTTCGTAACTTCAAACTTAAAAGTTTATAATTTTAAATTTATATATATATATATATATATATATATATATATATATATATGTGTGTATATATATATATATATACATATACATATATTAAGATGTAGTTTTTCTAAATTTCCTACATAGAAAAGTTTTGAAATCCAATTATCATTTGTTCTTTAGGGTTTTGGAAAACAAACACCTTATAAAAGGCAATTCAAACCGTGTTAAATGTGGTATTAGAGCATCAGGCTTCGCGCACGGGACGCGAGTACCTCATTCATGGTAAACCTAGAGTGGCGAGTTCGATTCTCGCCTGGGCAAAGGAAATTATTTAGTGACGGAATTCATTAAATAACATCCTTAGTCCTACCTTGGCTAGAAATGGGTGGTAACCTGTAAATAACCCGTCACAATTAGCCTGAGTTGCAAAAACTGAACGTTAATAAATAATAAATAAATGTAATATTACATATATTATATTCTCAAATACCTTGAGACAGACTAACCTTATTTTCAAACAGAAAAATATTTATAATTTCAATTACTTTCGTTTGATTGCTTTCGATGCATGTTTCGATTTTTTTTTTTTTTTAAATTATACTTTCCATTTGATCATAAGTCAATTATCTAGCTGTTCTGTAGTTTCAAATTTTATTTGTTTATTTACAAAAAAAAATATCAGATAATTACGCAAGCTTGATAATCCAATTAACATCATATAATTTCGGAGAAAATTCAAAAGGATTGTCTTAAAAAAACAAAACAATTGTCCTTGTCTAATTTTAAGTTTGAATAAGTGGGTTAGCACTCACTTCCATATGAAAGCATTGAGAAATTATGAAGACTCATCAAATCTTCACACGTAACTTAAAAAATTGTTGTTTGTCGGGATTTTCTTTATAAAATTAACAATATTCACAATATCATCACGTTCTTCTGGAAGTTGCTTTATTACTAGATTTTGCCTAAGGTTGCAAAAGTAGCTCCGAATTACATACGTGTCTTAAAGGCCATTAAGACCAATATGTAAACGACATTGACTTGCCACTATCAGTTCAATCTGCAACAGTGTGACCAACTAATGCCTTTCAATATGAAATAATTACCTATAGCTTTAAATATTTCGTCGCTCGTTGTGCTTGTGGAGTGAAAGCAACAAAGTAAAAGGTTCTCTTCAAGTTCATCTAAGGTTTTTAAAATTCATTTTCTTTAATCTAGGAATAACAAGCAATGCAGTATTTTTTGTTGTGAAATGTACTGGAATTGAGAAAAATTTAATTTTTTTTATTCTCTCTATCACTGTTTTCTAGATACCCTCTCAATACCGTATTGTTTGAAAGAGGAATACAATTAATTTTTGGTCAATCGTATTGCCAATTGTATGTTTTAACGTGCTGTAACAACACGTTAAAACATACAATTGTAACAACGTGCTGTAACAACACGTTAAAACATACAATTGTAACAACGTGCTGTAACAACACGTTAAAACATACAATTGTAACAACGTGTTGTTAGTGTTTAACAATAAGTAACATATTGTTAAACACTTAAACCTCATTTAAAACTTATTATACCTTAAAAAGACTCTCTAATTCAAAAAAAATATCGTTAATTCTTACGAAATATATTTACATAACCATTTGTTTATCCGCTTAATGAGTCATTCACATGAAATGAATTAGTGACGTTGTCGTTATCCCATTTGAAAGATACAACGCCGGGAGAAGAGCTAACGGCTCAGTAAAGCTAACGATATTGGAATATCCAGGAACATGGTTTTACCCAATTGTCCTGCCAATCTAAAATCCCTATAAAAACTGCTCAAGTTACCAGATGATAGTTATAATCAGCTGTGTTTGAAAATTTTCGAAAGGATACGCAAAAGAGATTGCTATAGTACCAAGAAAAAAAGAAACAGATTACTTTCTTAGAATGTCGCCCTGACGATATTATCTCAGGTTCTTTTTTATTTCTATCTGAGTGAAGAGGAAAATTGAATCAGGACTACAAATTTAAGCTGGTAATGAGTTCAACGAGAAACTATATTTATTCGAATACTTGAAATTGAATTCAAGTTTATAATTCAGTAAGTATTATTGGGGTATATTGTAATTGGAACGAATCCTTGAATTGTGAGACTATACAATGGTATTTTGGAATTCGTTCTGAGGGAGTATTTGCATACATTTTAATGACTAGTTTGGCCTTATCGATAATGTTTACGATAATTAGGAAAATATCCCGATTTTATAGAGCGCAATTATGTCCGAAATTATTCTTTCACCTCATATATTTTCAGTTCATTTTCGTAATAATCTTAAAATATGTAACGATAATAAAGTACTTTTTGTTTTGTTGTCATTTCAGTTTTTTCCCTGGGCTAATATAATCTTCATCTCATGACTATGTATTTGAAAATATTTAATCTCTGCCAATGTTTCACAGTCTCCAGTCATGTACTGAATATACCGTCATAAACCATTGCCTCCGCAATCAACATTTGGACAAAACAACACCGTGTTTTAAGATTTATCACCTGGATGATCTTGTCGACTATCTGGATTGTAATAAAAACTACTATTATTTATTTTATTTATCATGTCATCCCGCTTGTGTATAATTTCATTGTGGTGTTTTTAATATAATATTAAATTTAAGTAAAATGTAATAAATTATTTAGAGAAATGTTAGAAGATATTAAAAATGGAAGATTATTAATGAATATAATAGGGGCTGGGCCAGGACACGTACGAGGATCATTGATGCATGGGAAGTTAACTCCAGCTCACGCGATGGTACTTCTCTTAGTGAAGGAAGAGTAAGATTTCCCTGGAGTATAGCGTGAGATTCCTCTCTCTTCATGACGTGCAGTCCAACGCAAATGATTCAATGAAATTTTAATATATTCAAATACGCAACTTTATTTCATAGCAATGCAATGCAATAAATTATTCTTTTGTTTTACACATGTGTCTTTTAATCATATGCTAAATACAATGTTATTATTATTATTATTTATTAACGTCCACTTTTTGCAACTTAGGCTAATTGGGAGGGGTTATCTACAGGTTACCATCCTTTTCTAACCAGGGTGGGACTAAGGATATACAAATTTACATATTTGTATTTACTAATTTTTTATTCTTTTCAAACCTAAAATGTTATTTTCTATTTTTTTTAATCTAATGTTAATATATTTAATTTAATTTACTTAAAATGTGATAACGATATTTACTTTTCTTTTCTTTATGATTTATTGAATATTGTAAGTGTTATTTTGAAAACATATTCATTATACCTCTAATTATTTTAAATATTTAATTATTATGATTATAAAATATTATTTTTTTAAAGTATGGTATTTAATGGTATCTGTTAAATATTTTATAAGTTTGTATAATAATAAGTTACTCATTTGTTTAATAATCTAATGATTACAAACAGAAAGAAAACTTAATAAAAACTACAATTTTTTAATACGAAATTCTAATTGTATTTTACATATTGTTGCGAAAATTAAATACATGAATAATCCTTCAGAGAGAGAGAGAGAGTCGCGTATTTGGGAAGTGCGAGATAGATCAAAGAAGCCGACAGAGGGTCTAGGCCCTACGAGACCCGTCTAGACCAGACATCGACGGCCCAGCCAATTCCCCTTTGATGTATGCCGACGACCTATATAAAGAACCGGCCAGCCACGAGCAGTCAGTTTTATTCTCACCTGTCTTGATGTTCACATCAGAGCTACAGTGCGACTTAGTGCAGTGCGGTAAAGTGTTTTTATAAGAAGAACAGTGTTGTGCCGTGATTGTAAGTAACAGTTTAGTGCCGCGAAGTAAAGGACAGAGCAGTGCC
Organism: Riptortus pedestris; assembly: GCA_019009955.1. Classification (NCBI taxonomy): domain Eukaryota; kingdom Metazoa; phylum Arthropoda; class Insecta; order Hemiptera; family Alydidae; genus Riptortus; species Riptortus pedestris. The sequence continues at coordinate 73,649,690 of CM032231.1, forward strand.
GCGAAGTAAAGGACAGTGCAGTGCCGCGAAGTAAAGGACAGTGCAGTGCCGCGAAGTAAAGGACAGTGCAGTGCCGTCTTTTTCTGTACTTCAGTGACCGTGAGAGAATTATTGGACAGTGTAATCTGAAGAACAGTGACGGTATCAGTGTATACTGTGAGTAGTAATTAAGAATAATTACCAAGTGTATTGCGCATTGTGAAATAAATTTTGCAGTGATAAAAACTGTGAAACTTGCGAGTATTTAATTTTGCAATCCAAAAGAACTCTTATTAAAACGTTTATTTCTGGTTTTGGTAATAAAACGTAACAATATATTTTCTAGTTATTCTATAAGTGCATGAAATTAATAAAATTTTGCTTGTTAAAAAAAAATACAATGTATGGATATACCACAGAAATATATAAGTTCAAGATTTACTAGGACTATATTTTGAGCACACACCATTTCATATTTATGATTATCTTAGCTTACTCTTTACAAAATCAAAGACTTAAAATAAATGAGAAAAAAAAGTTATAGTTACTTCTAAATGGATGGGGAAGAATGGTGGTTTTGTCGATTTGAGGGAAGGCTTTTCGGCAGAATATCTCAGAGGACAGGTGTTTTTGTGCACTGCAGAAAGTGTTCCACTTTAAGAATCTCCACAGGAAGCTGAATGTATAAAGTAACTGAATAGCCATTAAACGTTGAGTTCATCTGCCGTCTTAAGGGAAGGACGAAAGCCTTCCTGGCTTGGGTGAGAGAAACTGAATGTACGACATTTGGAATCTTCAAAGAGTAGCCGAGGTCATCAGGAGGTTTCAGAAGCAGTGTCGGACAAATGGATTTACATAACGAACAAGACATCATATGTACTATTAAAAATTGTAAACTTAAATGCTCATTTCGAGAGAATGGATTCCGATAAATGCTGCATGCCTCCACCTATGTTTTTTCTACAACAAAAAAGTTGAGAGACTCCTGTCGTGCACTTCTTAAGGAGTCAAAAATAATGGATTTTCCCTCAATAAATATGTACCAAACAATATTGTTTCTGAAAAAAAAACATGAACTTGTTTTACGAAAATAGCGTAACACATAATCATAAAACAAGAATATGCTCCAGGCCCCCAACCGCAAACATAAATATTTCGAGAAAAGCGAATCATTTTCAGGAGTAAAACTCTTTTTTTACGCTCTGCCCGAATGTATCAAATCTATTAAAAAATACTCTTTGTTTAAAAATAAACAAAAAAACTTCATGAATGAAGGATGTTTTTATAAACAAGATGAATACTTTCAATGTTCAGTTATTAAATAAAACTACTTAGTCTAAAATAATTTGTGATCAGTCACATTGTCCCTATAACGTGGGACAAGTTTCTCATCATTTATAAAGGTTGTTATCCTTTAATAAATTTGCTTGTCAACAAATAAAATAATGTATGTTTTAGAGTTATAAAAAAAATGTACATATTTAGAGTTGTATTAAGATTGTTAATGAAACTAATCTATTGCATAAAATTATTTTAATTGATGAATTTAATACTATGTATTCTTAGAATTTGACCTAATTTTTTTAAAGAATGTACCATATAAATATAAATGTAATTCCTATAATTTGTAAAGAATTTAATTTACATAATATTTGAAAATTGTTAATAGATAAACAAATGACGTGTCCTATTATGTTATGATGAGATTTAATGGAAATAAACACATTTAACCTGGGAGAGGATTCAACAGAGTAGAATCCTATATACAGATCGTCCTGAAGGGTCTAGGAGGCAGAGAGAAAAAAAATTGTCAGTTAAAAAGTCGATTAAGCAGTGGCTGCTTAAATTAAACAGATTTCTCTTATGCTATTATGGCTCACTAATGATCTCATCTCACCATACTTTCTCTAATTCTAAATAAAAATCTCATGAGTAGAAGTGTGGGTTTACTGAAGACTGAAAGAAGAAAGTTCTAACAACTCACTTAATATTTGAGTTACGAAAACATGTATATAACATCTATTCTATACTATTTTTCAATCCAACTCATATAACGGAGAAATTTTGAATTTTCTAAGTTCCTCTCCCACGCTATTCGTAGTACAACTTCAGCCATTAACAAATACGATCTTTAGTGATGACTGAAATAGTTAAATAAATATAAACGTTCTAGAAATAAACATTTTCGAGTTAAAATCACAAAATCTTTATTGATGACGCCCTCACACAACGCATTTGCAATGTCTAGTAAAGAGAACAATATTTATATATTTGTATTTAAACAATATATATTTAAGCTTGGAATAAGACATTTCATAATATATTTAGATATTTCGCTTATTGCTAAAGTGCTATAATGTTGAATCGGGAGTTTACTGAAGGCTGAAAACTAAACAAAATGCTAATATCTCGGTTAATATTCAAGATATAAATAAAATGTATTTAACAACATTTGTGGAATATTATTTGTTTTATACAATTTTTCGATCCGAAGTACAATATCGCATAAATTTTGAATATTCGAAATTTCCTTTCTCTAAATATCGACTTAGCTAACGATCAAAGAAAAATTGCGAACCCTAGAGTGGCAACAGACAAGTGTGTGTGTGTGTGTGTATATATTTGTTGAGCTATTGGAGATTTGTTCATATATACATACAGAAGTCACATCAAAACTAGTCATAATGGGATCTAGGAGGGTTAAAACGTATAATTCTGTGGAAATATGAAAACCGAAAATTGTCGCGATGGTAACACTTCTTTTACTCTGTTAGAGAAAGTAAAAAAAAACAATCAAACCAGTATTTAAGTACAATAACAAAAAATACAAATATTTAAATACGGAATAAATCCGGGTATCCAAGCTGGTGTATATTGGCTGGTTTATGTGTGTGTGTTTGTGTGTGTGTGTGTGTGTGTGTGTTTGTGTGTGTGTGTGTGTGTGTGTGTGTGTGTGTATATATATATATATATATATATATATATATATATATATGTGAGCGCGCGCGCGTGTGCGTGTGTGTATGTATAACACAGTCAATTTGATTTTTCAGTCATTCTGTATAATGTCTGGATATTATAAAAATAAAATCACTATTTCCCAGCAAAAGTTTTTAATTAATTACTTGAAATAGAAAAATCGGAAGCTGTAATTATACTTAATTACTGTCTATTTTATTCACTGATAGCATAGTATGTGTAATCAGTGAAAATTGAATGTGAAAATGTCAGTTGAGGATATAATATATATATTTTGAGAACTATATTTCCATAGACTGCATAAACCAATTAATGATAAGAATTTGTCAGTATGACGGTGCAGTTTACTGCTTAAATCATTAAGCATTGGAGGAATAATGAATGCGTGTGCGAGTGTGCATGAATTTGCTGATGTTTGTGCGTATACTTACACACAAATTGGTTCTAGGTATTAACTTGCAACTTACTATATTAGCAAAGTTTCCTTATATTCCTTACAATTAATGTTTAATTTCACATTCGAATAATCATACATAATAATTAACCGTTTTTCAATACAGAACTGGATACATAAAGTTCATGTAATATCGAGTTCAATTACTCTTGGTTGAAAGGAAAACATGGGAATGAAAAAGAAAATTGCCACAGAAATGAAATATTCATCCCTTCTTTTTGTCTGCTTAACATAAAAGAGGACAAGATTCCAGCAATCAGGTTCTTTTTTTTTATTTTTTGTAAAAGAAAATATCTCTATTACCTAAATTTCGCCGAATAAAAGGGAGTTGTGTTCCTTTATGCTAGCCTCGTCTTTCCTAATTGTCTCTTTCAAACACCTCTCTCCCGAATTGGAAATCATTGTCCCAAATATTAATACAACAGTTACAATGCTGACGACTGTCACCGCCAAACGCGGTTTCATCATCAAAGAGATTATCAATGCAGATTGCTATAGCATTGTGCTGAGAAAGGTGCAGCGATTGATTGGTAATAGATTGCTTTGGAATGAAAGGCAATTCATAATTACTGAAACACTTACTGCTGTAGATTTCGATTAGCTTTCAAAAGTAGAACATGTTTCATCTTTTAATGATCCTGGATCGTTTATTTTTGAACTGCATATATATGAGCAGTCATTTCTCAATTCTTATAATTTTACGTTGAAAGAGAAATAGCCGAAGGCCTATAAAGACGTGAAATATGTTCACTGACTTCTTTTTCTGCGTTCACTATTAATCCTCTTCAGGAATAATGCACTATTATAAAAATATTTGACCTTACCACCTTGGCGTAAAAAGATGTGACACCTCGGCGGTCACGTCAAGACTAACATTAAAGTCGCAGGGAGTTAAATAAGCAGATTTCCCACGTATTTAAATTTAACTGAAAACGTAAAAGTTCAATGAGAACGATATTTGGTATTTAGGCGTTAAATAATGTGTTTCATAATATAACACCTTATTTTTAATATGTTAATATGAGTGGATGCTTACTGAAGACCGAAAAATAAGAAATTCAAATTTCTCGCTTAATAATCAAGATAGTGAAAAAAAAAAAAATGTACTGACAACTTTTATAGAAAGTTACATTTGCAATAAGATTAGTTGTATACAATTTTTCGATCTGACGCATAATAACGGAGATATTAAGAATTTTCGGTATTCACCTTCCACCTACCCCGAGTTTGGTAGCGCACAAACAACAAATTGCACCGCTAGAGTGTAAACAGGCAAATATATACCTGTATATAGTTTTGAACAGACCTCATTTTCGACATCTCCTGGGTAGAATCGATGGAGATTTGAAGACATTTTTCGAAAATCGCGTCATGAGAATGACCTCAATAACTGATTTCTCTTAAGGGAAATCTGCTAAAAATGGAGATATACCACACCACTAAGCTGATAATATCGATACTTTAAAATGACGAATAGTGTAAAAATCGAAAACATAAAAAGTTTCGAGTTTTAAAAAATCGTTTCCAGAAGAAGCGTCTACATCTAATCGGCATGCTCTTTATTTAAATATTTGATAAATATGCCACGTAAATTTCTTATTTTAGTTTTCTTGTTCACAGAATATTATTGTTTGTTTTTAATAATGTAGATATTTTCTTTTACCTTCCGCTAGCTTACGTTTTTGTAATTATCTAAAATTTCTACTTCGTCAATATTAAATTTTTGCTTAAATGTCAAAGAATGGTCGGCCAAAGATGTTCTATTTTGTAAATTATTGACTTTCTGCTATGCTGTTTTAATCTTTTCTTTTAGGTCTGCGATGAGTCCCCTATATAAAATTTGTCACAGACAGAATAGTTTATTTTATAAATGCTGTATTTTGTTTCCTTGTCTTTTAGTTTATATTTTATACGTCTGATACTTTTACTGATTTTATTCCCATATGCCCAGGTCATTGGTCCGTCCTTCCAGAATCATATTAGATAATTTTCGAACCTGCTTAGCCACTAATCTCTACCAGGGTCTTCCTTTTTTCTTACCCGGGTTTCATTCTTTAAAATGACCCAATCATAGTAGTTTGGGCTTGTCAAGATATCCGATTCACCTCAGATTTTCCGTTTTTCACGTTTGCCCTCCTACTGCCATTTAAATCTTCTTCAGGGCTTTACATTCACACTCCTGGACGGCATTTCTGATTCATCGTTAACAGGACTGGTAACTAATAGCCCTTTTTGGAAAACGTAAACATTGCCATGTGTGAGGAACTTTCAAAACAGAGATCTGTCTGCAAACATTATTAACAACAGGTATCTGCAACCATTCTAGCTGTTGAATCTGCTAAGAATCTCTGTTACTCCCCACTTCCAGATGGTAACGCCGATAAGTTAGAAAAAAGATCGAGATTGACAGGATCATATATCACTCCGGTATGTCTAGAAATGTCATACTGGTTTTTACCACTGATCGCAAACCTCATTTCATGTAATGATCAAGCAAACTTTTCGAGAGCATCAGCCAATGCTCTAAGAATATTACCTGAGGTATTCAGGTTAAACAGTTCGTGCTCTGCATATTGGGTCTTATTGACTCAAGACAGTGTTATACTCAAGCCTTTAGTAGGTTGTACCACTTATTGTTAGAAGGAGAACTAAGTCATCATATTCCTACCAAGACAATACATTTTTCGTACCTAAATCTCCAAATCAAGTTATTTGAAGCGGAGACATTTAGTCTCAATTTCTGGAGTGTTTAACAGTTTAACCAGACGTTTGGGTGACACTCGACCTTAAAAGACTCATTGGTAAAGCTTCCACAAAGAAGAAGGAAGCGAAGATTCAATTCCCAGGCAAACCAAGGATTTTCTTTCTTATATAAATTTTATTATTGTCCCACTTGATCTTTTATTTTACTTAAAACAGTTGAATAACATGTAACCCACAAACACAATTGCATCTTGAGCATTGCGCAACTACAATATTCACAGATGACATCACACCACAGATTCGTCAATGGCCATATTATAATAAAGGTCCATGAAAAGAATTTGGGGTATTTAAAATGACAATGAGAAATTGTGTGATTAGTGTTAATGTTAGTCGATTAGGGGGAGAGGGAAATGGAATAATGAATAGTACGATGAACTTTGTTAATTGGCGACATTTTTCTGTTACCGCCCTAGCAGTCGCAAATTTTGATTTAATTACTACTAAACCCGATATAAAAGTGTTTCATGAAAAACAAAAGATCAAGTTAATTAACGGATGTAACCAGTACGGATGTAATCGGTAATTTAATGCGGAGAATTTCGACAATTTGAAATATCTCAGTTATATATACGTCCTTAGTATAGAGAAATATACTAAACTGGTGTATAACGAATCAGTTGTTACCAACGTAATCTTCTACAATTTTCGTTAAATAAATTTTTCTTAATATAAATGTATTTACCAAATTTAACGAAGGTCAGTATTGTATGTTTTTATAATTTTCAGGCTCCCTTAAATAAATTTTTCTTAATATAAATGTATTTACCAAATTTAACGAAGGTCAGTATTGCATGTTTTTATAATTTTCAGGCTCCCTTAAATAAATTTTTCTTAATATAAATGTATTTACCAAATTTAACGAAGGTCAGTATTGTATGTTTTTATAATTTTCAGGCTCCCTTAAATAAATTTTTCTTAATATAAATGTATTTACCAAATTTAACTATATAAATGTATTTACCAAATTTAACGAAGGTCAGTATTGTATGTTTTTATAATTTTCAGGCTCCCTTAAATAAATTTTTCTTAATATATATGTATTTACCAAATTTAACGAAGGTCAGTATTGTATGTTTTTATAATTTTCAGGCTCCCAGTGAGAGAGAGAGAGAGAGAGAGAGAGAGAGAGAGAGAGAGTGTGTGTGAGAGAGAGAGAGAGAGAGAGAGAGAGAGAGAGAGAGAGAGAGAGAGAGAGTGTGTGTGTGAGAGAGAGAGAGAGAGAGAGAGAGAGAGAGAGAGAGAGAGAGAGAGAGAGAGAGAGAGAGAGAGAGAGAGAGAGAGAGAGAGAGAGAGAGAGAGAGAGAGAGAGAGAGAGAGAGAGAGAGAGAGAGAGAGAGAGAGAGAGAAGAGAGAGAGAGAGAGAGAGAGAGAGAGAGTGAGAGAGAGAGAGAGAGAGAGAGAGAGAGAGAGAGAGAGAGAGAGAGAGAGAGAGAGAGAGAGAGAGAGAGAGAGAGAGAGAGAGAGAGAGAGAGAGAGAGAGAGAGAGAGAGAGAGAGAGAGAGAGAGAGAGAGATTGAGTGAGTGAGAGAGAGAGAGAGAGAGTGAGTGAGTGAGAGAGAGAGTGAGAGAGAAAGAGAGAGAATGAGAGAGAGAGTGAGAGAGAGAGAGAGAGAAAAGAGAGAGAGAGAGAGGGAGAGAAAGAGAGAGAGCGAGTGAGAGAGGTAGAGAGAGAGAGAGATGGAGAGAGAGAGAGAGAGAGAGAGAGAGAGAGAGAGAGAGAGAGAGAGAGCGAGAGAGAGAGAGAGAGAGAGAGAGAGAGAGAGAGAGAGAGAGAGAGAGAGAGAATGAGTAAGAAGATAACTGTGATTTCACAATGATTTTCACAGTGATGGAAAGGTGTGATTGGAACAGCTGGAGAGCGGAGGGGAGGCAGGCTTAGGGTGAATACCAGCCAGTTCCCCGCAGACTTCAGTTCTGGACGCACCATCGCCGGATCAACTTCAACACCAGCTACGAGTGTCAAATTTCTACACGTGAGTCCCTTTCATCATTTTGGTTTCTGTTGAAGATATTGTTCACTTTCAGTTTGTAATTTCCTATAAAACCACATATGTAAATTAAGTTTAACACTTTATTTAATAATTGGAAGATGATGACAGGTATGTGCTATGGTTTTTAAAACATGGGTTTGTGAAAATATTGGGTATTTAATTATTGTATATTTATGTTCATCTGATTGTCACTCACAAGTCTGTCACAATGCCACACTTTTAGATATAATTTTTAAATAATTTTCGGTCACTCATGTTGATAACTATTAAAAGTACATACCAACATATATCGTAATGACATTAATAGAAAATATGTGAATGTATATGAAAAAAATTCACTAATAAGAATGTATGTTATTAAGTAAACAAATTCGCAATATAATGATTCGCATTGAATAATTTTATGATTTATAAAAGCAAGGCATGAACTTTTCGATTTGAGCACTAAATCATTTGAAATCACTGAACCTAAAAAATTAATTTGGTAAGTAGAGCGGTAAATTCATCTTCAATTGCTACTCACAACACAGCACTGTGCAGTTAACAAACCAAGAAGATGCAGTCAGCACCAGCGAAAATAAGAATAGATAACTCATTACAAACACACACACACAGACACACACACATTTATATATATATATATATATATATATATAGTCTGTTAATGTTTCTGTGTCCCTACGATCCTACTTTTTATTTAATTGTAATAAAACCCGTATTAAAAATATCCCTGGAAAACCAAGACTCAGACCTGACAAGGTTGAGAGAGAATTTGGCAAAAGGAAAAATATATTTCGTTAAGTTCCCTGACATTATAAATGTATGAGTAATCTTATAGGCAGAGTTATTTATTTAATACATCCCTTGTTCTTCTGTTTTTTTTTTATTCTGTTTGAATATTATTTTAGACATAAGCATACCAAAAATCTTACACATTTATTTAATTATTGAAAACAAATATAATAAGATGTGCATTACATAGCTAGTTCGTGGCAAATACAATTGTAGGCATTCTTTAGTACGATCATTTGATAAGGCTGAAACACAGAATTGAATGTGTGATAGTACCCATCTGTTCCCAATTTCACTAATCAAAGCAGGTTTTGATTTAAGCCCCGCCTATAGGGAAATCGGCTATTTAGTTAGAATTCGCGAAGTTATTTTTGATGATCGTTGTCATATGACTACTAAACTAACCAAACTCTAAATCCCCTAAATTTGAATGGTGAAAAAGAGGAGCAAGGGTTTAGATGAGGAATATTTTGAGGGAATATGTTGAAAAAGGTTAATTAAGCAATGTTTTAATTATATTATGTCTTTCAAGTATTAATCTATACAATTACTATAAATCTGTACTCGCAGATGTATTTGATACCTTACCATTATTTCTCTACAGACTCTACTTCTACTCATACAGTTTTAATAATTAACATAAATATTATAAAATTCGATATGTAAGTATGTTATATACTATGTACTACTAATTGAGATACACTGATTTGAAAAAGATTTGCGATAGCCATAAGGCATCATCTGTTTGTCATTCCAGTGTCAGAGCTGCATTGTGGCTTGACAATACAGATGGAAACACATAGTTATACTTGCAAATGAGAAATCTTAGTTAAAGCGGATTCTGCGGAAAAGTGATTTTATTTAAAAAATAAAATCTCCATAATTGCCACATTACCATTCCAATGGATGAGTTAAATTTAACTCTCCTATAAATCTTATATAAATCACATAACCTACGACCTGTCCATCAGGAATTCCCAGATTTATCTACTGGTATACGCAGTAATACTACTTGTAGATATATATTTATATATATATATCAATATCAAAATTTTAACTGATAAATTAAATGCTTTATTTAAATGAACGTCCCCTTCATGATTAGTAGGCATTACGAGGGGTTGTTCAGAGTCATTCATAATCTTCTACAATAGATGAGATTGAGGATCTCACTAGTTGTGCCCCAATTTAATTCGCCTTTTGATGTGGTTTAGACATAATAGGTTAAGAAAATATGTTGTTATAAATTGGAATAAATACTTATTAACAACATCACTTTTAACAACAAACATTTGATAAATAAGTGTTTTAAGGCATTGGACATTGGGGTAACATGGAGTCTCTTGGGCATTAGTATTTGCTTCGTAGTGCACTCCCTAAATTAAATGCCCAGTCCAATCCTCGGTAGAATAAAATAGTATGGTAAAATGGGGGGGGGGGGAGAAGAGGAGAAAATCGAAAATTTAAAATATCTCCGTAATTAAATGTGGGGAAGAAAACCATTCTTAATAAAAATTTAATTTACTATGCATGTTTTCCTATGCATTTTCTCGCTCTCTTGAATATTATCCCAGATATTTGCATTTTATTTGTTTTCATCCCTGAATAAACCACCACTCCTTGTCATGTGACATTAACAATAAGGTGTTCATGAACTATATCATAAGTCACGTCAATCGTGAACCACTTTATTCAAAGAATAAATACCAAATATTGTTTTCATTAAACTTTTACTGTAGGAGGGACATGCAAATACCTTACGTGATGACGTCATCATATAAGAATTTACGTTCTTTATTTGAAAATGTATATTTGATCTATACTATTTTCATTTATCACTGTCGTTACTGCTTAAAATCGGGCAGGGAATGAGGGGGAGGGGCAGAGAGGTGAATTTCAAAATTCAGAATATTTCCATTATAATGAGTGGTATTGAAATTTGTAATAGAAGTAATCTTGTTAAACCCTTGATGCTCTACAATTTTTGTTTTAGTCATTTTTTTCGTTTCTCACACATTAAGCAAGTTATTCTTACTTATAAGTTCTCTCCCTTTACTAATCCCTTACTTCTACTAATCGGATTTATAGAAATAGAGAACGAATGGTTAACTATCAGTAGTTTGCCGTACCTGCAGGTAGGAAATCTCCTTAGTTTACATCACCCCCCCCCCTTTCTCGACGGATTTTTTACTTAGAAATAGAGGATATAAGGTAAAATGAAATTTTCACCATACTACGATGTAATCACCTGTTTTACACACCTAATTTGCGGTCCGAAAGCTACACTTCGCCGCCCTAGGGCCGAAAATGAATATTTCGCCCTAGGGCCGCAAAATCAGCTGTTTATTATTTTAATTCATTCTTTTCATTATATACGTTATATTAGTTTGTTTTGCTCGTATTATTGTTTAGTTATTTAGTAATTATGGCTAATAATAGATCAGAATCTATAAATAGAAGAGCAAAAGAAATCATGGCAGATTTGTTACCAGCAAAATCAAAAGATATTGTCAAGAGGATATTTTCAAGAGGATATGTTAATCAGAAACAATCCAACTACGAGTAAAAGTGTGAATGTGTCAAACAATAAACAAGTAATAGAATCTTCAAAGGGTATTATGTTTTCAAACAACCAAAATTGTACTTTTAACATTTCTATAAATCAAAAATAAACGAACTAACTTTTTTTAGCATTTTGAAATATATCAGTTGTATTAAATGAAACACACATATGTTCATCTCTCTTTATTAACTTACATAATAACATAACGTAAAACAATCCATACTTTAAACATTCATCATGTCTCCATAACCACAAGATAACCTTCTAACAAAGAGGTACACTTAACCAAAAGAAAATCTTGTTTTTGATTAATTTTATATCGTATTAATATTTATTGTAGTATGGTGAAAAATAGCGTTCGTGCCTCGGGCCAAAGTGCTTTTGCCGGACCTCGAACTTTTCATGACCTCGACTACGTCTCGGTCAAAAAATATCTCGGGCCGGCAAACGCCCACTTTCGGCCCTTGGTACGAAATATACTATTGTAGTGTGTCATGTGGGAAAGCTACTTAGTTTTTGCAGCCCTTTCGTGACGGACTTATTTTTAGTGTTCAGCCTTAATATACTCCCACTTCTAGTGTTGCGATTTTTACTTAGAAGTATAGAATATATGGTGAAATGATATTACAATTGTATCACACCAGCAGGTCGTCTAGTGCTCGCAATTTGTGTTATATCGTTACCAAATTTATATATATATATATATATATATATATATATATAAGCGTTTCATTTAAAATTAATGTCCATGATCGTTAACAGCTACAATCGGAATTTTGAAAAGTCAAAATATCTCCGTTATTATGAGTCAGATCGAAATATTGTATATACCCAATCTTGATTTCCTGATTAATATAAGTACTGTTCAATACATTTTTTTCTCTAGCTCGAATATTAACAGATATTTGCATCTTTTAATTTTCAGCATTCCCCATTTTCACTTTAAGTACCTTAGCGACTAAATATCTCGTGCCCTGCTTAGATTGTATTTCCAATGTACATAGGCTTCTAACATCGGGAGACTTAGAGAATAGATGTTGATATGAGATCACTAACGTGTCTTATTCAAATACGTGGGTATTCTGCTTATTTCACACAGCCCCTCCTTGCTAGGGAATACGTGTATATGATATAGATATATGGCTGTATTTACTTATAGTCCTGTTAATCCTCTAGCGACCTCAATTTTAGCCTTCTTTACTTAGAACCTTTTGACAAGTAAATATTTGACCTCAAATTTAAAATTTTAAGATCTATATGGGTTCAGCGAAATACTCTTGCAGGGCATTAAGACAGGGAGTTTATTCATTCACCAGCTGTATCAATTACGATTTCAATTCAATATCGAATTAAATTAAATGACCTTTCTGCATTTTAACTGTTATTAGCAGATTTCCCTTAAGGGAAATCAGCTATTGAGGTCGTACTCATGATGCGAGTTTCGAAAAATTTCTTCAAATGTCCATCGATCCTACCCAGATGACGAAAATGAGGTCCGTTCAAAATTATATATATATATATATATATATATATATATATATATATATTTGTCGTTTAATCGTTTTATATAAAAAGGAAGATCAAGTTCGTTAATGGCTGAAATCGGACCAGTGGGAGGGGCGGTTTAGAGGGGGGGATTATTGAAAATTCAAAATATCTCCGTTATTATGCGTCGGATCGAAAAATTGTATAGAATAAATCTTATTGGAAATTAAATTTACTATAAATATTGTTCTATACATTTATTCTGTATCTTGAATATTAACCGAGATATTTGCATGTGTATTCTGCGTGTGGTCACCAGTAGGCTATGTTCGGACTTTCCGCCGAGAGCTCTGGCGGGCGTTTCCTTAACTATTCGTCCCTCGTGAATAGGTTTAGAGGTTAGGTTAACTGTTTTTTGAGGCTAGAAACTACTGGGTTATTACGCCCTAAATAATGTTTTAGGTTTAGAGGTTTCTTACTACTACAGTTGTTATTAGGCAGATTTCTCTGTTGTAAAACTTCACGTGGGAAATCTGCTTAGTTTACGCAGCACCTGCGTGACGGACTTTTTTTAATAGAGGTTCGCTTAATTACAAAAAGATCTACATAATATGTTCTTCGGTATTTTTTTTGATCCGATTCCTAAGAAAGGAGTTTGTATTGAGACATGTTGATATTTCGAGTCTCTTTTACTACACCCACTTACAACACATCGTCTGTCATATAACTTACTTTAAAAATACTGTGTTTCAATATAATAAATTTGGAACTGTAGATGTTTTATTGTCTTCAGCCAATTTCCATCAAAATACTATGCTAAATGCAGACGGAAGTTTGCTGAGAACGTTGATTTGCTGTGAAAGAGATGTTTATTTACATGCGTCATAAATGTCTGTTTATAATCTGATGAGCCTCATTTTATTTCTCTATAGTTATATCATTCTAATTATAGATCAATAGACATAATCTTACAAGGGCATGTATTTTTATTCAAGGATTATTTAAGGGTCAGAGACCCCAGATATTTTAAGACCGAATTTCCGGGAGAAAAAAAAAGTAGCCAGCAGTACCAGTGGATCCAATTTCTGTCGGTTAGAAAATTAATTTTTATTAAAAAGCGATGTTTTTATCCCGAAGGAATTAAGTGAGGCGTAATTGAAGACTTCAAAGTTTCGTCTTTACATTGAAGAGGGCTCTTTACTAACGATCAACTAATTAACGGAATTTCATTCACAACATCATAACTTTATTTACTACCACTAAGGAGCCTGACAACTTCAGGCGGCTAACAGCATTTCTCTATAAAAAGAAAGTTACCATAATTACTTTAGGATACCTGAAAACCACTTACAACTTACATTTATTGCAAGCCACTAACAAGTTATAGTTGCTGATAATTATTTACATTTATCTTCACACTGATTAAGTCGTTGTTTTCAACGAAACGAAAAACGGAAGTGAGTCACAATGTTTTGGAGTAGAGATTCCTATTACATTACCGACCAATAACAAGGGCATCAGGCAGAGCAATGGTTTGGATTTCAATACAGTTAGAATCCGTTCCGAAGTACAAGGTATAACCTGGCTAAAGCTGGGAATTATGTTGTATGAATATAACAGAGAAGTCAGTTACATGAGTCAGTGACAATTTCCTCAAGGAAGACATGCGTTATAATTTTACAAGACAAGCTCTTTAAAAAAAGAAAGAAAAACTTAAGACACTCAAAAAAAACGAAAGTTAAATCAGCAAGCCAATTCATGGTCTAATGTTAGATATCCTAATGAGGATCGTATGATGGATTCTTCGACCATAATCAGGAACTATTTTGAAATGATTTGTGTGGTTCTCAGGGCATTATGTTTATATGGGTCTTAAAAACACCACTAATGGTATATAGATATATCAATTTAATTTTACTTTTTTGAGTAATCTACTCAAAGGTACAAATTAAGCTTCATGAGATTTCCAATTCCTCTTCAAAAACTGAAAAGATCAAATTGCATTTATACTTCAAACAATAAAACTTTAACTTTTGGTTTACAAAGATTACAACCAGTCTTAACCAGTGTCTTTTTTATATTTCATATATTATACTTAATTATTGTTTTTAGCAGATATCCCTTAAGGGAAATCAGCGATTGAGGTTGTACTCATGATGGAATCATCAAAAAATTTCTTCAAATGTCCATGGATCATACCTAGCAGATGACGAAAATGAAGTCCGTTCAAAATTTATATATACATTGTTTGGTATTGATCAAACAAAAAGTGTAATCGCTAGAGCGTTAACAGACTAAGATATATATATATATATATATATATATATATATATATATATATATATATAGACACACACACACACATATGTGTGTGCCAGTTATCGCTCTAGCGGTCACAATTTTTGTTTGATCAATGCCAAACTCGATATTTAAACGTTTTATGTAAAAATGATGATCATGTTCATTAACGGCTAAAATCGGACCAGTGGCAGGGGGGGGGGTTAGTGGTGGAGGAATTTCGAAATATCTCCGTTAGTATGCGTCGGATCGAAAATTTGTATAAAATCAGTCTTATTGCAAATGTAATATTCTTTAAATATTCTTATGAACATATTTTCATTATATTGATAATTAACCGAGATATTTGCATTTTTTTTTTAGTTTTCGGCCTTCAGTAAACCCCGTTTTGAGATAAACGCAAATAAGTAAGGCACGTGGGAAATCTGCTTAGTTAACGCAGCTCCTGCTTAGCTGACTTTCTTTACTCTTGATTTTTACATTTTTATTTCTTTCATTTATTAAAAACCATAAATAAAAATATTTTTGTTTTTTACTTATTATACGTTTCAGATTATTTATTTAAACTGTTAAGGTCTTCGGGTATTGCCCGTGTCTGCATTTTAGTTGCCAACGTTTCACTAGACATTCTTCTAGATTCCTCAGGGCTATCTCTGAGACTGAGACTGAACGAAAATGCAGACACGGTCAATACCCGAAGACCTTAACAGTATTAATGACCAGGACCGTGGAAGTCTACGAGTTTATTTATTTAAACATTTATAATTGATTTATTTCGTAAATGGATAGTAGATATTGAGTTCACAGAATCATTCTCATTACTAAACATAGTTTCATGAGTTGTTGAGCCAAATTTTCTTGTTACATACATTTCTACAAATTACATCGTATTTGCTTTCTTCCTCCACAAATATTTTATTTGACTGAAGGTGGGCTTTCAGAATTGGTCAGTTGGTGCTTCCAGAGTTTATAAGTATACGAAGTAAATAAGTCCTCTCTGAATGGACCTGTCGATAGAAGCTCTGAAAATGTGTTGTTAACCAAACATTTATTTAGAGAGTCATGAGGCGTTTTATGAAATCTGATTTGTTTCGTTCGCTAATTTTGGAATTACTACAGCTTTTGGTTTTACTCAATCGTTTTACTAACACCTCTCTTATTTGTCGAATATTTTATGATTTCTGTCAGCATTGCTATTTTATTATATATAGAAGCAATAATGTCAATGTATCTTCAAAATGAGGAGAATTATCATAGGCAAAATATCTGACATGGCTACAGGGAATCCATCTCTGGTAATTTGAATGAATATAATAATATTGTTTCGTATCAGATATTTAGATTTACGAGCATTCAGTAATTATTTATCTAAGCCTACTCGCTGAGGTTCAGGTCAGGTCAGGGCCAGACAATCATAGCCCCATCACCAAGGCTGTAATGGGTGGGAGGCACGAATGGTAGCAACACCAGCTGCAGTCTTGGAATATCTTAGGCCCTATTGCTAATATTGGATAAGATAATAATAGATATATTAGATAATTTACTATATCAAAATAATAAAATTAAACAAATTTATTCACCCCCCCCCACCCCGCTAAATCATTTACTGCTCAATCGGGACCAAATAATGAATTACAGACTCGTAAGCAGAAAAATTATTCCTGTAAAGTTATACCTGATAAAATAGCAGTCATAAATAGAACTTTGTACTGAATAAATGCGCTTATTCTTCAATCCTCTTGTCTCGACCCACCTCCGAAATCTCCTCACTAGCTACATTTACCGTAAACCAAATGCGTTCTTTTATTGGACTTGGATCGGAAAATGTTATAAAAACGATTTTGCTAAAAAAAATAACGACCTAAAACTTTTGTCCTACAGTTTTCAGCCTTCAGTAAATGTCTAATTCTAATCATTCGAATTCCACTGTGAGTAAATGAGTCACTAAAACATCTCATGTCCATCTTGTATTTCAATTTCTGTTCACATAGGCATCAACGGGAGAAACAGAGAATCGGTAGTCAGCTGATGAGGTCATATCGGCTCGTGGGAAATCAGACTAGTTTACGCAGTGTCTCTGTAACTTATTTACAAATTGATTTCGGTAGATCTTTCTATCAGGAAGGTTAAAACCTGATCAAGGTTTCAACATGAATGATAAAGCAACCTTTGAGAACAACTATATATCCTAACTATATCCAGGAGATACATAACTAAATATAAAATTTAATTTAATATAATTATTTCTAAATTATCATTAATTGTTATTTAAATAGAATGAATATATATAGCGCAAAAGCTTTAACCAGTTTGAATTGAGGGTTGTTAGAATACGGTCAAGGAAGACAAGTCGTTAAAGGCGACAACATGGATTCCAGCTAGGTGTGTGGTGCAGTTAACCCTTGTAGATCAATATTAGTTGTCAGTCACTATCCTGTTTGAAAGAGGAAGGTTGAGTATGTGGAACAGGGTTCACATACACTATGGAAAGCACTAAGGTCTCACTCTATTGGACTACCAAATAAGAAGTGGTCTATAAGTTGACAAAGTGAATAATGTAACATGGAAAATACAATAAAAGCAAAAAATGGGTTACTGAATATTTGTACTAGGTGTAGGGCATATTGCGACCAGGACGAGTTGATGTATAAGCTGGATCAATATCTGTTAAGTGTCTACAGTGCAAGAGGTCTGGTGGAGGTCGAAATGGTGTTCTTGTTAAAATTGTCTTAATAAACAGTGGAGGAACGAGCGTGGAATTGGTTATGTACGACGCTAAATTGATTTTGGACAAATCTGCTCTCCTGATAAATTCGGGAAAGATCTATGAATGTACAGCTTGGCATCTGAACAAATATTATTCAACCAGAGATAATTGATATTGTGATTGCTATGGCTTAGGGTATGAAGGCCATGGTCACAATGTTTCCTCACAAGGAAATCAGTGACCAAACTCCGATCCATATTTTATTGAGCACTGATCTCTTCCCTAACGTTACTGAATCTCGAAGACATTTGTAACTTACTGTTCTTCCTCCATTTCTAGCCTTGGCTAGGTAGTATTGTCTAT
The DNA here is from genome assembly GCA_019009955.1 of Riptortus pedestris. NCBI lineage: Eukaryota > Metazoa > Arthropoda > Insecta > Hemiptera > Alydidae > Riptortus > Riptortus pedestris. The sequence continues at coordinate 73,668,067 of CM032231.1, forward strand.
CGACACTTGAAGGAAGACATTTTTCAGGAAATTCGCTTCGGTTCAAACAAAATATTAATGGCCCATAACAAAGGAATCGGATAATGACCCATTCTTAGAACGGTCCAGACATGGAGCACAGAAGAGTGCTGTGGGAAAGAGGTAGGGAAAACATGTCTAAAATGTGTCACGTTAATCGCTGAGACAGTAAACTAACGCAGAATATAATCCAAGTTCGATCATAAATATGATTAAGCTATCTATGAAAAATAACAAGGTACGACTTACACAATGCACCATAGATAAAAAGGTATTCATCGGCCCTTTGTCAGTTCCCAGGGAAGCACAACTAAAGGTGGTCATGTCGGTCTCATTATTTAGAAACTTCTGTCGGTCCTCTTAGAAATTGAATAGTGCTGAAGGAATGCTTTTTGAGAAGAGAAGAACCCACGAAACTATGAAAATCTGGGAGATGCAAGGTATTTTCAGGTTCGACAGAACCATAAGTGAGGACTTCAAATGCCTGAGACATTATATACATATATCACGATATAATAAATGAATATTACTGATATGTAGTAAATTCAGGCTATAGAGATAAAACAAATTAATGAATATATTTTGCATACAAAATTATATATATATATATATATATATATATATATATATATATATATATATATATATATATATATGTTTATTGCATTATTAAGAATTATATTTACATTAATGTTCGTAGGAGTACAATAGTCCAACTAAAATTTTAAAGAGAAATAATTAAAAAAAAAATAATATGCTTTTTAGTGATAAAATAAGTATATTATTGTTAAATGTTTTTAACCTTGGATTTAAAAAAAATAATATTCAGTTTAAGTGCCCAACATTTGTATTTAGGGTTATATTAGGGGGAAAGGCAGTATAGGATTTTCAAACCTAGAGTCACGAGGGGTAGAAATGAATAAAACCAATATTCAAGGTTTAATGAATTATTATACGCCATGGATTGATTCCTGAAGGGGCGGGAGTAATTCGGCTATTATTACTTCGGCTCACTTAATTATTATCTTTTCACACATCCATTCACACTAACAATCCCTCAGAACTGTATTAAGAATAATATTATTTGATTCTATTGAAAAGTTTTCATATGGATATTTCAATATCCTTAAAGTTCAATATAAGCCAATAGAGTGCTTTTCGAGTTTTCAACTTTTCATGAGAAAATGATGCATCTAAATCTGGGAAAAGAAAATAATACCTTCTGGGATGAAAGGGAAGTTTGTTCTTCTTTATTTGAATTGAGTGAAAACCTTTTCATCCACCTTTTAGTTTCTTGGAAGCTCACTACAATGCTTATATTTATATATACAACCATGCTCAATCTCAAAGAATTATTACCATATTTCAGTTACTCAATAAAGTAAAAATAAATTTTTTGAACTTCTTATTAGGACACCCTAGTTAACTTTTTGATTATTCTTTTATTTGCCTTAAGAACGAAGAAGTATTTGACGACACTTGAATAACTTTAAAATTATATTAAGTGCCCCATCAAAAAAATTAGAACTTAGAATATTTATTTGTTGGTTTATATTGAATGATATTAATGCTTTTCGAAGACTAGGCTACATTTAAAACTTAAATTTAGTGGCGATTCCTCAATCGAATGCAAAGAATGACTAATGGCATGCTACAAACTATAACTCCACTAATTCTCAAAAAGACTCACATGCTATTAACAATATTAATTAAAGTGTTTAATGGCCTTTTGATGTAACAGTTCATCACACAATTATTTACTTCGCTTATTATTTTACAATGCTCTACATGTTTCTCTTAAACTAGAACGCCTCTTCGGGAGAAAAAGTACTATCATATTTTGGTTCACTACCCATGGTTCTAGAGGTACGAAATTCCTGTCAATGATCTCTCTCGAAAATGTTTCTAGAGATTTACTTAAAGAAACAAAATAACATACAATAATAGTGAAATGTAGTTGCATAATATTTTTAAATTTGAACAAGAGCTTTTTAATTTACAATACGATGTGGTAGTGTGGCAATTTTTTCTCTACTTGCATTATAATTCACTTCCACCGGAAAAATGATTATTTTTCGTTATGGCAATGGCTCAGATGATTTAATCATAATATTTTTTGAAAGAGTCTATTATACAAAACAACTAATTTCATTTGAATTTTGTTTAATTTGGACTAGATGTTTTAAGCCTTCTTTGTCACCTACATTGGGCTAAAAAGTTTCAAATTTAACAATTGTTGTAGGTCAGATGTTAAGAGAGATCATATGTGTTGAAGGTTGAGAAATGTGTGAGAAAACATGATATTAATACAAGGTGTGTTATTAAAAGTAGAAAGTGTCTATTCTATTACAAATAAGTTATTTGTAAACATAACAACAATGAACTGTAAAGAATTTATTATAGAAAAATCGTATTATACTAACTCATGATCTAAAATACACTAGGTGGTGGCAGTGCCGAATATGGGAGCACCGGCTCAGCTGATTTGAGTTTCAATCGCTAGTACTCGTATGGTGCCATTGGTTAATGGAATAATGGAAGATATTATTAACATATATTAAATCTTTTTTTTTTTTTTTTTTTTTTTTTTTTTTTTTTTATGATGGCTTTTGACTTTTTATTAAAAAGAAGAATATTCTCTTTTATTTTCCTTTTATATATAACTTTAACAGTTTTAAACTCAACCCTCTAGTTCATATTGCATAGTCCGTAAAGCTGGCTGTTTCCTACCAAAGGTTACATTTATTTTAGTATTTGATCAGCCGTCAAGCTGGACGGAACCACCAAATATTTTCAAGTACCTACCTATGTAATTAGATGTTTTGCTAATTGTATATTCTGACGTTATTATATTATTTTACTATTGCCTAGGGGTTTAAAATGTTTACTTATATTGTTACATCTGAAAATTTATTGTCCCTGAAGAGAAGGCAAACCAATGCAGACTCTCTCCATAAAATTGTTTTTGAATTATTTTTCATTTAAATATAATCACAACATTGACAGAATTAGGAGTTTATACCTTGGAAGTATGGTGATAAGACTAAAGCATCCTTTCACGGATCAGTGCACTCATGCCCATTATAAACTTGCCTAACTTGTAAATTAGTAATTCATAGGTATTGGAGCGTTCAGTGATGATTTGGTGCTCTAACGAGCGAATAAAAGGCTGTATCTGTAATGACCCTCCTTCCTGTCCTTAAGATGGCCGGTTGGTTATACCTGTTTTTTATGGTTACAATGTATTAAATGTATCCGAATGATTGCACTTAAAATGTAATGTTATATTCTGTTTTTTATCACAAATAGCTCTCAAATCATTATGATCATATCTTAGACATTTATTAATTATTGATCAGTTCAAAGAACCTCCAGTTACCAGAATTATGCCAGATACATCACAGCTTAATATGCAATGGCTATACGACGATTTAGAGAATTAGAACGTTTTGGGAGGAGCAAATGGAATATTTTTGTTTCAATAGAAGTAGGCTTTGTTCAACAACAAATGGGATGATTAAGACTTTTTGGGGAATGGAATTAGAAACTTTGTTAAACGCTGGGCCATCTATATCTAGTAGGATTATCCATAGCAAGCGGTTGGCTTCTGTAGGAAGTTAAAGGCTTATTAGAACTCAGAGTTAAATTGATTTCATTATAACGTTATAGATATGTTGTCTCGTCAGTGATGAGTCCTTTTGAAGTCAGATTAACTTTCTACGACTCTTTATTCTGAAAAACATCGAAAAACCCTGGTTGAGCAATATTTAACCACCAGCAATATCGAAAAAAAAATTAAGATATTTCACGGAATATCCAAAACTAAACATAAAATACGATGCACATCACTTTGATAATTTCACCTCTGCAAATATGCTTTGTAGAAATTAAAATTTCTGAAATCATTAATTAAAACACCGACCTTTCTCTATGAGATATTATTATTCCAAGAAATGAAAGGGAACTGGTTGACTTTGTAATTCAATGAAGTCCAGTAATCCAACATAACTTAAAGTTTCTTTTATATCTAAAAACCTTGTTCATAATTTTAAAACTCTTGTTACAAAACTGTGACCTTAGGCTTGTTTTTTAAAAACTAATTATAGAATTTCAAGGTGCATTCATTAAGATTCGACATTTTTAAAGTAACGAAATCCACCCCTGAGCTAAGATTTCATTTTTATTTTTCTTAGATCTTCTTAATTAATTTAATCAAAATTTTGCATTGTGTGTTGGATACCATTTCCAATGTTTTCAATAATTGTTGCCAAGTATATTTAAAATGTTTGGACAACTAGTCCAGGAGAGGATCAAAAAGCATAGTGGTCTGATTATCCGAAGGTCTTCTTCTGTAATAAATCATTAAATTGGACAAGATGATAATTCTTCTTCTTGTCAATTTATTGTGTTACTTTAAAATGCAGTAAAACGTCTATGTAGTTATCCCATGGTATCAAATGCGTAATTTTCGAAAATCTCGTTAATGTTTGGCAGTCTATATAAAAGTCTGCTCCAAATGTATATTCAACCGACTAACTATTCGAATGCATAGGTAGTTTCTTACCATATTTTATTACGTTCCATCAGGATGGTCCGCGTATTGATGGAAGTCTGAAGACATTTTTTGAAAATCGAGTCATAACTACAACCTTAATAACTGATTTCCCTTTCTGGGAAATATGCTAAAATACGAAGAAAGACTCAAATTAATTTCCTAGCAGACTGTATAAAAGATTTTCAGTTTAAATCAGTACAATAGTTTTACTAAGCCAATAGCATAGGTTGGGTAAGGCGAGCTAAACAGGTTTCTGAGGCACATGTGAACGCCCCACTATATGACAACTTGAAGAAAGTGGCTCACCTTGAATCATTTTGCATTTCAGTGATGTCATATTCAAAACTAAAATAAAATCTTCAGCGGAAAAAAAACATTCGATACGTTGACACAGGACCCATATTACTCTCAGGAGTTTGTTTACATTTGAAGTTGTTCCTCACAAACCTGTTATTTATATTGGCGTGAAACATCTACAAATTTAAGCGATAACGAGTAGCACAATATACAAGGCTATGTTTATTAGGCAATTCAATGCCCCTTCCAACACAGTACATCACTCAGTGGCTGCATGGGCTAAGGAAATTTTCCATAAGCTGGACATGCAATTGTTCTGATACTTTCAATTCTTCCTTTTTCCTGCAATAAGAAGTCTATATAAATACAGGACTTGAAAAATATGCTGGGAACGAAATGCTAAGCGCCTAAGGAGCTTGAACTGAAAATTTGATTAGTAGGAGTTGGGTAATATGAGAATTTATCCGTAAATATTCGAGTTAAAGAAACATTGTGAAGAACAACCATTGTAAACACATTAAAATTACAAGCAGTTTAATTGTATTAAAAGTTTCATAACAGCTGATATATTTTGAATTTTTTATTTTAACTCTTCTCTAACACCCCTCCCCACACAATTTTTCATAGCCTGACAAAAACAATTTTTACTATTTGAGCATGAAATATGACGCTTCATGGTAATTTGGCTTACTATTAATTTGAAAAGAGGGTTAACATAAGTAATGTTAGATTTAGAGAAAAAAATCTATAGAACACCGATTATAGGCAATTTAATTTGCAATAAGTGTGCTTATATTAAATGCTCACCTTACCTCATTTTCTTCAATGGGTTCGATGGAGACAATGAAGAAACTTTTCAAAAACTGCGACATGAATTCAACTTCAATCGTTGATTTACCCTATGGGAAATCTGCTAAAAGTCCGATGCTGGACATTGATAGCGTCTTGTCTATTCTAACCATTCTATTCTCTATTTCTTCCTTACTAAGAATTCTAAAGGCTCTATTTTTATTAAAGTTATGGCAGAACGTTCTGGAAGAAAACTGTAGTAATAACAAGATTGTTACTACGTATGATTACACCTTCAGGACATTTAAAACGTGCTATTTCAGATATGCTATCGGTTTTACATTTTACGCCAACTCTGGACCCTCTATTTCCCTTAATCTTGCTATACCATTTTTAGACATAGCGAACTTGATCTTCTAATCTTGTATAAAACGGTAAAATATTGAATTTGGTGGGGATAAAATAAAATTTCAACATTTGAACCATTAAAAGAAACACACACCCACACGCACACTCGCGTTGATGTGTATGGATCACATCAATGGTATGGGTCAACATTTGAAGAATGTTTTTAAAAAAATAGTACAAGCGCAATCGCTGATTTCTCTTAAGACACGACAGCTAATGTGCAACACTTAAGAACCCAAATACTAATAGATGTCGAACTACCATCTGTCAACCAATTATAATTGGTATGCCAACTAATTATTAGTATTTTTGGGGGGTTTTCAAGTAGTATCTTTACTACAGATGCAATTAATTATGGCCAAGTGCTAATAAAAAGCACTCATGACAACAATATATAACGATCCCCATCAAGCATAAGATATTCAAAACGATAGAAAATTAAACACAATATTAAACAACCAGCCATGTTAAAATATTTTCAGTTAAGTCACAACAGTTTATTTGTACAATCAATAATGGAAATTAAGTTAATTTAAGTGTAGAATAAGTGGAATTTGTTCAACAATAATATTAGAGATATTTCCAAGCAGAAATTGTCAGTAATTCGCTTGAAATGTCATACGAACCGTATATGACGCAATTCCAGCTATTATGTTTTCTATGGTCATTTTGCTGCAGTCATCAGTGTGCTGTCATGGAAGACAAATTATCACGGCTAATTAGATTCGGTTCCAATATCGGGATCATCTGTATCTCCCGGCTTCAAATTATACTAGTATTTGCCATGCCTATATTGCCGGACGAACATTATTAACAATTAAATGAAACATTAAATCAATAAGCAATAAACTCAACAAAATTAAATTTTCCCTCAGGGAATTATTAGTGTATTTCCCCTAAGGGAACTTACAGTGAACTTCTTCTAGGGAACTACTCACAATCAGCTACGGTAGTTAGTGTGATAAGATGTATACCAGACTAAGATAATTTTTCGTATTGCTCTGTTTACATATTGGCCAGAAAAAGTGTCGATACATAAAAATTGAGAAACAATCTTCATAACTTTTTTTGAGTCAATTATACTGAAATAAACAAATATTTACATTTTTCTGTTTTGTTTTTAAACCTTGTACTTATGTTTAATAATATAAATACTTTCTTCAATCTTCTGCTTGGTATTTACTTATTTATTTTTAATAAATTATAGAGTGGGTAAAATCAAATGTATTTTTACCTACCGTAAGAAATTGTTATTTTCATTGTTATCTACATTGTTTTCATGTTGCTTTATTCTTTTCTTAATTAATTTTGATTGGTTACTTGGTTTAACAATTTATGATGTTTATAAGTATTTCTAACTTCCAGGATCCCTTTTAGTTCCTGAACAAATAAAGAACATTTATACTATATTACAAATCCTTTTTTATCGCAATTTAAAAATCAAATGAGTTATTTATGTTTTTAGTATTCAGTAATCCGTCCTTTTCTACTTATTCATTTATCAAGCTTGTTAATGATAATATTAACAAATTCAGCACCCGTCTCTGCCTGCTAGAAAATTGCAGGATTTTCTATAAAATTATTGCTTTTAGCTTCGAGTAATTTATTTAATATCTATAGTTTCATCTAATAATATTGAGCAATAAGTGGGGCATATATCTCAATTTTGTAATCTTATGAGGGGTTAATCTAAATTCCCAGTAATTGTGGCTAATACCATGCCAATTTAGAAAATGACAGTTTAGAGTGGAACATTGTCAAAACCTCGTATCTTCATGAAATTATACTAATAAATCATTACACATTAGGATGTGTTATAATTTTTAGCATATTTTCCTTGGGGGAAATCAGCTATTGAGATGGTAATAATGATGGGATATTTGAACAATTTCTTCAAACGTCCATCGATCTTACCCAGGAGATAACAAAAAGGAGGTCCGTTCGAAAATAGCGGTCGCAATTTTTGTTGGATTGTTACCAAGTTCGATATTTAATCGTTTTATGTAAAAAAAAAAAATCAAGTTCGTTAATGGCTAAAAATCGGACAACTGGGAAGGGAAGGGGTGAGTTTAGAGGGGGATATTCGAAAATTCGAAACATCTTTGTTACTATACGTCGGATCGAAAAATTGTAAGGAGTCTATCTTTTTGTAAATTAAATGTACTATAAATATAGTTATATACATTTATTCTATTAAATAGATTTCAATAAAATTAATATGTTATATTCAGACATATTTCAGTATTTGTATTTCTGTCCGGTGAAGAATATTCCTATCTAGCGGTTGCCAGACCTGTTTGTTTACAATTCAGACGCTTTCCGTTGCGAGGTTATTAAAACTGAAAAATGTCTGGTTACCGTTTGTAATTATTCATTTAATATTCACGGTGGTGTTAAGTGTTACCAGTATGTAGATTTAGCTAATTTAAAACTGTACGTGGGGAATCTTCTTAGTTTACGCAGCCGGAGTGTGACGGAGTTTTTTTTAGTGCCTTAAATATAAAACATTTTCAGGAGATCTCCATTAAGATTCGTTGGATAATGAACTTTTTGAATCAAATCAGTCATATCTTGCATTAGTTTCTAAGAAGGATATAAAGGAAATTTATGTAATATTAGATAGGTTATGTAAAAATGATATTTCATCATATAGACGTTATGAGCTACTGAAACGATTTCACATTTATTTTTGTCGAAGTAAATCAAGCATTAATAATTACGTGTTAAATATCTATAAATAAAAAGCCACAATTTACGGTCTGCTGATTGATGTTATGTTACGAAAGAGTAGGCAGTGATGCGGTGACCACGGTCACTAACTAGAAAGTGGGTGACAGCGATCAGCGGTGACCGCCTCCGTGATTGCCTTCCCGAATCGTACTCTCCACCCTTCCCCGGGATCATGTCCCGCTTTTCAGCGGCTCCTGTCGTCCCGAGGTTATCCCATCGCCATTTTACGGGAGACACGCCGATCAGGAGTAATAGGCCAGCCCTGCCGGCGAAGGACGAAAAGCCGCTATAATAAAAGGTTGACTACTGCCGTTTCCGTCAGTCGCTATCGTCCAGCCAACAGAATGTCAACGGTTGGGGCTTTTGTATCGAAGGTATGTTTAAGTTTTAAAATCATTTGCTTTTAGGCATAGTTCTGGGACAACATCTGTAAAAATATTTAGTTGGATAAATTCGGAAAAATGTAAAATCCGTAAGGTTTACAATAGATGAATCTCCTTACTGGTAACACTACAGTGAATATTCAATGAATAAATAAAAACGGTAATTAGAAATCTTTCAGTCAATTTACTAGTTAATAATCTCTACAACGTAAAGTATCAAAATTATAAACAAACATGCCAGCCAACCTCGCAGAGCAGAATAGATTGATAGAACTATTCTAGGCCAAAATGAAAAACAATTAATGAAATATATCAGAATATAACATATTAATTTTATTAAAAACCAATTACTATAGCTTGAGCTGCAATTTGTAATGGATAAGAATATTTTTTATTGGGGGGGGGATCAACAGAACGTGTTGGCATATATCTCTCAAAGTAAAAATTCAATGAAAACAATATTTGGTATTTATCCTTGTGATTCAATTCATATAAGAAGTGATTCATGATATAACAGCTTATAAGGCATGAGCAGGAGTGGGTGTTTACTGAAAGCTGAAAACTATAAAATTCAAATATCTCGGTTATTATTCATAATACAGAAAATATGTATGGAGCAGTACTTATAAATCATTCAATTTGAAATAAGTACGTCTATACAATGATTCGATTTGAAGTACAGTAACTGAGATATTTCGAATTCTACTACTAGTCCGATTTTAGCCATTAACAAACTTGATCATTAACAAACATATATATAATTTTGAGCGGACCTCATTTTCGCCATATCCTGGCTAGGATTAATTAATTAAATACACTCCAAGCAGCGATTCTGCTAGAAAGGTTCTGTAAACGTATGATAGTACTTCATTTACTGTAACAATGTAAATTACTCACAAATAAAATTGTGTAAATTTCACTCCTTAGATATTATTATACTTTGAAATTTGTAGGTGTTTTTTTTTCTTTCCTCTCCGTGAACTGCACCCCCTCGACCGGTTTTGCTGGTTCGCAAACTATGTTCCACAAAATACGAGGGTGGGGGTTACATTCCGTTTTTCTTGAATGTTAAACATTTTATCAAAACCGATTCTTCTCTATTAAAAAACAAACAAACCCGTCGCGTATATAAACACATTCACGTACATTGATCTTGCTAAGCCTCTAACAGTATGCCTCTCTAAGGTAACAATTCACTGATCTACATCGAAGGTAATAACAAGGAGACTGAGATTAAATAACTAAACTGCTCTTTTATTTTTCTTCATCTCTTAGTTAAACAATAACATTAAAATGCTTTAAGTTATAATATATATATATATATATATATATATATACTTATTTATTAGTATTATTATTGACACTCTTTTGCTTAAAATTTGTACCATAATAATTAATTGATAATAAATAAGATTATGGATTTTGTGAACTTGTGTAAAGAACCACCTGTTTTTACTGAACGGAATGATGGAGGACTAAGATAAGTGCATCTTTAAGGGATTGTCTAATTGTTATTTTTAATTTAAAGAGTAGTGCATTGATGGATAACTCAAGTATATACTTGTATATATATATATATATATATATATATATATATATATTTAATTTAAATAAATAAATATAAATATATATTTATATTTTACAAGGTTATTTGACATGGAAAGTCTTCAATATCCCACTTCGACCTGATATCTTTTAGAGAAATCGTGCTACATAATTATATAAAGACATTTTTTGTCACTTAAGAGTTATACGAAATTAATTAATGGCATACTTGTAGCACTCGCAATGACATACCTAAAACTATTATTACTTTTTTTTTTACTTTCTCAGCTTTTCATTTTTCGAGGTCAAGTTTAATGTACTGAGGTTTTTAGCTTGTTACAAAATAGTTACATAGATGATTAATGGAGATATTTTTGAACATTTTATATAACTATAATATGTACTAACAGCGGTGGAATATTTATCTTCTAAATCTCAAATATCTAAAATATTGAAAGAAATAAAAGGTTAACTTTTCTTATATTTGTTACAAATGTTTTAATTATCCTTTTTCTAAATTCCAAAGAATGGATTATATACACGTTTTACATTACAAACACGCTTTTATCAATTTACCAATTAATTCATAAGTAATGCATTAAATATTTGCAAATCATGAGAATATTACATATATTTATTCTTAATTGTCGATATAAAAAAAAAAGTATATGACTATAAGAAATTAAATAAAAAGTTATTAAATCAAGACATTAACAAAGTGACAGTGAAGCCTGAGTGTGTACGTCAGATTATTTATATTAACAATCGTAAGCCTTGTTCAGAAGATATTTTTTGCAACATTTAGACCTATACTGTGTTATCTGAACCGAAGGTATTCCTCACAGATTGCTCTTTTTCATAAATAATCCATAAATCCGACAGTCAAGATGTAATTAAATGAAGCGTTCGTTAAAAATACATGTGCCTTACATAAATTTGATAATTAAAATTATCTTTTGAATTAATAAAACAATACCTATCTCATATAAAGAAATAACATATAGAATGTGACATCCAGATCACTTGTCGGTATGGCTAAGCTCTTCCTGATGTCTAAAATGTATGGTAAATAAATTCAGGCTTGGCTATGCTACTAAGGTCGAGAGTAAGAACTATATATATATATATATATATATATATATATATATATATATATATATATATATATATGATAATACACAGATACCCACGCACACACATGGAATATATTTGTTGTTAACAATTATTATTTTGATAATTAAGTTGAAATTTAATGTTTCAATTTAAAAAAAAAATCATCAAGTTCATTAACAGCTGGAAATTAACCAGGAGGAGTGGATGTTTAGTATTCGCCAACCACGTATTTAACTGAATTCTTACTTTATATTTCACTGGGTTTCCATGATTATATAATTTTTCTTTTTAAATGCTGAATTTCATTTCATATTAAGTGTTTATGATAGTTTTATGTGTTGTAGCTCTAGCTCATTTAAAATGTGCAGACATAGAAACTGCTATTATAAGGGTATAACGATGCTATATGAAGAAAGAAAAAAAAAAAAATGTGTAACAGTTGGAATGAAAAAATGGCTTTCGAGTTTTTTTTAATGGGCCGAGAATATCTCTTATATGGCGTACAAATTTATATTTATGCCCCCAGGAAGTCTCAAGGCAGCCTCAAGTCAACAAAGTTTGGTTAAGTGCAGAAAAGAATACGACTGGTATGGCAATTTATCTTCTGCTCGACGTGATAGTGTCCTTTTGGGAAATATTACAACACAGCTTAAGTTTCAAAATACAAGTAATCTCCATGGAAAGTTGAACATTCATGGCAAAATCTTACTTTTAACTGAGTACCGATTCTAAACTAAGCAAATTGATACCCTGATGGTTAACGTGTGCCATGCCATCACAGATGACTTAATGTTCATAGTCCAATCTCTATTTATTCATTACCATCTATTCTAAGAAAACATATATTACAATAAGGTATTAAAATTAAGTTGGAGCTCAGGTTAGCCATGCGAGTTAAAGCGTTGCCTTTAATCTCACATGGTAATCCTAGTGACGAAATTCATTAAATAAAATCCTATGTCCCACCCTGGCTAGAAAAGGGCGATAACCTGTAGATAACCCGTCCCAATTAGCCTTAGTTGCAAAAAGTGGACGTTAATAAATAATAATAATAATAAAATTAAGTTGAACATAAGATGTTTAGTTATCTAGCTAAAAGTGGGACTCATTGGAAGAAGGAGTTAACTGAAATCTGAAAACCGAAAAACACAATTTAAAGACCAACAAGTTCAGTACATTAAATTATCAACAAGTTGGTTACATATGATTTTTGAATCCGTATAATAAGAACGAAAATTTCCGTGATGCTCTAAATTCACATTTCTATATTTGTGTATATTTTTATATATGAATGGACCTCATATTTACCATATTATTGGCAGTATTGATGGACATGTGAAGAAATGTTTGGTATTTCCGTCAAGAGTACAGTCTCAATAAGCTCATTTTCTTTTTGGGAAATTGGCCTAAAGAGCAAACTAGTATAGAGAAGAAGATAAAGAATACTATTTGGGAAAATGAATGATAAAGGTAAAATTTAATAGATTCATCACTCAATCGTCTCTCTTGTCTAATGGGGTATGAGTTTAAAAGAATATCTTGCTTGTTAGTTCTTCGTTTATGATGGACACTTCTGGAATGGCATAGATTTATGCCTTGGCCAGTTTTCCTGCTTACCACCAGTGATGATAGCTGGCTGCTCTAGACTAGTCTTGAAGGAAGGTACTTCCTGCACGGAATAATCAGAACTAAAATGCCATTGTTTTCACCTTTCACTGCACAGACTACCTGACCGCCTTCGTAGCAGCTAAACCTTTCACCTATATATATATATATATATATACATATATATATATATATATACACATTTACATTTGTCTGTTAACGCTCTAGTGGCCACAATTTTTATTGACCTATTACCAAACACGATATTAAACGTTTTAAATAAAAATAAAGATCAAGTTCGTTAATGGATGAAATAGGATCAATAAGAAGGGTGGAATTTTTAACAATTTTGAAACACTATATTCGAAGCATTAATTCAAAATATATTTTTCATTGAACTTTTCCTGTGTAAGATACTTAAAAATTATAAGTCGGATTAAAACATTCTATAGAATGAATCTTATTGCAAATGCAATAAATCTATAATTGATGTTATGCACCTTTTTTTCACTATCTTGATTATTAACCAACCTAGATATTTGCAATTATTTGTTTTCAGCCATCAGTAAACCCCCACTCTTAGTCATGTCATATTAACAATAAGCAGTTATATCATGAACCACTTTATTCTAAGCTTAATTTCCAAATTTTGTTTTTAAGAATCCTTTATTACGCGACATAAGTGTAAACTCGTTGTTTGAAGACGTCATCAATTATGATTTTAGGTTCTTGCCACGAAAATGGTCATTTGATCTATACGACACTCGACATTTAACCGTTTCAGACAAGACTAAAGATCATTCTTGCTATTAGCTGAAGTCGGACCTGGAATCGTGGGGCTATAGAGGGGGGGGGTCATTGATGTAAAATATTTTCATTATTTTGATTTGAATCGTAAAATGTTATAGCGCCAATTTCGTTAAACTATTGATGCTCTACAATTGCTTTCCTGTGCATTTTTTCGTAACTCAAGCATTAAGCGATTTATTCATACTTTCTTGTTTTCAGCCTTTAGTAGCCACCCCCCCCCACCCCCTCCTCCTCCACCCCTTCTACTCAATTTTTCTACATAGAAATAGGGAATATGCTGTGATATGAGATCAAAAGTGTGTTTCACCAGCAAGTGGGAAATCTTCTTAGTTTACAAAGCCCCTGCGTGACGGACTTTGTAAACATGCTTACCTGGAAAATCATTGGGTTTGACAGTAATTAACAGTATTTCAACTTTGATGTATGTTGTCGTTGTAATATGAAGCTATGTTGTCGATCTACATGCTACTCGATATTTAACCGTTCCATTTGACAGCATAGTTCATAGTCATTAATGGCTGACATCGGATCAGGAATATGTCGGTTTTAGATGGAGGGGGTGAAATTCGAAATTTCAAAATATCTCCTTTATTATGGTCAGGTCGAAAAATGTTATAGAACCAATCTTGTTAAAATATTTATTCCTTACAATTAATTGCTTTCAGATATTAAGCTAGTTAGATGTGTTTGCTACATTATTTTATTTATTATTTTTTAATTTAAGATGCCGCTACAATGGCGATTCATCTTTAACATGTTTGAGTATAGTTTTACAAAATTAAATAAATATTAAAATTTTGACAAAGCTAAATGTTCCAAATGTACAACATAAATAGAACCATGTCGCTAAGATGGCAATTTTCTTTTAGCATGTTAGAATATAATTTTACAAGTTTAAATAAATATTAAAATTTTTACACAGCTAAATTTTACAAATGTACTAAATAAATAGAATGGACAAAAGTAAATATAAATTGTTAGTATATTTACAACAAGAGGGGAAAAAAGTAAAAATAAAACAAAAAAATTAAATAAAAAAAATATTAAAAGAACAACTAAAAGAAATAGTTAAACTGGGAGGAGGCATAACTTACATTCCACGTACAGTGCTTGCTATATACAACGTTCATAATCGTAAATAATAGCTTTTATATTTCATCAAATAATCCAATATTTCTTAAATACTTAAAAACATCATCTATAAATTGGCTACTTGTCGGCCAGTAAACCCCATTTCTACTCATCGGATTTTTCTAATTAGAAATAGAAATTATGCGTCATAAGGGTCATACCATGCAAATCAACATAGTTTATTATTATAATCAATTTTATTAGTGATTAGTAGCTATGTTGTAGTGTTATTAAATTATCCATCAAATATTCTTCTTCACCACCATTATAAAAAAGTCCGTCACGCAGGGGCTGCGTAAACTAAGAAGATTTCCCACGAGAAGTTTTACAATAGAGAAATCTGCCTAATAACAACTGTAGTAGTAAGAAACCTCTAAACCTAAAACATTATTTAGGGCGTAATAACCCAGTAGTTTCTAGCCCCAAAAAACAGTTAACCTAACCTTTAAACCTATTCTCGAGGGACGAATAGTTATAGAAACGGCCGCCAGAGCTCTCGGCGGAAAGTCCGAACATAGCCTACCGGTGACCACACGCAGAATAATAATGCAAATATCTCGGTTAATATTCAAGATACAGAATAAATGTATAGAACAATATTTATAGTAAAATTAATTTGCAATAAGATTTATTCTATACAATTTTTCGATCCGACGCATAATAACGGAGATATTCTGAATTTTCAAAAATCCCCCTTAAACCCCCCCTCCCACTGGTCCGATTTCAGCCATTAACGAACTTGATCTTCCTTTTTACATAAAACGATTAAATTCCGAGTTTGGTATAGGTCAAACAAAAATTGCGACCGCTAGAGCGTTAACAGACAAATATATATATATATATATATATATATATATATATATATATATATATAGATATATATATAATTTTGAACGGACCTCATTTTCGTCATCTCCTGGGTAGGATCGATGGACATTTGAAGAAATTTTTCGAAACTCGCATCACGAGTTCGTACTCTTAAGGGAAATCTGCTAAAAGGACACGGGTATTTGAAGGCACTTTTGAAAAATCGAGCGTTGAGGACAACTTCAATAGCAGACATCTCTTAATTAATTGATTTTATTGATAACTGAAACCAATAATCTGTAAATTTGGTCCAATAATTGAAAATGAACGTCATTACAGACAGTGTAAACATTAAGTTAGAATACGGATTAAATAATAAACCTCATAATGTTGCCAATGACAACAAGAATCATTTCAAAATGGCATACTGAAATTTGAGTGATTGAGGTGAACTTTTACTACCTCCTTCCTATTTAATTCCTATTATTATTATTTATTAACGTCCACTTTTTGCAGCTTAGGCTAATCGGGACGGGTTATCTACAGGTTACCACCCTTTTCTAGCCAGGGTGGGATTTTAGGACGTTATTTCATGAATTTCGTCACTAAATAATTTCCTTTGCCCAGGCAAGAATCGAACTCGCCACTCTAGGTTTGCCATGTGAGATAAAGGTCAACGCTTTACCTCGCATGGCTAACCTGAGCCCCAAATGTATCTAATTCCTATTAGATACACATTTTAGCAGATTTCTTTACCCTTTCAGGGGTATATATATATATATATATATATATATATATATTTATATATATATATATATATATATATATATATATATATATGTTTGTGAACGCTCTAGGGGTTGCAATTTTTATTTGATCGTTACCAAACTCGATATTTAAATGTTTTATGTAAAACTTCAGATCAAGTTCGTTAATGGGTGAAATCCGACAAATCCGGCGGCGTTTAAAGGGGGGATTTCGAAAAATCTTAATATCTTCGTTATTATGCATTGGATCGAAATATTGTATAGAGCCAATCTGATTGAAAATGTACTGTACTATAAATGTTGTTATTTACGTTTTTTCATTATCTTTAATATTAACCGAGATATTTGCAGTTTTTAGATTTCGGGCTTCAGTAAACCCCGCCCCCTTCTACTCATGCCATATAAACAATAAGTTGTTATATTATGAAGCACTTCATTTGAAGTCTAAATACCAAATATTGTTCTCATTGAACATTTACGTTTTGAGATAATTGCAAATACGTGACGTGTGTGGGAAATTTGCTTAGTTAACGCAGCTCCTGGGTGACTGACCTTTTTTATTATGTTAATATAATGACATGATTTGAACCAGCTGATTAGACATATGTTTGATGCGAAATCATTTTTTTTTTTTTTTGGTTTTCTTTATTTTACACCAACGCTACATAAAAATTAAATGCCAACTCAAATGGAAAGGAACCTTTTATCTTTTAGGCTTTATATATCCGCCCTTTTTAATATATAATATGTAATACAATATTGCGGTAAATATACAAAGAAAAATACATTTTCGCAATCGTTTACCTTAAAATGTCGTAAATTGTTTAGTTGATAATTTTTTCCTTAAATACAGAAGACTAAATACTACTTAAGAAAACAAACATAGCGGTTTTCCTTTGATAGCAAACCTTTGTTTTTCTAATGATATGGAACTAATGTTCTCCTCGCAAGAACAAAACCACTTGCTAATTAAAAATTTACACACTCCGTCAGCATCTTATACATTTGCAAATCATTCCCATTGACTCCTCTCTAACGGTTAAGGCAGCCTCTTAATCATTGTCTTCCTGACAATTCCCGTTATGCGGCCATAACCAGAACCAAGTAACAGATGTTTTAATAATGTACTCACACAAAAGACACGCTAGAGAAAAAGATAATTTGTCCCATTTTTACTTCCTTATACGAAGAAAAGGAAGTGTTGCAATCCTTAAGAGTTTCTGTTCTCAGATTACAACGGAATTATCCGTTATTACTCTCCCTGAACTCATTTGAACTTCCTTCGACGTGCCGTATGTACATATGAACTCGCATAGCTCAAAAAGACGAACCTTAGCATGTGAAAATTTTATAATTTGGTTGTTGTAAAATATAGTTGTGAACCTCTCCTTTTCATTGAAATTAACGAAGGAGGATAAGGGTGGAGTTTAGAGGGGAGCGTAACTTGATCTTTAATTGTACATAAAACGTTCAAATATCGAGTTAGGTAACAATCAAACAAAAATTGCGACTACTAGAGTGTTAGCAGACACACCCATATATATATTTACACACACACCCACACACACACACACACACACACACACACACCCACACACACACACACACACACACACACACACACACACACACACACACACACACACACACACACACACACACACACACACATACACATACAGTTTTGAAAGGACCTCATTTTCGTCATCCCCTGAGTAGGGTCGATGGACATTTGAGGAAATTTTTTCGAAAATTGTGTCATGAGTAGGACCTCAATAAATGATTTCCTTTAAGGGAAATCTTCTAAAACTAGTCATAATCTGTGGAACTTAGATAGTGAAAATCATGAGTTAACTTGTATATTATTTTCGAAGAATTATTGTACCATATTTTATTTATTGGACATAAGATACCTTTAGAAAATAATTAATAATTTAATTATTATTTCGAGATTAAGCTTTTTTCGCTGCCGTGGCAATATGGTTCCCACTTGGCAGCAGTTAACTAACATTAACCATTATTTAAAAATTATTGCCCTACTTCTAACGAAAGGTGTGAGAGTCGTCTCCAGAGTGTTTTTCCTGTGGCTCCATATTCGTATTACGAATACTCCATATTCCATGTACGAGTATATACAGCGGTGTTAGTGAATCTTAATTGGTAGAGTATAGAGATCACTTGTCCCGTCAAAAGACAAAATTTCCCTCATAAAAACCTTATTTAAAATATTAAATTATTTATTAACGCCCAATTTGTTCAACAAAAGCTAAGTGGAACTGATTATCTACAGGTTACCACTCTTTTCTAGCTACGGTGGGATTAAGGATTTATTTAATGAATTCCGTCACTAAATAAATGCCTATTGCCTCGGCGGGAATTGCTAACTCGTAATTCATGGCAAATACACTTTATGTACACTTTAACTCACATGGCTAACCTGTGCCTCAAATTTAATTTAGTTATTACTAAATAACTACTACTATACTCCATTTTGAGGTGCGGACTCCCAGGGTGAGGTGGATTCACAGGGAATCCTTGGTTCCAGTCACATCTTTGTGAAGAGCAGGGCACTTCGAGAGCGTATGCTCTGAAAGCACTCTGTCGCAACGAATAAACAACAATGAAGGAACGAGGCGTATTTTCTTACCTGAGATACTACTATACTAGTAATAACTAAATTGAATTTAGCTATTACTAAATAACTACTACTATACTAGTAATAACTAAATTTAATTTAGTTATTACTAAATAACAACTACTATACTAGTAATAACTTAATTTTATTTAGTTACTACTGAATAACTACTACTATACTAGGAATAACTAAATTTAATTTATTTATTATTGAATAAATACTACTATACTAGTAATAACTAAATTTAATTTAGTTATTACTAAATAACTACTACTATACTAGTAATAACTAAATTTAATTTATTTATTATTGAATAAATACTACTATACTAGTAATAGCTAAATTAAATTTAGTTATTACTAAATAACTACTACTATACTAGTAATAACTAAATTTAATTTAGTTATTACTAAATAACTACTACTATACTAGTAATAACTAAATTTAATTTATTTATTATTGAATAAATACTACTATACTAGTTATAACTAAATTTAATTTAGTTATTACTAAATAACTACTACTATACTAGTAATAACTAAATTTAATTTAGTTATTACTAAATTAAAGTGCATTGTGAAAAATAATAAAATACATCAGGTAAGAAAAGAAAGGCCGCGCTCCTTCATAGTTATTTATTCTTTGCAACTGAAGCCAAGCACTGCAAAAATGGAACTAAAATACATGCCCATACTTTGGGGCCCCTACTTATGATACCTCTCGAAACAATAAGTTATGTTTGGATTTTTGAAACTTTGGCGTGGAGAGATTTTCCATCCGGTTAGACAGATACAAAAATTTTGTCTATTTAATACAATATAATTAAATAATAAAAAAAAAATTGTATCCAATATTATATCTGATGTGGTATTGCTTAGTATTCTCAACAAATCTATTATTATATATTCCACTAAAAACTCAATTTTCTCTTTCTGGCTCTCCCATCTCCTGGAGGAAATTCATAATTTTGGAAGGAACGCTTCGTTCCCCCTACGCACAACCACAGACCGTGGACTTGGTAATCCTCCCTCTGAATCCAAGCTAAACATGTTTTGGCGAAAGGAAATAATTTTCCGATAGACTTTTTATTTCAGTCGATTTCACCTGAAAGAGGATAAAACGTTGATCATATGGAAATATGGCTGGGACCAAAATAACATTTCATTTTATGTGACCGGTAATTGATAATTACATGCACGTTTTACAACTGTGGCTTAAATTATGATTTTAGAATTTTAAATGAATAGATTTAAGTTCCTTATAATGTATACTAAATAATTTATATGTAAGTTCACACACCCACACACACACACACACACACACACACACACATATAAATATATATATATATATATATATATATATATATATATATATATATATACACTTACAACACACCTGAGACTTCAATTCGGACAATGTTTACATAGATATTAATGAGTGAATCCTTCGGGGTAAAGGCTTTATACGTTCTAAGGTAGGTCTCTGTGAAACTGTAACCTGTTTTATACTCTACTCTATATTAGGTTCCTGTTCTTATAAAAGTGACCTGACATTGCATGTAGATATAACTGCAACTTTTTGTTAGATTTGAAGGAGGCTAAATTAGTTCTGCGTGAGATCAACTAATATTAAAGACTGCTAGAAAACGTATTCTTCATTGGTGTGACAACTTCACTAAAAGTGAAATCTGTTGTTGAGGTTTTCCTTAGAAGCGTGTATAAGGAAAGCTATTAAAGCTGCTATTAGCAGCATGGGGGAAAATAAAATGTAATGTAAAATTTGATATTCGCATATTTAAGATTTAAACTCCCCCTACTCTCCTAATTCCTGCCATGTTAACAATAAGCAGTTATATCATGAACCAGTTTATTTGAAGCCTTAATACGAAATATTGCCTTCATAGAACCTTTTCTGCGTGAGATACAAGCAATAACACATGCAAATACGTCGTTTGATGGCGTCATTAATTAAGATTTTTGGTATTGACTAGAAAATGTTTATTTCATCTATACTATACTTACGCGTGTGTGTATTTTATATATATATATATATATATATATATATATATATATATGTATATATATATATATATATATATATATATATATTTATATGAAATTGATATTGTGATAAAGTAGGCCTGTGACATCATGTGTGTTGTTGGTGTGTGTGTGATCTAAATTTCATGAAGATACAACTAAATACTTCTAACATTTACAATATCCATTTTATTTTGCCCCACTTATTTTGCATGCAAGTAGGCATTTACTTAATTAACATTCAAGTCAGAAGTCGTGTATATGATTAAAGATTATTGTTGTCCTGTCGTTGTATATTAGTTTTGATATATTATCTTTACCAGCATACTATTTGATAAGAACATATTGGCATATTTTGATGACTCGGGTATGCAATTTAATGTAAGTTCCAATATATGTACATTGATGCCGTATTAGGATTTTTTTCTGGTTATCCATGTGTGAGTGAATCACCTTTTCGAATTAACCTAAATAGTGTGCATATAAACTGATTAACCATGCTCACTTTTACAGCTGACTTTCTTGGTTCACTTAATTTGCATGTCTTGATATAATACCATAATAATAATAATAAAGCAGGGAATATAATATTTTATCTTCCTGAATAAATTAATTTTATTTCATCTAGAGGTTCCCTTGAATCAAGATACCACTATCTCCAGGAAAATATAAAAGAGGCATTCCAGCCACGGTGCTGGAAGTTGTCCCTCTCTGTTCACTGTTACTTTGGACTCTTGATGACTGTTTTATTAGAGAATTCCCCTTCAAGAGAAATCAGCTGTTGTATTCATATTAAGATTGCCTAAAATTCTCTTCAATGAGCCACGCGGATTAAGTCTGTTATTAAGAGAAGTATTTTTTCTGTAATCGTTGAATAATGGTAACATTACTAAACTGAAATGAGTGAAGAAAGTGAAACATTTTGCAATAGAGTGAAGAAAGTGAATTGCCTTCTTAATTAGTAATAAGTATAAATTAAAAAATAATTTGAAGTTGGAAATTAAATGCTTTTAAATGTTTCTTAACATTGTAAGAATTTATTTTAACAAAATAAATTGAAATGTGAATGAATTATTGGTGGAAATAATCAATATATTTAAAAATTTAAATATAATAATAACTACCTCCCTTGTTTATAACCTGCACTTGTTTATAACTGCACTACTTCACAATCATCACTAGTTGTTTTATAACTATGCTTATAACCTTTCACAACCATGCTTATAACCTACCAACAACATAACATAATCTTCACAACATCCTAATTTTGTTCATATTCTGGTTAGATCTGATCATGTATTACAGAAAAAATTTAATATTACACTCGTGACGAAAGTAGAATTTACAACTCTCGTGAAATTACCAAACTCGCTTCGCTCGTGTGGGTAAACGTTACACTCGAGTTGTAAAATGATCTACTTTCGTCACTTGTATAATAAATAACTATTCTTTCAGAAATCATATGTTTTTAATTCCCATTTTTAAATTAATCAGATGCTTTAAATTTGTATTTTTAATACATCATATGTTTTAAAGAAACATGAATAATAAAACAGTTGTGATTTACCATTAGTTAGAGTAACAAATCTATTAATTCTAACTTGTTTTTAGCAGATTTCCCCTAAGGGAAATCAGCTATTGAGGTCGTACTCATGATGCGAGTTTCGAAAAATTTCTTCAAATGTCCATCGATCCTACCCAGGAGATGACGAAAATGAGGTCCGTTCAAAATTATATATATCTATATATATATATATATATATATATATCTATATATATATATATATATATATATATATATATTTTCTGTTAACGCTCTAGAGGTCGCAATTTTTGTTTGATCATTACCAAACTCGATATTTAGTCGTTTTATGTAAAAAGAAAGATCAAGTTCGTTAACGGCTGAAATCGGACCAGTGGGAGGGGGGGTTTGAAGGGGAGGATTTTCGAAAATTCGAAATATCTCCGTTACTATACGTTGGATCGAAAAATGTTACTGAATCAATCTTATTGCAAATTAAATTTACTATAAATATTATTATATACATTTATTCTCTACCTTGAATAATAACCGAGATATTTGCATTTTTATTAAATCTGGGCGGCTAACGGACGAAAGTGACTTTCCCACCAAAAGCTAGTTCGGCCGTTTCCTTGACTGCTCGGCTCTCGTGAAATTTCTCTATTGTCAAACTTCACGTGGGAAATCTGCTTAGTTTACGCAGCCCCTGCGTGACAGACTTTCTTAGTATCATACAGATGCAAATACCAGTTGAATACTGTTGAAAACTCCAGTAGATGATAATTTGAGGTTCGCTTGAATTTGTCTTTATAAATTGTTTACGCTGTTGCTGCTAAATTTTGTTTTTTAACGATTCGTGTAAAACTGAAGTTTACTACTAAAATTGGACCAGGAGATATGAGGAAAAAGTTGTAAAATTTTAAATTTAATGTATATTCGTTATTATTTAAAACTTTAAGTAAATAACCAATTTAGTTAAGAAAATAATCTCCAAAAAGTATTGTTTCACAACAACATCTTTTAATTCCACCTTCAAAATGAGTCCTGAAATATTGCAAATATAATTAGTGTTTAATTTTTAAAGCGTGAGTACGTTTAAACATTATTATTAACGTCGCTAGAATATCTCGCACTGGTAAAACCACTGTCCTTCGAATCTTCAATTACGACGCGACATTGGTAAGGAGCCGATGTAAGTAAGACTTGATATTTAAGTTGACCATAATAGGTGTATATTTAGATATATTTAGGCTATTAGCAGATTTCCCTTAAGGGAAATCAGCTATTGAGGTTGTACTCATGATGCGATTTTCGAAATTTTTCTTCAAATGTCCATCGATCCTACCCAGGAGATGAAGAAAATGAGGTCCGTTCAAAACTGTATATATATATCTATATCTATATATATATAAATATATATATATATATATATATATATATATATATATATATATATATATATATATCTATCTATATATATATAAAATTGTAACCTCTGTCTGTACATTGATTTTTTTCGCGAAATTTCACGATAACTTTTCGTTTCACATGTCATAGACACCATAACTGCATTTTGTTTCTTTCGTGTATGTTTGTTTGTTTGTTTGTTTGTTTGTTTGTTTGTTTGTTTGTTTGTTTGTTTGTTTGTTTGTTACCTTTTCACGCATAAACGGCTGAACCGAATTTTTTGAAACTTGGTATGTACATTACTACTAGCCCAACTTAGACTTTAGGCTATATTAAAATCATCTGAGATAAACAGGAGTGGGGGTTATAAGGGAGGCCTGAAATTAAAAATAGCGATATTTCGTTTCCTATTGGTTTTTCGGCAAATATGAATAAAACAAAAGTTGTATATTTTGTTATTTAGAGTAACTTTTATTATATACATTTTTTTCGAATACGGATTTATAAACGAGATATACGCTAAAACCTATAGCGGAAGTGAACAGTTTAATTTGACACAAAAGACTCAACCAAACTAAATAAAACTCGGTATGCGTATTAGCACTAATGCCTCCATTATAATAAGCCGTACCAACATTTCTAGGGACGGGCAGGAGTGGGGGTTATAAGGGAGGCCTGAAATTTAAAATAGCGATATTTCGTTTCCTATTGGGTTTTCGGAAATATGTACATAACAAAAGTTATTTATTTTATTATTTAGAGTAACTTTTGTTATATACACTTTTTTTGTATACTGAATTATAAACGAGATATAAACTTAAAACTATAGCGGAAGTGAACAATTTTATTTGGGACAATAGACTTAACCGAAATAAATAAAACTCGGTATATGTATTAGCACTAACGCTTTCATTATAACAAGCCATACCAACATTTCTAGGGACAGCCAGGAGTGGGAGTTATAGGGGAAGCCAGAAATTAAAAATAGTGATATTTCGTTTCCTATAGGTTTTTCGGCAAATATGAACATAACAAAAGTTGTTTATTTTGTTATTTAGAGTAACTTTTGTTATATACACTTTTTTCGTATACCGAATTATAAACGAGATATACGCTAAAACCTATAGCGGAAGTGAAGTATAAGGGTGGTCTGAAATTAAAAATAGTGATATTTCGTTTCCTATTGGGGTTTTCCGGAAATATGCACTTAACAAATGTTGTTTATTTTGTTATTTAGAGAAATATTTATTATATACACTATCGTCGTATAATGAAGTATAAACGAGATATACTCTTAAAACTAGAGCGGGAGCCTATAATTTTGTTGGGCACTAACGATTGAACCGAACTTAAAAAAAAAACTCGGTATGTGAATTATCATTAATTCTTCCAAGATTATAAGCTATATTAAAATTTTTAGGTTCAAACAGGAGTGGGGGGGGGTGTTGTAGGGAGGCCTGAAATGAAAAATAGCGATATTTCGTTTCCCATTGATTTTTCGATAAATATGCACATAACAATAGTTAGTGAATGAAATTATTTTTAGGGTAATACTATTATTTTAATTCTGTCAGGTAGATAAATTATATTAAAATAATAACTCTGAATCAATAATTTCAGAAAAACATGGTGTTTAGCACTCATGCTGGACCGGAAAGATGACAGGAGCCTAAAACAGTTAATTGAGTTATCTTATTACCAGTGAAATGCTGCCATTCCTGAAGTGATTTCCCACTGAGCTCTGCTATTATGCTATTACGAATATAATCTAATGAACAAAACTATGCTTAAACTACATGTGCTCGGATTGGTATTTGACGGGAAATAAGTTTCATTATATATTTAATTGTAATAAATGCAATCCATGACTATGATTTTAAGTATTCAAAAAGGAGACTTAAAAAGTGGAAAGGGGTAGATTAGGAACACATTTTTATTTATTCTTCAACAGTAAAATTTCTCATTTATAAGTCGCCTGCCTGACCCTCACGGGAAAACAATACGCCCAGACTGGAAGTGTAGTAAACATTGAAGCCTTGCCCAAAAAAATACTATGCGCACAGCAACGACGGGTATGGACCCTAAAC
The DNA here is from genome assembly GCA_019009955.1 of Riptortus pedestris. Lineage (NCBI taxonomy): Eukaryota > Metazoa > Arthropoda > Insecta > Hemiptera > Alydidae > Riptortus > Riptortus pedestris. The sequence continues at coordinate 73,694,718 of CM032231.1, forward strand.
ACTGCAACGGGGAAATGTCAAAATACTGTGCAAACTAAAGGCTTACCAAAAAAAATACCACCTTCATTCAGCCTCAAATGAATTCCCGGGCGAAGCCGGGTACCTTAGCTAGTCTATCTATATATTTGTCTGTTACCGCTCTAGCGGTCGCAATTTTTGTTTGACCGTTACCAAACTCGATATTTAGTCGTTTTATGTAAAAAGAAAGATCAAGTTCGTTAACGGCTGAAATCGGACCAGTGGGAGGGGGGGTTTAGAGGGGAGGATTTTCGAAAATTCGAAATATCTCCGTTACTATACACCGGATCGAAAAAGTGTACAGAATCAATCTTATTGCAAATTAAATTTACTATAAATATTGTTATATACATTTATTCCCTATCTTGATTATTAACCGAGATATTTGCATTTTTATGAAATTTGGGCCGATAACGGATTTTTGAATTTCCCGCGAAAAGCTAGTTCGGCCCTTTGCCGTCACCGTTTGGCTCTCCAATGGAGATTTCTCTATTGTATAACTTCACGTGGGAAATCTGCTCAGTTTACGCAGCCCCTGCGTGACGGACATTTTTATCAAAATCAGATATGTAAGAGCGAGTTTTCACACATTTGGACCAATGATAAAAATAATGTAATCCATATTTTCAGTTCACGATTAATCAAATACCTATTGATTTGCCAATCCGTTGTTTTATAAATTCATCAATTAGTCAATCAATATCATTCCAAATTTGAAGATAGGAATTATGTCAACAAAGAGTCAATTCTCATAACTTTCAGGTTAAGTCTGAATTCTAATTAGAAAAAGAGATAAGGGGGTCATTAGAGACGAAGCTGGCGTGTAATTCAGAGATAGTGTGGTTCTGTTACATCTTGATTTGTTAATAGTAGGGACTATCCGTCACTGAGCACGGAACCTCAGGATCTGCTGACCTCTGGCTCTTGACCAAAGGTTCAGCCAATCTCATTAGAAACCCTATTATTCTTATTATTCCCGGTAAAACTGTATAATTTATAAATTTATCAATATGAAAAGAAAAATATAACCCTCTAAGGACAAAGAAGTTGGATGATGGAATTAGCTGGCTATTAATATTTTAACCTGCAGGAAATACAGTAGAAAGGTTGAGAAAGTTTACGAAGGCAGTAATTCAGGGTACTTTCCCCACTTTTTTCTTATAAGGAGAGGGGCATACCTTTAGCGAGAAAACTTAAGGTTGGTGTAGGTATCTAAATAGTGTTTTGTACTACTTTGACCACCTAAAATTAAACGTTGGAGGCAGCCAATAATGTTCTTGTAGGCCAAAACCAGAGTTGGTATCTCAGTAGTCTAAGATGTTACCACTGACTTTAGACACGAAAATCATTTGACTTTCGTACTGCTAAATGCCCATGGAAAAGTCAATCCGAGATGTAAGGTCGATCGCTGGTGGTACTGTTTACACAGAATATTGGCTCCCAAAGCACATTGCGCACGCTGATAATGTGTTCTATCAGTGCTGGAACCATTGCGGCATTTGCAGGTACACTAAAGAAGGCTGATCAACGGAAAGTCTAGTGTTAAAAATAAGTACTTTACGGATCGGGAGTATGGTGGTCCTTTTGAATTGAGGGAGTTCACGTTTCCATCTCCACGGTCAAGTACCTGGGGGCGATGGTTTTGGTGAGCCATAATGCGGAAACAGTTAAAGTAGCCGGAATGGTTACAGGGAACAGATCCTCTCCTACCTGGAAAGGACTGTCTCCTTTAAGAGTCTCTAGGAAGGCAAAAAGGCTAATAATCAGAGCAGTTATCAGACCAATAGTTATATTTGGCAGATTACTGCAATTCCCTCCTGGTCAGGGAGAGAAGAGGTCTGAGATAGATATTTTGAGCTGCGAAAGAGAAGCGTGGATGGTGGAACCGAAACAATGCCAAATTTTTGGTTCTGGTCCACACCCTACCACAGAAATTAGTCTATATTCATCAATTATTCAAGTCAATATCTTCACAACAAATTAGAAATTGAGAACAGGGGCTGCGTAAACTAAGCAGATTTCCCACGTGAAGTAATACAATAGAGAAATCTCCATACAAGAGCCCAACAGTTACGGCAAAGGGCCGAACTACGTTTTGGCGGGAAATTCAAAAATCCGGTATCGACCTAAATTTAATAAAAATGCAAATATCTCGGTTAATATTCAAGATAGGGAATAAATGTATAGAACAATATTTATAGCACAATTTAATTTGCAATAAGATTGGTTCTATACAATTTTTCGATCCGACCCATAATAACGGAGATATTTCGAATTTTCCGAAAATCCCCCCTCTAAACCCCCCCTCCCACTGGACCGATTTCAGCCATTAACGAACTTGATCTTCCTTTTTACATAAAACGATTAAATTCCGAGTTTGGTAACGATCAAACAAAAATTGCGACAGCTAGAGCGTTAACAGACAAATATATATATATACTAGCTCAGATACCCGGCTTCGCCCGGGAATTCATTTGAGTCTGAATGTTGATGTTATTTTTTAGCAGGCTTTACATTGCACAATATTTTGACATTTACCCGTCCCAGTGTTTAGGATTGATACCCGTCGTTGCCGGTGATTTGCTAATAATAAAATTATTTATTCAATAATTCTTCACAGTCTTCGATATTTTTATATTTCCCTTTTCTTATACATGTAAATATGGTGAATTTTTATTTCAGGCCTCCCTTATAACTCCCCTCCCGTTCGAACCTAAACATTTTAATATAACTTATAATCATGGAAGAATTAATGCTAATTGACATACCGAGTTTTGTTAAGTTCGGTTCAGCCGTTAGTGCCCGCTAAAGTTTTAACGTATAACTCATTTATACTTAGGTATACGACTAAAGTGTATATAACAAAAGTTACTCTAAATAACAAAATAAACAACTTTTGTTATGTTTATATTTGCGGAAAAACCAATAGAAAACGAAATATCGCTATTTTTAATTTCAGGCTTCCCTTATAACCCCCACTCCTGCCCGTACATAGAAATGTTGGTATGGCTTATTATAATGAAAGCCTCACTGCTAATACACATACCGAGTTTTATTTAGTTCGGTTGAGTCTTTTTTGGCAAATAATATTGTTGACTCCCGCTATAATTTTTAGCGTATAACGTATTTAAACTTCGGTATACGACAAAAGTGTATATAACAAAAGTTACTCTAAATAACAAAATAAACAACTTTTGTTATGTGCATATTTGCCGAAAAACCAATAGAAAACGAAATATCGCTATTTTTAATTTCAGGCTTCCCTTATAACCCCCACTCCTGTTCACCTCAGAGAAAATTAATATAGCCTAAAGTCTAAGTTGGGTTAGTAGTAATATACATGCCAAGTTTTATAAAATTCGGTTTAGCCGTTTATGCGTGAAAAGGTAACAAACAAACAAACAAACAAACAAACAAACAAACAAACATACACGAAAGAAACAAAATGCAGATATGGTGTCTATGACATGTGAAACGAAAAGTTATCGTGAAATTTCGCGAAAAAAATCAATGTACAGACAGAGGTTACAATTTTATATATATATATAGATATATATATATATATATATATATATATATATATATATATATATAAAATTTTGAACGGACCTCATTTTCGTCATCTCCTGGGTAGGATCGATGGACATTTGAAGAAATTTTTCGAAACTCGCGTCTTGAGTACGACCTCAATAGCTGATTTCCCTTAAGGGAAATCTGCTAAAATTAGAAGATACATATGGATATAGCATTTCTTTCACATCATTGCCAATTATTCGGTTCAATTCACTGTATTATGAGCAATATCCTCAACTAGAATTCACAGGATAATACAATTATGTAGTGGTACTTAGACGATATCTCCCCGCTGGGGGAAATCTGCTGAAATACATAGAGTAAGGCGAGTTGTGGTGAGAGAATTATGTGCAGCCGATGCACAATTGCTACTTGGCACCCGCAATTTGAATGCAGTAGCACGAAATGGAGAAGGCTGGAGGTCGATTCAACGGCCCAAGGCTCGCACCCTGGCTGATAGAAGATTGTGTTGTAGAGATTACATTATTGGTTAATATGAAGAGAAAAAGATTCCCGGAGTTACTATTATTTTTAAGAAAATGAATTTTACTTTTGACATTGTATTAATAACTAAGGATATGGAGATAAAATTCATTAAATTGGGAGTTATAGAGAAGTAGATTGCAATTATTGTTTATTTAAGCAAAAAATGTTTATTCTGACCGGCCTCAAAAGTAAAACAAAATTTCTATTGAGAAAGGATGACCCTTCGAATCACACCTACTAAATGTTATTTAAATGAAAAAAAGTGATTAGTTTCAAACGCTTCTAAAAATTGTCTGGACGTCCTACTGTGTAAATCCAATCTACTTTCCTGTACACTACTGTTATTTTGACAAAGTGCACTTTCAGAGCAACAGTTCCATCATCAGTGCCTGTTGACACAAATAAAAACCTATGGAAATCATGTAACCAACAATATTTAAATTATCAATTTTAACCTAAAAAAGAAAAAGAAAGAAAACAAACTTAAAATACAAGGTAACAGTCACAGACTATCACAGAAAAAACGAAGGGAGCCAATGCTTACTTAGCTAGTCTTTTTGACTTTGCACTGGGGTTCAACCGTTCGTATGCCCATCTCTCTGCTCATCTTCTTGCACCTTCGAATAATGAATATTTCCGCCATTCTCACCTCCGCCCAACACCTGACATCCGTGCCCGACGCCGAAACAGGCCTACTATGTACATCCAGATTACTTCGTTCCTCTACCTCCCTGCTTCCCTAGAAGAAACTTTTAAAAATTGTTATTTTACAAAAAATATTAATTTACTTTACACCTGATAACTCATTTACTAAATCTGTTCAATGGTAAATTAACTCATGATTAGGGATTGCGTGATTACCTCTGCTCCAAGTCTTGTAAGTAACTGAACCCTCAGAATCATGTACATCTTAGATTTCTTCTTCACATATGCTTCATTAGTCATTCATTTAATAATGCATTTGCAAATCCAATTCAAGTGATTTGCAATTAACTCACTGACTATTGTCATTCACTGATAAGGACAAGTTGTTAATGAGAAAAAGGCTAAATAAAACATACAGATGAAGGATTGATTAATTCCGCGATTTTAATCAGGGATGATTGTATTATAATGTCTTTGATTGATGTGTTTATTATAAACAACTTAAATGATGGCCACATTAATAACACCTGTCAAGCTTATACATTAATTGCAAGTAATTAATTAATTACTGTGCTTTGGTACAATTTATAATAGTACTTTATTCTATGGCATATCTTTATATTTAAAGAGATCTATTGATAAAAGAGTAGCTTCAACCGGTATTACTGGAGTTTGTAAAGCTACAGTATATTTTAATAAAATCAAACATATATTAAATGCGATATATTATTCAAGTTTCATTTTTTAGCAGATTTCCCTTAAGGGAAATCAGCTATTGAGGTCGTACTTATGACTCGATTTTCGAAATTTTTCTTCAAATGTCCATCGATCCTACCTAGGAGATGACGAAAATAAGGTCCGTTCGAAACTATATATATATATATATATATATATATATATATATATATATATATATATATATATATATATATATATATATAAAATTGTAACCTCTGTCTGTACATTGATTTTTTTCGCGAAATTTCACGATAACTTTTCGTTTCACATGTCATAGACACCATATCTGCATTTTGTTTCTTTCGTGTATGTTTGTTTGTTTATTTGTTTGTTTGTTTGTTTGTTTGTTTGTTTGTTTGTTACCTTTTCACGCATAAACGGCTGAACCGAATTTTATGAAACTTGGTATTTATATTACTACTAACCCAACTTAGACTTTAGGCTATATTAATTTTCTCTGAGACGAACAGAAGTGGGGGTTATAAGGGAAGCCTGAAATTAAAAATAGCGATATTTCGTTTTCTATTGGTTTTTCGGTAAATATGCACATAACAAAAGTTGTTTATTTTGTTATTTAGAGTAACTTTTGTTATATACACTTTTGTCGTATACCGACGTTTAAATGCGTTATACGCTAAAAATTATAGCGGGAGTCGACAATATTATTTGCCAAAAAAGACTCAACCGAACTAAATAAAACTCGGTATGTGTATTAGCAGTGAGGCCTTCATTATAATAAGGCATACCAACATTTCTATGGACGGCCAGGAGTGGGGGTTATAAGGGAAGCCTGAAATTAAAAATAGTGATATTTCGTTTCCTATTGGTTTTTCCGCAAATATAAACATAACAAAAGTTGTTTATTTTGTTATTTGGAGTAACTTTTGTTATATACTTTTTTGTCGTATACCTAAGTGTAAATGAGTTATACGTTAAAACTTTAGCGGGCACTAACGGCTGAACCGAACTTAACAAAACTCGGTATGTCAATTAGCATTAATTCTTCCATGATTATAAGTTATATTAAAATTTTTAGGTTCGAACGGGAGGGGGGTTAAAAGGGAGGCCTGAAATAAAAATTCACCATATTTACATGTATAAGAGACGGGAAATATAAAAATATCGAAGACAGTGAAGCCCTATCGAACAAATAATTCTATTATTAGCAAATCCACGGCAAAGATGGGAATCAATCCTAAACACTGGGACGGGTAAATGTCAAAATATTGTGCAATGTAAAGCCTGCTAAAAAATGACATCACCATTCAGCCTCAAATGAATTCCCGGGCGAAGCCGGGTATCTGAGCTAGTATATATATAAACACACACACACACATATATTTATATATTTGTCTGTTACCGCTCTAGCGGTCGCAATTTTTGTCTTATCGTTACCAAACTTGATATATAATCGTTTTATACAAAAAGAAAGATCAAGTTCGTTAACGGCTGAAATCGGAGGGAGAGGGGGGTTTAAAGGGGGAGGATATTGAAAATCGACAATATCTCCGTTATAATACGTCAGATCGAAAAATTGTATAGAACAAATCTTATTGCAAATGTAATGTTCTATAAATGTTGTTGGCACATTTGTTCACTATCTTGATTATTAACTGAGGTATTTGTATTATTTAGTTTTCGGTCTTCAGTAAAGCCCCACTCTTAATCATCCCATATTAACAATATTCTATTATGCTATGAAGCAGTTTATTTGAAGATTAAATACCAAATATTGTTCTCATTGAACTTTTAAGTTTTGAGATAAATGCAAATACGTTAAACACGTGGAAAATCTGCTTAGCTTACGCAGCCCCTGCGTGACGGATTTTTCTATTTTTGTATTAGGACAAATCACTAATTATAAAGTGAAAACATATCATTGAAGAAGTTGACAGACAGGACAGGAGACTGCTGATATATTGAGACAAACTTTGTTGATTGTTGGTAATCAGAAAGCTTCCCAAATTTTGTGAGTTTGATGTATTGAACACATGAAAGTGTGGCTGTTCGAAGAAAACGAGCCCTAAAAATAATTCGTCTCACATTTTTATAAAAAAATGCCCAATGGCTTTTATGCGTATTAATGATGAGGAGCTTCAGTTATATCAGTTCGGAACCTTCATTGTGTCGATAAAACGGATGTAATTAGGCGTGGCAGTTCCTTTCTATTATTATGAACAGTTATATGATTACTTATTAACATGAGTAGGTTAATGAACCGTAAACATAGTTTACTCATCATATTATATGTACTTTGAAGGGTAATTGAATATGGAAAACCTATATTTATATTATTCAATCATTAGCGGTTGTTTTACGATAGCCAGATAAACCTTAACCTCCAGATGATTCAGAAAAATAACATGATCCAACTAGCACATAGGTTGACGTCGGAGCGTGTTGTTATGTTGATAAACGGCAAATATATATCAGCATTTGCCCCTGCTGTTGTTCAATTGACACTGGAGGAACAAGATTTGATTTCAGGAAAAGGTATTCCGATGTGGACTCCAGATTACTTTCCAGACATTTATTAAATTAAATATAAATAATATGAAACTTTGCATTAGTTTTAAAATGGCATAAGCTATATCCGTTCCTATGCATCGGGTTAAAAAATGGTGTACAACCTCGTAATTATTTTATGATAAAAATACGGTTCGTTGCACATTTTCTGTATATCTAATAAAAAATAAATTTGCATTTTATTTCCTTATAAGTTACATTTTTTAATTTTGTTGCCTCTAGAAGTCGAGTTGTTTTGTAAAAGTTGTTAAGCAAATCTTAAAGTTGTTTTCTTATACGCATGGATAACGTCGTGGGAGTCAAGAATGTCTATAAGCACGGGTCTGTGAGATAATTGTTAAACAAATTTCCTTCTATCAAAGAAACGAAGTTAATATTAACTTTTATTAAGCAATAGATTTTAATTTCTTTACCCATTAAAATCTGTTAACAAGAAGAAGGTTGTAAAAACGGGAGGAAAATACAAATTCCTTCGCCCCTAAACCACTTTTTAGATAGTGATCAAGAATATTAGCATAGAAATGAAAATATTAACAACTTTGTGATTTGACCTTCCTAACCAATTCTCGGTATAGTACTGACTATATTGGCAGAGATTTATGTGAATATAGCTACTGCTGTTTCAAAAAATAATAACCAATTTGATGATTTACCAATAATACGATATACCGAAATTCTGCCTATAATTAAATATGCTTAGGGGTCCTAATAACACAGATCTGCAACTAAAAAACTGTAAAGAATTTTGTCACATTTTCATATAGATTTTTCCTCCCCAAAACGGGAAAACATTTTCAAAAAATTCTATCATATAGGTTTTTATGTGTTTTGTAGTATTTATGTTTGTTAGTAATAAACCAGATTTTTGATCATTGATTCTTCCAAAAATAGTGTTAAAGTTACTACGATAGAAACAAATGGACACCACCTCTGAAATCAGCTCATTCTAAAGCATATAATTCAGTAAACTTTTTCATGCAGCTGACAAAACCATTTGTTTTGTAGACCTGTGTAATAATAGATATATCGAAGTTCTACTAAAACTACGGTATATCGAAGTTTTACCTATAATTAAATATACTTAGGAGTTCTACTAATAACGAGACTTTGATGTTCTACTAATAATGCGATACATCGAATCTCTACCTATAATTCCATACTTAGTTCTACTAAAACGCGATACTTCTGTGTTACATCAATAATGCGATATATGGAGGTTCAACCTACAATTCAATACTTAGTTCTACCAAAAATGCGATAATTCGGTGTTCCACCAATAATACGATATATCGAAGTTCTACCTATTATTCAATATACTTAGAAGTCCTAATATAATATGATATATCGAAGTTCTACATATTCAATGTACTTAGGAGTTCTACAAATAACGCGATACTTCTGTGTTCTATCAATAATGCGATATATGGATGTTCTACCTATTATTCAGTATACTTAGAAGTTCTACTAATAACGATACTTTGATGTTCTACTAATAATACGATACATCGAATCTCTACCTATAATTCAATACTTAGGAGTTCTACAAATAACGCGATACTTCTGTGTTCTATCAATAATGCGATATATGGATGTTCTACCTATTATTCAATATTCTTAGAAGTCCTAATATAATATGATATATCGAAGTTCTACATATTCAATGTACTTAGGAGTTCTACAAATAACGCGATACTTCTGTGTTCTATCAATAATGCGATATATGGATGTTCTACCTATAATTCAATACTCGGAAGTTTAACCATCAACGCGATACTTTGGTGTTCTACCAATAATAAGGTATATCGAAGTTTTGAATTATAACGTTTAGGAGTTCTACCAATAACATGATACTTCCAATAATATGATTCCTAGAAGTTCTTCCTAAAATACCATCCTTACGAATTCTACCAATAATACGAATGTTATACTTCCTCTCAATTCAAATTTTAAAAAAAAAATTAAAACGAAAACAAAATCCATTTTATTGATTTTATAAATGATACAGTGGTAGCAAAGGGGGGATGATAACTAACTAGAAGTGCCCCTGTCAACCCCTTTATCTCTGATAAGGAGAGGCAGAAGAGATAAAGTTTGACAGTAGGCGATAAACAGTAGACTCTATTTGCGACTTGGACAGTGAAACCCCGTCCCAGAATGTTGCTGAAGATTTATAACTTTGCTGAATACGGTCTTAAGTATTTATTTAAATCATTGCATCTTTTTTAAAATTAAACTAGTTATTTTTATATCATATAGTGAGTTGAATCTCTCTCAGAGCCATCGTTACGGGCTGATCGTCGAGTACCCATGGCGTTTTCGGAGCGATAGCACCATTCTCAAGTCTATCGTTAGTTGAACTAGATAATTATTTTTATACTATCTGATGTCTCTGATTCTTATATATATATATATTGCCTCGTTTATATACTCGAGGAAATTTTATGTTCCCGTTTATACTTTTTATTACAGCTGAGTGCCTTGAGGAAACCAACTGTTGAGGATGTCCTCAAGTTGGTCATTGAAAAATGTCTTCGAATATGATAAAAATGAGGTCGGTTGAAATTTATGTGTGTGTTTTTAACGCTTTAGAAGTAGTAATTTTATTTACGATACCAAACTCGATATTTAAGAGTTTCACAGATCAGCGTCATTAATGGATTATTAATAGAGAATATGGGTGGTTAAGGATCAGGTTAAAATCAAAATTTGAAATATCTCCTTTATTTTGAGTCATATCGAAAAGATCAAAATTATTATTATTAATTAACGTCCACTTTTTGCTGCTATGGCTAGTGGGGACGGGTTATCTACAGCCACCTTTTTCTAGCCAGTGTAGGACTAAGGATTTTATTAAATGAATTGGTGGGTAAATAAATCCCTACTATCTAGGCGGAAATCGCTACTCTAGATTCACCATATGTTAAATAATCAACCTTTTATTTTTAAGACGACCAGACCGCTGGAGCAGATAGCCGGACAGTGTCTAATATATGATCCCATGTTAAGCCTTTAAATCATTTCGATTGCTTCCCCATACATTTTTCAGTAACGTGAATATTAACACAGTTGTATGCATTTTTTGAATTTCCAATTTTCACATTAATCTACTTCATGGATAATTTTCGTTTCAAGTCTTGCTTACATTGGGTACTTATACCGGGAGAAATAGATATTACAATGTGCTGATGATGCCTTCTCTGTTGATGTCTGATGACTTGTCATCTTGTGATTCCTGCTCATGAGAAATATGCTCAGTTTTCGCAGCACCGCGAACTTTTTAGTAAAAGAATAATTTAAGCATTCAAAGTGGAAAATTCTTGGGGTACGCATTATTTATGGATACTACAATATTTTATTACGATGAACTGAACGTTTATTGATGAAGATAAATCTACCGCGTTATAGTTTGAACAAGTAACTTGATCAAATGCAGTGCATTTCAATGATGACATCCATTGCTAGACATTCACACAAAAATACAGTCATTCCATAATTTAGCCCAGTTGTATTGGTGATTGTAATCCTGCAGTAGTATAGACTCATTAAGAGCTGGGATGCCCAGCATATAAACTGCAATAAAGATTTGAGTTGTTGATTTGTTGGTGATTAGGCTTGGAATCGATATACAATTTCCTCTGAACGGATGGACTAAACATTTAGCCTTTTAATTGCTTTGAATACAAAAATAAACTCTACTTGGTTCCAAACCTTCACATTGCTATTTCTAAACGTATAACCTTATCCTTGTTCATTATTAACGAACTGAATTCATTAAGTGTTATTAGATTTAAAAAGTTCCTAAATATGTAATAAACAATTTTTATTTCTTAATATTTTAATTGTCATTGATAATTATCACAAACTATTAGGTACCCTTAGATGATGATAACTAATTTTGTTCACGTCCCATTCTTTTGAAACAGACATATATTACAGAAAAATGTCAATATTCATTATTCATTTATAAAAACAGACCAATTATTAATATTATAATAAACATATAACAAATAAATAAAAATAAACTAAAACTACAAAATTCGTGAGAAAGTAAAATTAAATTGTCATATAATTTAAACATAGATGTTGGCTTTGCTTCTAATCTTCCAGAACTCTTTCATCCTATGATGTTTATTTTCTTTACAGAAAACACAATGATCACTTCTATATTTACTATACCCGTATTACGAGCTACAAACGACTTGCTCAATGATCTCCGGAGTCGTCAACCATGCGTTCTAATTCACATATGAAGCCTCGTGAAGTGACCACATGGCCAACTGTATGTGTCCTTAATTCCAAATCTATGTTGGTACGAGTCGTCCAAGCCACGCACGGTTAATAGAATGCATGTGTTATGTGGGCCGAATTCTCGGGCGCCTTATTTGAAGCTTATATGAGTTCTATAGTTTTGTCTGAGAATGTGAAGGTGTAAACTTTAATATTCAAAAGGGTGTTACATAGGGGCTGTGTAAACCAAACAGATTTCTCACGTGGTTTTACAATAGATAAATCTACATAATGGTAATACACTATCGTCATATTAAGTAAATAAATACAAATGATAATGGGAAATGATTCAGTCAATTTTAATAACTTTCCAAAGGAAAACGTCTGAATTGTAAACAAACAGGTCAGCCAATACAGCTAAACAAATAGAAAGAAATATTGTTCACCGGAAAGAAAAACGATTATTTAAATAGATCTGATTATAAAATATTAACTATAATAATCCAAGAACTAAAGATGGGGGCGGGGATCAACAGAACGTATTTGCATGTATCTCATACAATAAAGGTCTCTTGAAAACAATATTTGGTATTTAAGCTTCGAATAATGTTTTTTATTATATAACAGAGTATCTTTTATGTGAGAGGAGTAGAAGTGGGGATTGCTGAAGGCAGAAAACTAAAAAAAAATGCAAATATCACGTTATATGCAAATATTCTTTTATTATCTATCTTCAATATTAAGAAGATATAGAATAAAAGAATATTTATAGTACATTTCATTTGCATTTAGATTGGTTCTATATAATTGTTCAATCTGATTGATAATAACAGAGATATTTTGAAATTTCAATATCCTCTCTAAACCCTCTTGTCCGATTTCATCTGTTAATGAACTATATATTTAGTTTTACATAAAACGTTTAAATATTGAGTTTGGTAGCGGACAAACAAAAATCGCGACTGCTAGAGCTGCAACAGACAAATATATATATATATATATATATATATATATATATATATATAATTTTGAACGGGCCTCATTTTCGTCATCTCCTAGGATCGATGTACGTTTGTGGAAATGTTTCAAAAATCGCGAGAAGTTCGTCGTTTCGTGATATTATGGTTCATTCCTTATGTGACTTGAGTAGGTGTGGCAGGTTACGGAAGGCTGAAAAAAAAATGTAAATATCATCAATGTAAATGCTTATATATAGAGGAACATACAACAATTTATATATAAAACGACAATTTAAGGAAATTAAATTTGCAATACATCGGTTACATAATATGTTTCGATCCGACTTATAATAACGGATATCTTTTTATATAAATGAATATGAACCTACTTCATTTTCGTCAACTCTTCGGTAGGATCTATGGACATGAGTACAAGCTCAATGGTATGTTTACCGTCTAGGTCATAAATTATGGAGTACATGGCACCTCAACATTAGTATTGGATATCTAGCAGGCTAACTATTTACGATTAACCGCTAGTGCTGCACGTGTTTAAACATGAGTCTATCTTGTATCGAAGGTTACACATAATGGTTTCCGAAGCAGGAGAGTCTGATTCCCTCAGGAACGAACAAGGGATAAATACTCGGACATGAGGATACTGGTTTCTCGTAGTCTTCAGTATATAGCCATCCAACAATAAAGGCAACAAGATGGAAATTATATCCATACCGATAAGTGCACGAGAAGAGGAAATTCCACTCGAAACCAGAATTGTTGTTGGTGCCATCCTTACAAAGCCTACATACTACTGATAAGCTTTGGCCCTACTGATAGATTATTATTCTAATATAGTCCCCAATCTTGCCTCACTGCCATGAGGGAATTTAGACAAAGAGGAAGACTGAGAAAGTGGTCATAGGACACAAATTTCAACATTCTTTTGAGATCGAGTGAATGGACTATTTTATGGGCAAAAATCTAATTTCTGTGTTGGTTGTCACGTGTTGTTTACTTACTCTACTGTTGTTGTGGGACAGTGCTGGCAGGTGTCCCACGTTATGGAGAAATCCATTGCATAACTATCAAACCATCACAGAATACTAAAGTTACAGGTAACCCCAATATCTTGGCAGCAGCTGGATTATATTTTTAGGTTCTCCAGCAATATAGAATGATTCCTAATGAGTCAGTTGAAATTCGGTGAAAATAAGGTAAATCATGAGGACGGTGGTTGGCGATGGAAAATCCTCAATTAATGATTAAAAAATAAATAATTTGCAAATAAAACCTATAAGAGTTGTAAACTAAGCAGATTTCAAAAGTATGACACACTTTTGATCTCATCTCGCCATAAATTGAAAACTTCTAAGTAAAAATCCGAAGAGAAGAAATGGGGGTTTAATGGAGCCTGAAAACGAAAAAGTCCGTCACGCAGGTGCTGCGTAAACTAAGCAGATTTCCCACGCAAAGGTTTACAATAGATAAATATACATACAGGTAACACAACCGTGAATGCTCAGTAAATGTACAATTGCATTGAATTGTAAACAAATAGGCAAGCCAGCCTCGTAGCGCTGCATAGATAGACAGGAAAGACAAACAATTAATGAAATATATTTGAATATAACATATTAATTTGATTGAAAACAATTTACTAGAGCTAGTGGTGTAATTTGTACTGAATCAGAATCAGTTTTATCTCAATCACTCAAATTTTAGTAATCCAAAAACAAAAGAAGGAGGGGAGGGTCAACAGAAAGTGTTTGCATATATCTCACAAAGTAAAAGTTCAATGAAAACAATATTTGGTATTTAGGCTTCAATTAATATCTTTTATTTTATAACAGAGCATTCTTTATGTAACACTAGTAGAAATGGGGGTTTACTGTAGGATGAAAACTAAAAAATGCAAATATCTCGGTTAATATTCAAGATAGAGAATAAATGTATATAACAAAATAGTTATAGTGCATTTAATTTTCAATAATATTAATTCTATACACTTTTTCTAAGTGTATGTTACTATATAGTAACATATAGTAAAATTCTCCCCCTATAAACCCCCCCCCTAGGAAAATTGTAACCTCTGTCTGTACATTGATTTTTTTCGCGAAATTTCACGATAACTTTTCGTTTCACATGTCATAGACACCATAACTGCATTTTGTTTGTTTTTTACCTTTTCACGCATAAACGGCTGAACCGAATTTTATGAAACTTGGTATGTATATTACTACTAACCCAACTTAGACTTTAGGCTATGTTAATATCCTCTGAAACGAACAGGAGTGGGGGTTATAAGAGAAGCCTGAAATTAAAAATAGCGATATTTCGTTTCCTATTGGTTTTTTGGCACATATGAACATAACAAAAGTTGTTTATTTTGATATTTAAAATAACTTTTGTTATATACACTTTTTTCGTATACTGAATTATAAACGAGATATACGCTAAAACCTATAGTGGTAGTGAACAATTTTATTTGGGACAAAGAAGCCAACCAAAATTAATAAAACTCGGTATGTGTATTAGCACTAACGCCTTCCTTATAATAAGCCATACTAAGATTTCTAGGGACGGGCAGGAGTGGGGGTTGTGAGGGAGGCCTGAATTTAAAACTAGCGGTATTTCGTTTTCTATTTGTTTTTCGGCAAATATGAACATAACAAAAGTTGTTTACTTTGTTATTTAGAGAAACTTTTGTTATATACACTATCGTCGTATACCGAAGTATAAAGGCGTTATACGCTAAAAATTATAGCGGGAGTCAACATTTTATTTGGCACAAAAGAATCAACCGAACTAAATAAAATTAGGTACGTGTATTAGGACTAATGCCTTCATTATAATAAGCCATACCAACATTTCTAGGGACGGGCAGGAGTGGGGGTTGTAAGGGAGGCCTTAAATAAAAGCGGTATTTCGTTTTCTATTGGGTTTTCTGCAATAAGCACATGCCAAAAGTTGTTTATTTTGTTATTTAGAGAAATTTTCTAAACAATTCTTTTTAATATGAACTACCAGATACTTCAACGGGAAAAAATAATTGAAAAGTATGTTAATATTTTGTCCTTAATAATTCAGATCTATGCATAATACACAGGAAACGGGAATTATGACAATATAGAGGACAGTGAAGACTTACATAAAAAAATAATTTTATTATTAACAAATCCACAGAAACGACGGATATTAACCCTAAACACTGGGACGGGTAAATGTCAAAATATTATGCAAAGTAAAGCCTTGCCAAAAAAATACCATCACCCTTCAGGATCAAATTAATTCCCGAGCGAAGCCGGGTATCTGAGCTAGTATATATATATATATATATATATATATATATATATATATATATATACATACACACACACACACACACACACACACACACACACACACACACACAGTTTTGAACGGACCTCATTTTCGTCATCTACTAGGTAGGATCGATGGACATTTTAAGAAAAAATTCAAAAATTCCGTCATAAGTACGACCTTAATAGCTGATTTCCCTTAAGGGAAATCTGCTAAAAGTAATAATAACTAAGTAAGTAATTGAGTTCCGACAAAATGCATAGACCAACAATTGTTGACCATCAATAGTTTAATTAGATTGGAAGATAAAAAACATAAACAGGCTTCTCTTCCACAAACAATATATTTAAAAAGAGCATGCGCTCTATCGCTTTTAAACGCATTGTTCGTGGGAGGGAGGCCCGATTGCGATTTTTCTTGATATCAGCCATCTACCGTCCAGTACTTTTCTCTAAAAGTGGTTTACAATAGTATATCACGATCAAATTACTTGGAAAAATTGACTTATAAAACACATAAGTAATAAATTAGAATTGTTTTATATGTTGTGAGGATTTCAATTCGTTTTTATTTTCAACATATGTAATAACACTAAAATTAATTAACCTAGAGTAAATGCTTGCGAGTGATGCAGCGGCTGAAACAGCTTTACTAAAGCACGAGTCGTCCTTTGTACAAAGGGCTATATCACACGGACTTGTTCATTACGCACGTTACATCAAAGGTACTCAAAGACTTGGACTTGTTCTAGAATCCATTACTGATGTTTGCCGACAGGCTACAACAATTTTCTAACTTCTCCGAGTCCTCTAAGCCACCCATTGACTTTGCCTATATACAGAGTTCTCTACCCTTTCAGCCTGATCCAGTCGCAGCAATCTCCCTCCTGTATACGGGGTTCTGCAACATCGTTACCTCTGCCTTCCTTCTAATCAGTCATCTTCATGTGTCTGCTTATGTGTGTGTGTATATAATATATATGTATATATATATATATATATATATATATATATATATATATATATACTAGCTCAGATACCCGGCTTCGCCCGGGAATTCATTTGAGGCTGGATGGTGATGGTATTTTTTTGGCAAGGCTTTAATTTGCACAATATTTTGACATTTACTCGTCCCAGTGTTTAGGGTTAATACCTTGTGGATTTGTGAATAATAAAATTAATTTTTTATGTAAGACTTCACTGTCCTTCATATTGTCATATTTCCCGTTTCCTGTGCATTATGCATAGATTTAAATTATTAAGGACAAAATATTAACATTCATTTGAATTGATTTTTCCAGGTGAGGTACCTGGTAGTTCATATTGAAAAGAATTGTTGAGCAAATTCCTCCAAATAACAAAAAAAAAAAAAAACAACTTTTGTTATGCGCATATTTGCGAAACCCCAATAGGAAACGAAATACGAGTATCACTATTTTTAATTTCAGGCCTCCCTTATAAGCCCCACACCTGCCCGTCCCCAGAAATGTTAGTATGGCTTATTATAAGGAAGGCGTTAGTGCTAATACACATACCCAGTGTTTTATTTAGTTCGGTTGAGTCTTTTGTGCCAAATAAAATTGTTGACTCCCGCTATAATTTTTAGCGTATAACGCCTTTATACTACGGTATACGACGATAGGGAATATAACAAACATTTCTCTAAATAACAAAATAAACAACTTTTGTTATGTTCATATTTGCCGAAAAACCAGTAGGAAACGAAATATTGCTATTTTTAATTTCAGCCCTCCCTTATAACCCCCACTCACTCCTGTTCGTCTCAGAGAATATTAACATAGCCTAAAGTCTAAGTTGGGCTAGTAGTAATATACATACCAAGTTTCATAAAATTCGGTTCAGCCGTATATGCGTGAAAAGGTAACAAACAAACAAACAGACACCAAAGAAACAAAATGCAGTTATGATGTCTATGACATGTGAAACGAAAAGTTATCGTGAATTTCGCGAAAATAATCAATGTACAGACAGAGGTTACAATTATATATATATATATATATATATATATATATATATATATATATATATATAGTCAAATTTTACATGAATCTTTATAGTAGTTGTGAGAGTTTATGTGTATGTATATATAATGAACGTCTTGAGTATAATTTCAACAGCTGATTTCGCTGGAGTTAATTTCCTAAATTTGCTAAAAGGGATGCTAATAGACGTGAAAAGCATGCTCCATCCATGTTGTGGTACAATTAGTTTAAACCGGGCTGATACCAGGTTTAATAGCTTAGCTACAGGACAGGAGGCAAATACTTGCTGTCAGACGGCGTGTTCTGGGGGTCGCGTGAGAATTTGACGGAGCGTCTTTTGTGAAGGCCGCAATTCACTCTCTTTCTCTCTCTCTCTCTCTCTCTCTCTCTCTCTCTCTCTCTCATTGTCATTCCCTTTCTATCTTCTTACAAGCATACTCTAATATACAATTTTCCAATCCACGAGAGAAAATTACTTGAGTTCTGAGAGTCGTTATTACGTAACTACGCCAATTTTAGATACTCTGCAATTTTACAAAGATATCCACAACACCGACTACGAACAGTGAAATGACTTCTTCAGCTATTGACGCGATTTCAATTCCTGGCATCTGTAGTAGCCTGACTTGAAACACACAAAATTCCCTGTCCTTTTTTATGCTTAGCATACTTGAACGTTGTGGCCTACATACTTATGTAAGGTAGGCTTATTTAAAATGTCTTTGCTCTTTCTGACACTTTTGTTGTTGGTTAGTCTTAAAATAGAAATTACTAAGAAACCACATCATATTCTTGACCCTATTCATTCCCTTTCTCGTAACCGTGCACTTCAAGACTA
Organism: Riptortus pedestris; assembly: GCA_019009955.1. NCBI lineage: Eukaryota > Metazoa > Arthropoda > Insecta > Hemiptera > Alydidae > Riptortus > Riptortus pedestris. The sequence goes on from CM032231.1 coordinate 73,714,051, forward strand.
TCTGTTGTACGGGAACAGGCCTCATAGGTAGCCTTCGATGCGATCGTGTAGTACAGCAAGAAGTGTAATGCTGACCTCTCCAGTGCTTTGCTAAAATCCAAACGATCTAAAAAATCTAAAGTAGTAGGTATTCACGGATCAATTATTTAAACACGTCAGGTAATTAAAATCTCAAAAGTTTCAAAGTTTTGCGCGATTTGAAGTTCCTAAAACTCACCTTGTAGTTGTGCAGAAAAGTACTCTTTTCATATTACTAAACTCATTCACATCCATCAGTCGTTTTCTAAACATACCATTCTGTGCATCATTTTGCCCATTGAGCCTAGTTTTATATATATTAAGGATGAAATCGTGTGCCTTAGGATCAACCCAATAAGCTTAAGCTTCTTTTCTCCTTGGATTGGATTTCTTCTTCCACTTATAACGTTTTTAACTTCCATGTAAGATTTATTCTTATTGGTTCTGGTATTCTGATATAAATTCACTTTCCTTTTGTTTTCAATGATCTCTTCCATGAAGAGCCCCCTTTTTTAGTGCAATTCCAATTAATGACAGCAAGAATTTGATAGTGTTCAGTTCGTTTTGTTTAAAAACCTCTTTTTGTAGACTTACTTTAAGAAAAATAATAATAGTTCCGGTTCTTGAAGTCCAATATCGGATAGTTCGTACGTAGTAAAAGCACAAATTGAACTAATGGAGAGGAGGCTTAATGTATGTGAAAGTCTGATCGAAAAATGATGTCAGAAATCTTGTTGGTAATGTAATTCCCTATACTTCCACACATTTTTTTTTATTTGAATATTAACGGTCACGTTTGTATTTTTTGTTTTCTGTCCTCAGAAATTGCCACTCATACTCTTGTGATTTTCCACTATTCATCTATTACATCACTAAGCATCTCAAAGCCATTTTCAATTTTAATGTCTTGGTTACATAGGGGTTTTTATGCGGGAAAAATACGAAATAGAATGTAAGAAGACGTCATTTGTGGACTATTTAAGCACTTTGGAAATCTACTTGGCATAGGAATTGGCTCAGTAATGGACTTCATTCCTTTTGGCAAAGAACCTTAATAAGTGTAATTATTCTGTCAATTTAAGATATGGTAGTTATTTTCTTTAGTGGCAATATTTCCCACTTATAAAAACAGCATTTCCTTTTTAATTATCTTTTCCAACCTTGGTATTTTCCCTGCTTCATCAATTTTCCATTAAGAAAACGTATGTTTTATGAGCATTTAACTGTTTAAGCTCATATCGGTGGAAATTTATTTCTTAGTGTTCTATTCATTCCTACTATTGTCCTTGCCAACTCGCCAATTCAATGAATTGATTTCCCGTTAATCTCTATGCAATCAGTTTATTTTTCCATTTTTACGATTATCTCTTAAGTAATCATAAAATCATATATGAGGGCACATTTATAGCTTCTATAAATAACGACTAAGGCATTATAAATTTTGCTGCATAATCTCCAACTACCTTTTCTTATGGCTTTAATACAACGCAAATTATCACTAAATGCCAATTCATATATGAATAATTTGTACATTTTGGATCACTATGAAATAATTCATATCGTAAAATATTGTATTAATATATATAAAAATAGACCGTAGACCACTAATGTTTGTGGAGTTAGTATGGTAGTGGCCACAAAGTCAAAGGCTCTGTTGGTTGCATGTCAGTGAGTGTAATGGTATGTGATAGGCATAGTGGTTGAAAATTTGAATGTCTGTTTGATGTTTCAGCATATTTTCCTTAAGGAAAAACACTACTTACCACAACTCGCATAGCGAAAAATATCCGTCTACCCTACGTATACTAGAAGACGAAATTGAGGTTCGTTTAAGTATACAATATAACGTCACAGCGGAACAAATTTTTGTTTGATCCTCATCAAACTCGATAATTAAACTTAAGATCAAGATCATTCCGAGTTAAAGGCAGTAGGAGTTGAGAGGGGGAAAAAATCAAATTATTCCCGATATTATGAATGTTTTGAAAGAAGTTTTACAATTAATATTCTACAGTTATTATTTCATACATCCTTTTCTAATTCGGAATCCTCCCCTCCGATATATCACGAAACGTTTTATTTCACACACATTTTACTTTCATGGGACCAAGTGAGATACATGGATAAACGAGCGGTGTGACAATGGACATTATATAGAAAAGATTATGTTCATTGGCTGAAACCAGAGTGCGGGTTTAGAAAAAAGTGAAATACAATATTATGAATACTTCCGTTATCATGGCTCGGAATGATAAACGCTATTTTTATTATTATTATTGTTTATTAACGCCAACTTTATGCTACTATGGCTAATTGGGACGGGTTATCTACAGGTTACCACCCTTTTCTAGCCAGGGTGGGATTTTAGGATGTTATTTAATTAATTTCGTCACTAAATAATTTCCTTTGCCCAGGCGAGAATCGAACTCGCCACTCTAGGTTTACCATATGAGATAAAGGTCAACGGTTTAACTCGCATGGCTAACCTGAGCCCCTAAACGCTATAAAACCAAACTTAACAACAAGGTAATTTCCAACAGTTATTATTCTAAACATTTTTCATTAATATATGTACGTTATTAGCATTGTTTTTGTTTGGGGGGGGGGGTCTTTAGTGAACCACTTTTGTCCTATTCATGTGATTTTCCCTTGTAATTGTATCACTAATCATCTTATGTGTTTAGTTTAGGATTCTTATTTCAGAGAAATATAGAATAGATAGGGGGACATCTACTTAGTTTGTACAAGCAAGCATGGCACACTTTTGTATTACATATTTATGGACAACTTATTTATCACAAAATAATGTGACCCAGTATTTCTTTGCCATGTGTTAGAAACATGGCACTATTTTATTTAATTTTGGTTAGTTTCAGTGTAGTAGGATCTGTACTTTTTTTCTCTTGCAGAGGAGAAACTTCAATTAGACAACTTTGGATACCATTCTTTTGGAATTTGTATGAATTTTTAAAAATTAAAATTATCGATCATCTAATATCACATTGCTCTTCAACATGTCTAGGTTCGGTAAGATCAATCACATATTTTAATTTATATCCACTAAGGTAATATAGATGAATTAGCAACAACTAAGGTCATAAAGATGAATTTGCAAAGAAAGACAGTGTGATGGGCAAACAGACGATATGACAGGAGAGACACGGAATCAGTTTTCTTTTATTATAGCTAAATCTGTCGGCTAATGCTGTCATTACTGGCTGTTCGTCGAGAACAGGTGGCAATCATTTTCGATGCGATGGCATCGCCCCCTAGACTCATGGTAGGTGAGCAATTTCTTGAAAGTACTTGTATTAGCAGATTTTCTTTAAGAATGGTCAACAGAGATTCCGTTTCTACTTCTGGCGTGATATTCGAAAACTTTCTTCAAATGTGCCTAGTAGATAATGAAAATTAGGTCATTTAAAAATTATATATATTACGAAGATTTTTGTATTTTTTTTCATAACCTGGGGGATGGTTACTGCATTAAGCTTAAGGATTATATATTATACAAGCATAAGGAAAGAATTAATGAAAAAAAGGCTCACTATGTTAAATGTTATAGATAATATGAATTGGGGGTGCTGCAGTTCCACAGTGCCTATACGCGAACCGCCACTGTTTCATTTATAACTAAAGACCAAGTTTGTTAATGACTGGAACCGGGTGAGTGGGAGGTGTGGGGGTCTAGAGGGGGATTTCGAAAATTCGAAATATCTTCGTTTTGAAAAAAATGACCAGAAGTATTTTGCAGGAATCCAGTTTATACCTGCTTCTTATCTTGAAGGTTCTAAAACAATGCTGGTAGTTAAGTTTTGCTTTTTTTTTATGTGATTGGAACATAAGAAAAAAAAGCAGATCAACACACAGTGAGAATAACAATTGTATGACATTACATAGCCAGTAGGCTTGGATTTTTAATAATTTTAGACCTGACTTTATACGTCGGAGATATACTTAATTATGGCAGTATTTGACACCTTCTCTGAACCTAAGTCGTATTTTATAAAGTCCGCCACGCAGGGGCTGCGTAAACTAAGCAGATTTCCCACGTGAAGTTATACAATAGAGAAATCTCCATACGAGTGCCGATCAGTTACGGCTACAGGCCGAATTAGCTTTTGGCGAGAAACTCAGTCGTCTCCTATTGTCCCATATTAAATAAAAATGCAAATATCTCGGTTAATATTCAAGATAGATAATAAATGTATAAAACAATATTTACAGTAAATTTAATTTACAATAAGATTGGTTCTATACAATATTTTAATCCGACGTATGTTAACGGAGATATTTGGAATTTTCGAAAATCCCCCTTCTAAACCCCCCCCTCCCACTGCTCCGATTTCAGCCGTTAACAAACTTCATCTGTCTTTGTACATAAAACGTTTAAAATCGAGTTTAGTAACGATCAAACAAAAATTGCGAACGCTAGAGCTTTAACAGACAAATATATATATATATATATATATATATATATATATATATAATTTTGAACGGACCTCATTCGCGGCTCATCTCCTGGGTAGGATCGATGGACATTTGAAGAAAATTTTCGAAAATCGCGTCATGAGTACGACCTCAATAGCTGATTTCCCTTGAGGGAAATCTGCTAAAACTTGAAAACATACTGAATTATCGAGTACTGTAATCAACAAATAAAACAGGAGACCTCCAGGGGGTACAATATTCAGTAATAATGACAAGTAGCATATTTACCCCATATATATATATATATATATATATAGCTTGGGATAAGGCATTTCATGAAATATTGGCTAATTGTTATCTAGGGTCAATGTGTGTGCATACATATTAACATATCGTTTGATTAAGGATTCAGTGTTTCCTGGCCACCTTGAGATTGTAGAGCAGAAGTGTGTAAGGACAGCTCCCTGGAATGGGTTTTGGAAACATACCCACCGGATATGAAGATACATATGAGTTTATAGTTGCCGCTTCTTATAGGTGATCCTTGTTGAAGAGATTCGAACGTCGAGATTATTGCTAACTAACTGTTCTCGCGAATCTCTCCTAAATGCCTAAAGTTATCAAAGGCCAATTTAAATATATATATATATATATATATATATATATATATATATATATATATAACAATTCCACTGCTACTTAGATTTAACTAATGATCGGTATTTGGTTGTTTCAGATGATCTGGCTGTTCGTGATGTTGCTGGCAGCGAGCGGAAGCTCGTTGCCTGGATACAGGCTTCCAGGGGACGTAAAACCCCTACACTACATTGTAGAAGTGAAGACAAACTTGGAAGAGCCCAACTTCAACTTCACCGGTGAAGTATGGGTCAAGGTGAGTACTAAGGCCAAACATTTGCTAAAACAAGCTATTAATTATGGTTTATGTGCATTCCCTAAGTAGTTTCTGAAGTTGGAAGCCCAAGTTTGACTTTTTATTGTCATACGGGTTACATTGTTCTTCTTATGCCTTCAGGAGCTAAAAATGTAATCTAATAAGAAATTATTATTATTTGTTCCATACATCAATTCATTGGCGATTTCTATGTTTCAATATAAATTGGTGATGAGCCTAGCAGAACTAAAGGTAATGGGGAATAACTAAAATAAGAATTAAAAGGTTGAAAATAATATAGATTGTAATACGTTTATTTATATTTAATTTTCTAAATGTGGTTGAGTAGATAGCCATTGGTTGTGTGTTACATCTTTGAATAAATGTAGAAAGTGGTGAAACCAAAATTAAGGTGAATTGTCATATGGCATAAACTCCTCCTCGGGAGTAACTGCTTACATTATGCTGTATATATGTTAACTAACACTCATAATTTAAAATTTAGTTTTACACCACAGGTTTAAGTTGAATTAGAAATTTTGATGTAAATACAAGTTTTATTTAGGTATGAGAATATAGTGTCAATGGCATTGGCTGTCTACTGTAAATAGTTCTTACAAGTCGTAGGAATAGTGTCGAAGCCGTTATGTTCGGCTTTCTCTCATCTATCTTATCGTCAAGTCAATGTTATTAGTAGAACGAATGTGTCTGTTTTTGGCAAAAAGTATGAGTGCGGCTATTCGGTGTGGCCGATTCTAAAGCTTCTGAAGCTTGATTGCACCCGCAACTAGTGTTTTTAATAATGCTCAGTTTGTTTTCAGTACTTACTATGAAATTAACAAATGTATAATATTCAAACGATCTGTTTTTATTTTCATTAAGATTGTACATTGTTCGCATTATAAAATCAATCTATGCCGGAAATATATTTCCATGCATACGTGTTTTATTCCTGTAAATACCGTGCCATTACCTGCTAGACACAATGGCATTAATTTGCTTTTATTTTGGGAGATGTATCTTCTTCTGAATAAACTACCGGCGGTCTAGAGATTACTTCAAGTACTAAAAACCTTGTTTTAGTTTATGAAATTTTAGATTAGAGTCAAGTACGCATATTTTATTTAAATTATAAAGTGGGTTGTCATTAAACATTTGCTTTTATTCTATGTGTTGTAAAATGGGGGGGGGGGGAGTTAAACAATCAGTACAACACAAACGAGTCAAGAAATTGTTATTTGCCTAATCAAACATGCTCGATGGCAAGCAATGAGTTGCTCATTTTTTACAAAATATTGGATTAAAGCTTCATTATTTGTAAGTTAGCACTTTGTCAGCTGAAACTAAATAACTATTTCTATCATCTCTCTCTACAGGTGGAATGTTTCCAGAGCACAAACACTATAATCCTCCATTCTAACAAACTCGATATAGCCGAGGACTCAGTGACGGTGAAAGAAATCATTGGCAAAGATGAGATAGGTCAGCTGAAGGTAGCTGGTGTTAAACTGGTACCGGAGAATGAGTTCCTGCTGATCAAGATGGATCAGCCGCTCAAGCAGGAGAAGATGTACATCATACACATTGCTTTCAGCGGCCTGTTGACCGAGGATCTAGCTGGATACTACAGGAGCAGCTACTTCGACTGGGAGACAAACACGACTAAGTATGCATATTCAATTAATGTCGCTTTTTTAACTTTTGATTATTTTTTTTAAAATATAAATAAGCATAAATTCACTTACTTATCAGTAGTTAAATCCTTTGTAATTATACTAGTAATATGACTTCTACGTGAAGCTTCGGAAGGAGTTCTACGTTATTTTGCCCAATTGAACCACTGAAACCTGAAAGGGGCTGAGTAAACTAAGCAGTTTTCCCACGAGAAGGTTTAAAATAGATAAATCTACATACTGGTACCTTGAAACAATTACTGAAATGTATCTGAATATAACATGCTAATTTTATTGAAATAATTTATAATGAATCAGAATAATTTTTATCTCAAATTCAAGTAATCCAAGAACAAAAGCTGGGGGGGGGGTCAACAGAACGTATTAGCATATTTACATATCTCACAAAGTAAACTTTCAATGAAAACAATATTTGGTATTTAACATTGGAATGAAATGATTCATGATATAATAGCTTATTATTAATATGACATGAGTAGGACTGGGGGATGGCTGAAAACAGAAAAATGCAAATATTTCGGTTAATATTCAAGATAGAGAATAAATGTATATAACAATATTTATAGCACACTCATTTAATTTGCAATAAGATTGGTTATGTAAAGGTTTTCGATTCGACGTATAGTAACAAAGACATTTAGAATTTTCGAAATCCCTCTGTTTAACCCCCCCCTCCTCCCACTCTTCCAATTTCAGCCATTAATGAACTCTATCTTTCTTTTTACATAAAACGATTAAATATCAAATTTGGTAACGATCAAACAAACATTGCGGTCACTGGGGTGTATATACATACATATATATATATATATATATATATATATATATATATATATATATATATATATATATATCAATAGCTAATTTCCCCTAAGAAAAATCTGCTAAAAATGTTCATTACGTTAAAATGAATGTCAACAATAAATGTTGGATTATGTAGAGTCGTTAATGCAGGTTATTATTGCCATTTGTTAAAATAAACAGGATTTAGGCCTGTAAGGTACAATAAAAAAACGAGCATACGCCCAAGAAAGGCCTGACGCTTGCTTGGCCTCGGTGGTAAGACTAATGATTGCTATCCTCATTCAAGCTGGAACTAGATTGTCTCGCAGCACTAAGTGTACTTCTGGCGTTCAGATAGAAGTATAGACTCAATGCTTGGAGAGTCCATAACTTATTAAAATTTGGTGGGCGATCCCGATTGACGTTGATAAATGCTCAAAAATGAACAAACAAAATGACTACATTTTCACATGGAACATGTAAAGGATATTTCTGTCAGGAGGAAGCCTAACATTGGAGTTTGTGCTGTTGTAAAACAACTCGTGATGATAGGAGATCCTATAAAATATTGTTAGCTATGTATGGTTTCTCGTGACAAACATTTGATACATTGAATGCGGATTGTCATATGGATAGACAACATTTTAGCAGAAGAGAGAGTGACAACAATTTTCTATGCAAAAAGTTCAGCGTTTCTTCCCATACCAAATGTGATCTTGTTAGTCGGGGACCAAAGAAGAAAGCATACTGGGAGAGTAAGAAAGTGGATTTCACCCTGGATATATCTATTGACATTAAAGAATATTAGAGAAAGCAGATGACCATAATATAATACAATTTCATTAAATACCGACAAGGGTTAAGTGCGAACAGACTAAAAACAAGTATTGTAACAATTTCTATTTAGTTACTTATCACAGTTTCACATTTAGGAGGTTTGTTAATAGATTAGATAACTGTTTTCTCTTTTTTTAGCCTATTTCCTTTAAGGGAAGAAAGCTATTGAGGTCGTACTCATGACGCGATTTTCGTTAAATTTCCACAAATATCCATCGACCCCACCCACGAGATGACGAAAATTAGGTCCGTTCAAAACTGTATATATATATTTGTCTGTTACCGCGGTCGCAATTGTTGTTTTATCGTTACCAAACTACATATATAAGCGTTTTATATAAAATGAAGATCAAGTTCGTTAACGGCTGAAATCGAACCAGGGGGAGGGGGTTATAGAGGCAGAGAATTTCGTTAATTCGAAATTTTTCGTTATTATACGTCGGATCGAAAAACTGTATAGAGCTAATCTTATTGAATATTTAATTGTCTATAAAAATACATATTTTCTCTAAGATTAACATTAAGCGAGATATTTGGAACTTTTAGTTTTCTGCATTCAGTAAAACCCCACGCCTACTCATGTCCTAATTACAATAAGCTGTTATAGAATTCTCAGATTAAATTCCAATTATTGTTTCCATGGAACCTTTATTATACGAGATACAAGCAAATTCGTTGTGCGATGACTTCATCAATTAAGGTTTTGCGCTCATGTTCCAAAAATTTTCATTTGCTCTATATCATATCCGATATTAAACCGTTTTATTCAACACTAAAGATGTGATTTGCAAAAATCGGACCAAGAATAGTGGGGGTTTAGAGAGAGAGGGCAAATTCAAAATATTTCCGTTATTGTTTGTCAGATCGTAAAATGTTATAGAATCAATCTTTTAAAACTATTAAAGTTCTACAAATGTTGTTTTTCGGAACTCAAGTACGAAGAGAGTTAGTTATTCGTACATTCTTGTTTTCAGCCTTCAGTAACTCCCCTCTTCCTCCTACTCATCGTTTTTTTTCATAGAAATATAGATTATGTGGTAAGGTGGGATCACGTATATCATGCAGGACGTAGGTAATCTGCTTAGTTAACGCAGCTCCTGCTTGATGGACTATTATGTTTTTCTTTCTATTTGGGTTTTCCTAATTACTAATTTTTTCCGGTAATTGGTGATCAGAATGAGATTTTTTTTAAAAAAATATATATATTTTTGATTAACAGGTGGCTTGCCGTTACTCAGTTTGAGGCTACGGATGCTAGGAGAGCCTTCCCCTGTTTCGACGAGCCTGAGATGAAGGCTAAGTTCACTATTCGCCTAGCGCACAAGGAAGGACTTCAAGCTGCTAGCAACATGCCGCTTTCTAAGACACTGCCTTAGTACGTATATTACTGTCATTATGCCATACATGATCCTCGCATTCCATACACAAGATTTAAGAGATTAAGTTATACTTGAGTCACCTTGTTAATTCTACATGACTCCAGTATACAAGAGGCGACTAAAAGGGCACTTTGGAGGCTATCTACAGTGGGGGTTATTTGCAGGGTTCCATCCTCAGACTATAGAGACTATTTTGTTATATTATTATTAATGGGAGTATTTTATTTAGAGAGCGTGTCTCTATTATCCTATTGCTCAACCAGGAGTCGAACACAAATGAATTTACCGAGTGTATGATATACAATCAGCACACAAAGTCAGCTGAGCCACCCGGCTATGTATGAAAATACACAAGAATATAGTTAAAAAATATAACTCTCATTAAAGTAGCCCAAATAAATAATTATTATTTCTTTCAAATCTATTTACTAACTTCCACTTTGTACTAATATGGCTAATCGGGTGATCTACAAGTTGCCACCCATTTCTAGCCAGGATAAGCAGTTTAGTCCCCAAGCAGTTTATTTAATGAGTTTTTCACTAAATAAATTCCTATTGCCCAGGGGGAAATCGATCTCACTGCTCTAGGTTTACCGTATGGGATTAAGACCAACGCCTTAACTCTATGGCCAACCTGATCCCTATTAATTATTAGCTGTCGAAATCTAAATTAATCTAGCCACATGAAACCACTTTTATATAAATTCGTTAACTTTGGGATCATATTAATTATTAGCAATGCTCCCGAAGTTAACAGGTTCAAATAAATGTAGTTACGTTTGGAAATATAAAGGCTGGATTCATGTAGGCATTGGAAAATTCGCCATTTTGTCAAATAGACAAAAGTCCCTCCTGTTAAATCATTCATTTGTTATATTGAAGTATTTATGTTAAGAATTGCTGCTAACTCCTTAATAACGGGTTGAAATACAGCTTTTCTCGTCGAAATATAAAGCTAGTATTAATATTTCCTTCATTTACATCCCATTTTGAAAATGTTCTTTGTTTTTCGCGAGAAATGTGTAAAGCCATTGAAGAAATATTGCCGAATTAATCGTGGTGATGGGTTTAAATAACGTAGCTTCAAAATATACCATCAAAGCATAAGAAGAAATAATTCTGTTGTAGTATTCTGTTCTATAGTGTTAGGAGTGATGACCGGAAATCGGAACAATTAGATTGAATTACATCCTTTAAAAATCATTTAATAAAGAAAAATGTATTCTAAATACAATTTGTCATTTACGGGTTTCGAAATTACCAATACTAACGATGATTTTTACAAAGGTGCCTTGACCTCCAAGACTCTTATTCCTGTAAGTGGTATTAAAGCATAAATCAGTGCATGTTTACAATATTCATTCCCCTAATAAGTAATCAATAGAATTTCTCAATTTTTATTCAGGCAGTCTCCTGGAACACAGGTAATTTCTAGCTAGGCCAGAATTCTAAATAAAGTTCTGGAATTTGACCTTTTAAACAAATTTTAGGTCTTCCAAATATACTCTAAAAGAAATTTACTCTTTACATTTGTGTGGTAAAACCAAATTAGCGAAGATCTTGACGTATATGTGTTTTGACTTGAAAGTAAATCCTCTCTTTTGTCAGTATAAGTTCAACATTCATATTCATAGTAATTATACAATTTGTTTTATTCAATTCTATGAAGACATTGTAATGATGTAGTGATGAAATAACACAAAATAGCAGAGGTATAAATAATATAATTAGCTGCCAGTGGAGAAGGGGAACAATGAAAAAAAATTAAAATATTTTTAACTGAAAAAATAAAATAGAAATAATAATAGGGCGTCACCTTTGTTTTATTGTAGAAATAAAAAGTTCTGTGAAATGTAGGAAACCTGTATGCCCAGGACACAAATTAAAATACCTGGGCCGGGTTATCGTGCTTTGGACCGTTCACAGATTGGCGATCTGCCAAAGAAATCCATCGGCTCCTTTCCAGTCTTTCCTTCCTGGATCCCCACAAATATGCCGGAAATGCCGACTTTTTGAACACACACCCTCTTACCACGACGGGGTTGAGGTGGGTCATTTACCCCGAACCTGCTCCCTCCCACCTCTCCGGTCATTCTTCTCCTCCTGCCCCTGTCTCACCTTCTTGTTTAACTTAACTACATGCTTAAGTCTAATTTAAACCTAAAATTAACATCTAATTTTAATCCTAATGTTAACCTAAACTTAGTTTAGCAATAAATACTAACTTAGATCCTAAGGCATAAAACTATTGAACTAACCTACCTTAACAGCTATTGACAGATATTGGGTAAAAATGGTAGCTGGGGATGACAGAGAAATAAAAAAACATAACAATAGAACACAAATAAATTCACCGACAAATAAGGAAAATTGGAAGTCAAAATTTTGAATTAAAAGTTTTACTTATTCTTTTCTTTTTTTTAATGAAAACAGTTTTAGAGAATAATATATAGGTTTCAGACAAAATTAGAGTTCCATTCATATGAAATAATTATTATCCACATGTACAGCACGTAGGGAGAGATTTACTGGTGTTTTTTGTTTCATCTTTTCCTCACCCCATGTATTTCATAACACTTCCTACGCTTCCCAGGAAAATGGAACAATTTCGTAACTCATTGTTTTAAGAAGGCATAAGAGTAGGACTGACTGGGCGTTCATTCATTTTCCAGAGGTTTTCATGGTTCCTGGGAGCTGAGTGAAAACCTAACCACTTTCTCCGTAGTAATTGCTAACAAACCAAGATGCCATTCCATAATTTCTCAGTATGTCGCAACAAATTATGCTATCATCAAAGATAATTATACTCTGACTACCGGATTTGTTTGTCGTAGTGGGATACTCGTTGGCGTAACTATATAGAAATACTCGAGGAAAGGGATACTTGCTTAACACCTCACTTCACTGCTTTGTTGTTAATTTTAATTCCCATTAATTCTCAAAATGACAGTTATAGTTTCACCAGAGTGTAAGTTCCTCTTTAAGTCATTGATTTATATTATTATATTTTTTTAACAAATAAAAGTAAATTGACGATGGTGATTTCCCATAGCCATTTTTGAAAAATTCCTATGGTTCCTATTGGGTTGGGGGCTAAATGTGGTAGGAGGGGCGGTGGTGATTGGAATCTTTTTGTCGCTGGCCCCATTGTGTAATGCAAAGATGGAAAGCTACGATTGAGAATTTTTCAAAACTACCAGCAGTTGATTTCCAAAATTAGGATTTTGCATTTATGTTAGTGTTAGATTCATTAGATTTAGATTGTCTACTGAGAATTAGCAAACGGGAAACAATAGGAAACTTTTTATTTTAATAATAATATAATATTTGTCATCGCGACAATAAGATTAACCAAAAATTAACTGAAATAACGACCAGTAGGCTCCACTGGCAAAACTGGATTATCAAAAATTGAAGTAATTGTTTTTAATAATAAATTAATATTTTAAATAAAAGTTCTCTGAAAACAAGAACACCCTCCCCCTCCAAGCGGAATTAACTAATTATCAACCATCTTTTCTCTAGATTTTTTTCATTTCAAGACAATCATCTTGCCGGAAAATAATTACAAGTTTCTGGAGAGTCCGTCCTCACGAAAATTATTTTCAGTATCTAATCCTTCTCTGTGCACAAATTAAAAATATTTTCCTGCAAACAAAGTTTCAGAGTTCTTATGATTTTTGAAGTAAACAAGCATCAAATTTATTTATTTACACATAATACATTTCACACCCAGCAACAATATAAACGTACCAATCTTATTATCTATTATACTAAGATATTTCAATTTATTCGTAAGGAAATACAACAGTAGTGTAATCTGTACAAGTTGAAATACAGTAAGTTAATCTTTAAAGTTTGATATTTACTGACACAGCTGCTTCCGTCGCACTGTCATAGTTGGAATAAACTTGAAACTTTTAGTTATTAAGTCCTTCAGATTAGGTCACGCTAATTTTCATGCTTTTAGGGGTTTAATTACCCCGTGAAACCGTACTATTACTGTTTTATTTTATTTATCATCTATCTATATATATATATATATATATATAAAATTGTAACCTCTGTCTGTGCATTGATTTTTTTCTCGAAATTTCACGATAACTTTTCGTTTCACATGTCATAGACGCCATAACTGCATTTTGTTTCTTTCGTGTATGTTTGTTTGTTTGTTTGTTACCTTTTCACGCATAAACGGCTGAACCGAATTTTATGAAACTTGGTATGTATATTACTACTAGCCCAACTTAGACTTTAGGCTATATTAATATTTTCTAAGACGAACAGGAGTGGGGGTTATAAGGGAGGCCTGAAAATAAAAATAGCGATATTTCGTTTCCTATTGCTTTTTCAGCAAATATGCACATAACAAAAGTTGTTCATTTTGTTGTTTAGAGTAACTTTTGTTATATGCACGTTTGCCGTATACGAAAGCATAAATGAGTTATACGCTATAAACTAAAGCGGGAGTCCACAATTTTATTTGGCACTAAAGACTCAACCGAATTAAACCAAACTCGGTATGTGAACTATTACTAACGCCTTCCTTATAATACGCCATACAAACATTTCTAGGGACGGGCGGGAGTGGGGGTTATAAGGGAGGCCTGAAATTACAAATAGTGATATTTCGTTTCCTATTGGAGTTTCGGCAAATATCCACATAACAAAAGTTGTTTATTTTGTTATTTAGAGAAACTTTTGTTATATACACTATCGTCGAATACCGAATTATAAAGGCGTTATACGCTAAAAATTATAGCGGGAGTCAACAATATTATTTGGCACAAAAGACTCCACCGAACTAAATAAAACTCGGTATGTGTATTATCTCTGACGCCTTAATTCTCATAAGTTATACCAATATTTCTAGGTACGGGCAGATGTGGGGGTTATAAGGGAGGCCTGAAATTAAAAATAGCGATATTTCTTTTTCTACTGGTTTTTCTGCAAATATGCACATGACAAAAGTTGTTTATTTTGTTATTTAAAGTAACTTTGGTTATATTCACTTTTGTTGTATAACTAAGTATAAACGAGATATAAGTTAAAAACTAAAGCAGAAGCCAACAATTTTGTTGAGCTCAAACGATTGAACCGAATTTAACGAAACTTGGTATGCGAATTAGCATTAATTCTTCCATGATTATAAGCTATATTAAAATGTTTAGGTTCAAACGGGAGTGGGGGTTATAAGACAGGCCTGAGATAATAATTCGCAATTTTCATTTTCTATTTTTTTTTTTCGGCAAACGTGCACATAGCAGAAGTTGTTCACTTTTGTTATGTAAAGTAACTTTTGTTGTATTCACTTTTGCCGTAAATGAAGTTAACATGGCATATACGCTAAAACCATTGCGGGAGTCACTAATTTTATTAGTGCTTATTTAATTGTTTTTAATAAATGCATATTATGACAAAAGATGTTATGTTTTAGTCTTATATGATAGAAGTAAGTATGATTCGGATTAGTGAGCTTATAAATCTCCGTCGCCTCCTCATTTACAATATTTATTTATTTTCCCAATAACTTTGTTATTTATTTCTAATAGAAATATATACTATAAGAGCATTTCTGGTATTTAATATATGCTCGATATGAATGTTTAAAGTATTACTAGGTTGCAGGGGGGCTCTCTTCCCCTCATCTAGCTTTTTGAACATAAATGAAATTATGTGTTAGGGATCTATTATTTAGTTCCATCAGGTAGGTAAATTATTAAAATAATATTCGGAAGCAATATTCTAAGGAAAACAATGATGATAACGCTCCTACGAGAGCGGAAATTGACGGGAGTTAATTGAGTTTACTTATTTCCCGTGGAATGCTGGCATGACAGGAAGTGATTTCCACAGAGGCTTACTAATACGAATATAATCTTATGTATAAAACTATGCTAAAACTATATGAATTATATACTATATGTTCATTATAGATGATATTTAATTGTAATAAATGCTACCCATGTTTATGGTTTGAATTATTCAAAAAGTCGTGAGGGATAGATTAGGAACCCATTTTCATATATTCTTCAAAACGAAAATTTCTATTCTATTAACCCTGAAAGTTACACTTTAGGATTGGCTGTTTTGAAAAAACAATACATCGTTGAGGGAAGTGCAATTGTACACATTGAAGTCTTGCTATAAAAATATATAAATTAGCATTAATTCTTACATGGTTATAAGCTATATTAAAATGTTTAGGTTATAACGGGAGTGGGGGTTATAAGGGAGTCCTGAAATAAAAATTCGTGATATTTCATTTTCTATTCCAAACCAACCACGGGTACTAACCCTAAACACTGAAACGGGGAAATTTCAAAATATTTTGCAAAGTAACGTCTTGCCGAAAAAATACCATCATCATTCCGGCTCAAATGAATTCCCGGGCGAAGCCGGGTACCTTAGCTAGTTATCTAATAAGTTTACGCACTTTGAATAACAATTACCAGAAAAAAAACTGGATCCATATTTATAATAAAGTTTAATTAACTGAGAATTCTGCGTAGCATAATTGATGTTAAAACGGCTGTTAAAAAGTATTACAATAATATTAACATTGCTACATTTATCTATTATACTATTCGTGGGTTATTAACTCATAAAGTTGTTTTTGACTCCTAAGTGTAAATACTTTATTCCTTAAATCTATGTGCTTTATTCCTTAAATCCATGTGCTTCTTAAATCTATGTTCATCTAATTACGAAATCCCACGAAGTCACTATATTCAGTATGTTTATACTCCCCCCCCCCTCCCTTACACAACACACCCACACACATGTTTATATATGTATGCGTATGCGTATATATAAATATATATTATTGTTTTTTAGTGAGGGTCAAGAAGGGTATGTCTGGAGTCATTTCGAAGACAGCGTCCCCATGTCTACGTACCTCGTAGCCTACATGGTGAGCGACTTCACGTACAAGATGTCTCCGCCCAAGCCGAACAACGTGACATTCAGAATATGGTCAAGAAAAGGTGCTCTCTCGCAGACGGAGTTCGCCAGCAAGGTGGGCCCAGATGTTCTCGAGTACTTCGAACAATATTTCGATGTCAAATACCCACTGCCAAAACAAGACATGGCTGCAATCCCAGATTTTAGTGCCGGAGCTATGGAAAATTGGGGACTGGTAACATACAGGTAAATATTTATTATACATACTATTGAGTACAAGAATTACCTTAATGTTTCTTATTTGTCGGATGTTAATGGAAGAGACCCTTTGAGAAGTCTCAAAAACTGAAGGAAAAAACTGTTTAAATTGTACAATTTGGTCAATACCGACGACAATGCAAAAAAAAATAATGGCGGGTTTCTACATTCAGGGAGTTTGGTTTTTAGTAATTTCCTCCGTTGTTGAAACTATACTAGCAAATTCAAGAATACGCCATGAATAAGGGGCCGTTGCCCATAAAGCTAATAAGTTACGTATTCATGAAAGATCAGCAGTCAGTTGCGTCATAATCAGCTATAATTTTGTGTATCAAAAAAACTATAATTAAATGATTACATGCAAATACTAATTCTATGCGGCCTTATATTTTCATTTAAACACAGATTATCTTTATGTATAATGTGACATACTTATTGCTTAATATTATTATAATTATGATATTTTGGCCTTCCCCTGCCACTAAAAGACACAGTAGATCTCTAATAAACTCTTGAAAACCTGTTTCATTTGAATCAGAATTCGAAAGTTATACTCATTTATTTTCTAATTTTTGAAAGATATTGAATTATAAAACGAATAAAGAAAATTTCAAACCACAAATAGAAATATTGAAAAGATGATACTTGACTATGTATGCGATCTACAATATTTTTACGGGTAATATATGGAATCTCATCTCTCTTAGTTGTTGGCCAACCTGTTGGGTCGTAACTAGCATGAATCAACCATTGATGATTACCGCCTTCTTAATATGGCTTGCAATAGAATGTTCACCTTTAAAATCTAACTGCCATAATAAATCTTCCAAATGTGCTGCTCTTAACAATTGAAGAGTTTGCTGCAAAAAGGAGGTAGCTCCAATTTTTCTAGTTTTTATAAAATTCAAATTTTAAGTTATGTAAAAATATTGTTGTTGCATAATTTCAATTATGGTGTTTACATATTAGAACAGTATTTTCATTCAAAAAATATCATCCAAATGTTGGTGGTACGTGGATGATCCTTGGAACTACCTCTTTTTTGCCCAAAAGAATGGAATATGAGGAATAGAGGAATATGTTATGTCTTGGAAAAGGGTGTAAAAATAAATAGAATGTACTATTATTATGTATTTTTTATTCAAAGAAAACTGAAAATAAAGTACAGCAAAATTATTGGTTTTACAAACAGAAAATAACATCATTATAACGAATAACATATAATACGAAAATAACATCATTATAACGAAAATATCATCATAACGATTGAAGCTGCATCCTTTTTGTGCCAAATAAAAGAGGTTTTTTTTTGGCACAAGAAAGTGTTTATAACTCCCAACAGCTATGGGATGGAGCTACCTCCTTTTTGCAGCAAACCCTTCAATTCAAATACGTTGTTTAAAGTTTTGGAAATTTCCCCGAGTTTGTTTACCAAATATTAGAGCCAGACCTTGTTGATACACATCTATTGGGATATTCATAATTTTTCCAAGTGTATTTCAGATATTTGTTTTGTTTTCTATATATTTTTTTACCGTAGTTTAATTCTGAACAAATCTTTCTCTGGAAAATATGTCGTGTACTTTGTTATGGTCCTTGATTCCCAAACTAAAAACCATTCCTAGGCGAGAGTCTATGTTTCATAAAATAAACCTTAAATAAATTATTATAGTAAATACATTTTGGTTGATTTTTTTTTTCTTGTCCATTAAAATGTTATGTAATTAGAGTACGTTTAAGGATCGAAAACGCATATGAGCTATATTTTGGCTACGCTATATAAATTTTTACCTATTCTAAAGATGATAGCATATTTTGGAAAAGCTACAGCAATCTGTAGAAAACAAAAGGCATTGAAATCTGTAAGCGAAGAACCTACAGTCCAACGCTCTAACCACTCATCCACGCTGACACCATATATTGAATTATGGACATAATTAAATTTTATGAGTGACTTGAAAAATTTACTACTGGATAACATTTTGATTTATTTTATACGCAGAGAGACTGCCCTTCTTTACGACGACAAAGTTTCATCGAAAGTGAGTAAACATCGTGTCGCCTACGTAATAGCTCACGAATTGGCACATCAGTGGTTTGGCAACCTTGTCACCATGAAGTGGTGGACCGACCTCTGGCTCAACGAGGGCTTCGCTACATATGTAGGAACGTTGGGTGTTGACAAGGTATGTATAAATGATTGATACTTGTTACTTTCTACAGTCTTTATCTGCCTACGACATCATATTAGCAGATTTCCCTTAAGGGAAACCAGCTGTTGAGGTTGCACTCATGACGTGATTTCGAAACCTTTCCTCAATGTAGAAAACATTCAAAACTATATATATCGAAAATTCAAAATATCCCCAATACCATGAGCCAGATTGAAAACGTGTACACAGCCAATCTTGTTGCAAATGTTGTTATATAATTGTTCTTCTATACAGTTGTTCTCTATCTTGAATACTAACCTAGGGTTTTGCATTTTAAAAATTTCAACAGTTTTAGTCATTCCACATTAACAATAAGCAAAGGTCATCAAGTAAATTTTCATTTCTTGACTTGAAAATATTTATTTGATTTATACCATACTACACATTTAACTTTTTCATTCAATACCAATGGACATATTCATAAACGGGTTAAATCGGACCAGGAGCGGGGGGAGGTAGAGGAATGGAGTTTGAAATTGTAAAATATTTCCGTTGTTATAAGCCGGATCGACAAAAATGTATAGAACCAATCGTGTTAAACTATTGATGATGCCCTGCAATTATTGTTATATTGATTTTTTCGTAACTCAAATTTTACGAATGCGAGTTATTCGCAATTTCTTGGTTTCAGTCTTGGATAAACCCACTCTTCTACTCATGGAGAATATGTGGTGAAATGAGCACGTGAGAAATCTGCTTATATTAAGCAGGTCCCTGCGCGAAGGACATCTTACCACTGGATAAGATGTCCGCCCTGCACGTAGGATCCCAATTAAGATAATCTGTCCTCAGCATATCTCCCTTCATGTCAAGCAGACTTTTAAAAATTTCCATTTTACTTTCCAGAATTAGGAACAGAATTGCTTAAACTCATACCGTATCAGAGGTTGTCTAATAATATGTTCTGATACTATGTAAGGAACTGTAAAATTAGACCAATAAGGGCGGAGCAGTTAATCCTCTAGTATGTCTAGAGTTAGCATAACTACATTCGCCGCCAATGCTAGTATTTCACCTTGTAGTATGGCCTTTCTCATACCTATAAAAAGAATAAAATCTGCCCCAGTAGCAGATTGCCCAAAACCCCAGAAAGTATGAAAAGTTAAAAATATAGTATTCGGAAGGAGAATCGAACGTATGCGAGGCTGGTATAAATAGTAGCACTTAATTAACGTTCAAAAAAGAAAGAAAAATACTATAAAACATAAGGTCTATTCATTAGAACAAGAAGCGTGCAGAGCAGATGTGTAACTAGAAAAGAAAATATATTGATCTAGAGTTACGCAAGTTGCACTGAATTTATTTTTGTCCTCTTAGATCATATCCCTGATATTTAATTTTATTCTGTAAATACTCTTTCTCTTGTCTTGCAATGTTTTAGGGTCATCAAGAATTTTAAGTTGCCTTTTAAATTAAAATATTGCATATTAGTGATATTTTGTAACAACTTATTGCTCCTGATAACTGGATTCCAAAAGCACACCTACCCAAAAAATGGGTTTTTTTTTTAGCTTTCAGCCTTTACTAAACCCACTCTTAACTCAGGCGATTTTCATGTATCGAGCTTATAATTCCAGTTGTTTCTCCCTTATATATCGTCCTAAGTTATAAATAGAGATAGGAATGCGCAATTGACGTCATCTACATATCATTCCACCATATGAGAAATGTGCTTGGTTTAAGTAATCAGCTTTTCAAGGCTTATTACCAATCAGTTCATTCAGTTGACTTCTGAAATATCGCCATCATAACTTAAAATACTAATGTTTTCATGTGTTCAAGAGAAATCGTATTAGTCGCAAAGGATTCTGTCAAATATTAGACGATAATTTGACAGATGTTAGAAGATAATTTGAGTTCTAATTAATTTGACCTTTAGAATAGGTTCTCCTCTAGAATTGAACAATTATGTAACATACTTTGTGGTATTTACGTACTTAATGTCACAATTACACAATAAATAGCCCTTGCTTTGACTGTGAGAACAAAGTGAATATGTAATACTTTTCACCAGAAGTCTACATTGTATTTTTTGAGGTTTTCCTCTAAGCTTTTACATAACGATATAAGCGACGAATGTTAGTAAAATTCATAATTTGTAATTACTTATAAATTAGCAGTATTATCGCTCAATGTTACTACTTCCTTCTTGCTAACGAAGAAGTAACAACGAACTTCGTTAATTTATAATGTAAGTTGATAAATAGTAAAACATATTTCAGTTGAAATAGCAGAAAAATATTTAAGCTCGCTCTTCCATTGGAAAATTGATGTAATAATTTATTTTAATTATGAAAAGTGGGTTAGTAGACGATAGAAATTGTACGCGATGATAAATCCATCTTACTGGGGCATACAAACACATTTGCTGTCACTACATGTTCATGTCATGGATGCACTGTTCTACGTTATGCCACACGGTAGCAAAGTTGGTCAATCAAAATGGACATGGCCAAATTTTCAACCCAACAAATGGAGAAAATAAATATCGCAATGCTATTAGGGATTGTTGACAGTAGCTATATTGGTACAATCCGATTTAAAAACGTCCGTCACGCAGGGGCTGCGTAAACTAGCCAGATTTCCCACCCACTGGTATAATATACTTGTGACACCACATATTCCTATTTGTACTAAAAACCGATGAGTAGAAGGGTTGCCGCGGGGGAGGAGGTTGTGGTTACTGAGGGATGTAAACAAATGCCGAATAACTCGATTAGTATTTGAGTTATGAAAACCCATAGAACAACAATTGTAGAGAATCAATAGTTTAACAACATTGGTTCTATAACTTTTTACAATCTAACTCATAATAACGGACATAATCTAGATGTACACAGCAGGCCTGTTTTCCTCTAAAATACGTCCATCTATATCAGTATCCCTCGGTGCCACCTTAGGACAAAATTTAAGTCCTTTATATAAAACAGACATTTCTTGAAAATATTACATCGGTTAAATTTACGCCCCTCGGAAAGAAAACAAAATTATCAGTAACTACATTGGGGAGTTTTCTACAGTTTTTTGAAAAAAAAATTTTAACCAAGCTGTTACGGGGGATTTTATTAATCTGCTGACAGTTTTCTCAATAACTACTATAAGTTTGGCGGCACATGTTACAAGATGGATCGGTGCCTAATCATGGGCAGCCCCGTCAGTCCACTTGCTGCTGAAATATTTATGAATATGTTGGAAGAAAATATATTAAGTCCCGCCGTAACCCATATCGTAGGTTTATTAATTTCTGGGTCCGTTATGTTGACACCATTATTTTTAGTGGCTCACGGTAGGATTTGGATGGACAGTACTCTTATCTGAATAGTTGTCAATAGGCATTTAAATTTACCTTGGAAACTGAAAAAGAGAATAAACTTTACTAGCTTGATCTTGAGATAGTGAGGGATGGGAGGTGACATAGATTCGGAATTTTTCGAAAGCCTTTAGCTACCGATTTATTAATCTCTGTGGATTCGTTCTACCACCCCCAGCACAAAATGGCTGGTTTGTTAAACTTAGTGGACAGACACCTAAATATATCGTTGACCCAGGGGAAATACGACGCGGAAGTAAGTTCTATAAAGCTTTTGACGTCGGATATGAGGAGAGAATGGTGGAAAGATTGATAAATCGAAGGTACAAGAAGATAGGCGATCTGATGGTTGAAGTCTAGGCCAAAGTCAAAAAGAATTAACCTATTTCCATTCCTGACTTAGATCCTGTCTCAGAGAGGATTGGAAAGATATTGAAGGAAATGGGTGTTTAAACTCCCTCCCCTCCACTGGTCCGATTTCTGCCATTAACGAACTTGATCTTTCTTTTTGCACAAAACGATTAAATATTGAGTTTGGTAAAGATAAAAAAAAAAAAAAAAAAAAAAAAAAAAAATGTGACCGCTAAAGTTTTAAGTCACATATATATATAATTTTGAATGGACCTCATTTTCTTTATCTCCTGGGTAGGACTGGAGGACATTTATCGAAAATCACTTCATGAATACAACCTCAATATCTGGCAAAATCTGCTAAAATCTACAAGCCTTGAACCATTTCATTCTTCTCAACTTAAGAAAGTCTATCACTCACATTAAGTGCCTCGTTTTAATAAAAGTCTCTCACTAAGGGATTTTGTAAATTAAGAAAATTTCTCATGTGTTGGAATGATACACTAGTAATGCTATCTTACCACATAAGTGTCTATTTCTAAGTCAAAATTCGATTAGTATTAGTGGGGGTTTACTAAAGGTTGAAAACAAGAAGATAAGAATAACTTGCTCGAGTTACAAGAAAATGTATGCAAAAACAATTGTAGAGCACAATAGTAACAAGATTGGTTCTATAACAATTCTCGATCCGGCCCCTTAATAGCAGTGATATTTTAAATTTTATATATATATATATATATATATATATATATGTCCATAT
Organism: Riptortus pedestris; assembly: GCA_019009955.1. Lineage (NCBI taxonomy): Eukaryota > Metazoa > Arthropoda > Insecta > Hemiptera > Alydidae > Riptortus > Riptortus pedestris. The sequence continues at coordinate 73,737,880 of CM032231.1, forward strand.
AAAGTATATATATATATATATATTTATACTTTTGAATGAACCTTCACTTTCATCAACTCCTGGCTGTATTGATGGGCATTTGAAGAAATGTTTCAAAAATTGCATCATACCAATATCATATCTTTTAAGGGAAATTTGCTAATATTGTGTCTAACTGTCTATAGGTTTTCCAGAAATATTTTCAATGTATAAATAATTTCTGTTTTTTATTTTTTAGTTACAAAATAAATGGAAAAACTTATAACATGGGATTTTTATCCCAATAGTAATCTTTTGAGCTCATTGCGCCAGTTTGATGGCTCCAATTCATCTCTTCATTAATTAAAATTTTAACAATCAATTGTCAAAATTTTGATTTGGACGATTTTTCATAATTTTAATTATTAATGAGGAATGTCCACCTTGATCCAAAATTTTCACCACTGTGCACCAGCATCCTCAAACTAGGGCAGGCAAAATGCTTATCAATCAAGTCAAGGCACTCTGATGATGATGTGACCTCACATTCTATCTTCTTTTAATAAAGACCTCATATGAATCATACCTGGAAATCATATAACATGAGATATTCAGTGATTATCAGCGTTAAGTGAAAATCATGTATGTAGTAGTGGGGATTTACTGAATGCTGAAATAATTTAAAAACAAATACCTCGGGTAATATTCAAACTAGAGAAAAATGAATTTATCAACAATTAACCTTAATGTTAGGATTAGCTCAATGTTGTTGGTCTTGGTACTGCTAAAGTGCTGCAATAAGTCATACTTAACTGAAAACCATGATTTCTGTAATTTATGTATTTTTTACTGGGTAGGGTATCATATCTGCATATGTGACCAAATTGTAACGTTATGTTATTGTGCTTGGATTTCATAATTATAATTGTTAAAGTTCCATTTTGCTATTTGGCTTCCACCTTCGCAATAATAATGCTTTTTGAGCTATGATTTGTTGCAGCAAATGAACATTGTGTGTCTAGAGGGACTAATTTCAATTCCAGCATTTTTATTTTTTTTTAGGATGGTTGATTATACATTTCTCCCTTGCATAATTTCCATTGTAAAGCTATTGATAAGCGACCCAAAAAATAAAAAACCCGGAAAAACAGGCTTTGTATGTAACTACGAAATTGATAGGGAAGATACATGATGGTCACATAGTGAAGTTGGTTTGACTGCTAGCCCTTCTTGGGTATGATCACAAAACTTAGTCTAGTTTTGTTTACCTTGGAGTTTCATGAATTTCTAACATACTTTTATTTATGTTCAAAAATGATTACGATTTCGTTTTATATTTAAAAGTTATTTCCTTCTACTTAAAAATGGTGCATTTAGATTCTAATTTAAACACTAAAAGTTGTAATTCATCTTAATATTTTATATGCATATTTGTTTTTAATATATGGTCAATATTAGTCCATTTGATGTCATCTATTTTAGTACTAAAATTCCTTTCCATTGTTCGTGTAGTGATACAATTTATTTATTTATTTCTTACAAACTTTGTACTTATTTTATATTTTAGCTTTTCCCTGAATGGAACTACCTTGCAGAGTCTGTCCTGGACTTTGTCAGACATGTATATGACTTAGATTCATTGAAATCATCTCACCCAGTTTCAACAGAAATAGGACATCCTTCAGAAATTAGCCAAATATTTGACACAATATCTTATAAGAAAGGTAAAATATTATTTTAATGAGCTTTTAACATTTTTTAAAGAGGTTGTTTTACTAAAGTTGATAATACTCTTTTTTATTTTAGGTTGCTTCATTCTGCGCATGATGCACTTGTTCTTGGGTGACTCCTTCAGGGTTGGTGTAACAAACTACTTAAAGAAACATAGGTAAAGTAATCCTTTACTATTTATAATCAGAAAATTACAGTATGTAAACTTTCACTCCATAGTCAGGTACTAGGAATCATTAACCTCAACCACAGCTTGAAACTCAATAAGTTTCAAGTAATAACAAGGTCAGATTGAGGCAAAAAAAATTCATCAAGATTGGTTAAAATTCTCACCCTACAGAACTAAGTATTTTATACTTTGTACACAATCTAAGAAAGCTTTGAAAAGTCGTTGATTGGTATCAGACACAGGCATTCGGCAGCATTCAGGAGAATGTGGCTACTTGACAAAGTTTATTCCTAAACCTGGAGACCATACAGAAAACTAATATCTATGTTTTGCATTTAACTGAAAGTAGTGTAAAAAAAGTTGTTTAATTGATTTTGAACTGAAGGTGAATTTATTAAAATCTTCTTCATGAACTTAAATAGAAATTATAGCTTTAATTACAATCCTCCTCTTTCATCCTTTTACACAACATACCAAAGGTTTAGTTTTACATAGAGCTCTAGAAAATGTTTGCCACTGTATATTATGTACATCACAAAAGGTTTCCGCTGACTATTTGATACAATATCTCCCCAATTGGATGTATATTCTTTTCTTTCGAAGCTTCTCTCTATTCAATTTAGTGTTATAGATTTTCTGTAATACAAGGGAAAAATGGTCTATTATAACTCAGTTTTATTCAATTTCAAATATAGATTTGGAAATGCTGAACAAGATGACCTGTGGGAATCTCTGACTGAACAGGCCCACAAAGATGGTACATTAGATTCAAGCATGACAGTCAAGGAAGTTATGGACACTTGGACTCTACAAACTGGGTACCCGCTATTAACGGTCAGCAGGGATTATGAAAAAGGAACTGCTTCTTTTGCTCAGGTATTTACTGATAATTTTGAGAAGTAAGGAAATGTTTGATTTCGTTCTAATATTAATATTTTAAATACTATGTTAATCTATTTTTTTAAAAATTTGTTTTTTCTTCTCCATTTACCTGTTGTTTAACTATGCTACCTATTAGATTCAGGTACATTCAGTGGTTAGAATTGAAGCTTAAGAGCTTTCATTTTTTAATTTGGTATCATACTGTCTATACAGTGAAATGTTGCATATTCTATACACACCTGTTTGTAAACGAGTAATCCTGCCTAGGGTATCACACTAACTTATATCCCACTTCTAACAACAACAGTATCATCTACCCTGCTCTAGTAGTGAGTGACCTGATGAATTAATGTTTATTTGAGGAGGGGAGTGAGTCTTCTTCAATATTCACTCTCAGCTTCTAAATAAAGGTGGTACATGCAGGTACCTACAGCTTTACTACTACGACCCGCTATGTAGCCTGCTATTGATATTTACTCCAAATTAAAATATTAATAAACTATTATACTAATTTATTTTATGCATTATTTTATGTATATAAACCATTAAATAACATGTTTTAACCCAACACAAAATAACAGAGATATTTGCGATTACTTATTTTTACCTTTACGTTAAACTCAAACTCTTCCTGATCCAAGCTCAGGCATTGATAAACATAATTATTAGTGCTAAATGAAATGTTTAAGTTTTGAGTATGACAACAGTCAGACAAAATTTTCAGTTGTTGGAGTGTTAACCAAAAAAATTGTGGTTTCCAAAGCATTAATAAAAACTACAGCAATAAGAGACAACCAAAAATTTTGGACAATAAATATGTTTGTCCGTTAGCACTAAATATTTTTCTTTAATTATTATTGGAGTTTATGTGTTCATTTTTTTTATAATAATAATTTGTTTTTAAATGATAACAGTTTCAATTATTAGTTTTTCTTACTGTTAAATAGAGGAGGTTCCTGCAAGTAGAATCAGATGGGAAAGAAAAACAGAAAGAGCCTTGCTGGTGGGTTCCTCTGACTTATGCAACTCAGGATAAACCTGACTTCAATAGAACTTCACCACAACTCTGGCTAAATTGCGCAAATCAAGCATCAATCGAGCTTAAGGACCTTGATCCCAATTCTTGGCTCATCATGAATATTAATATTGCAGGTAAAATTAATAGTCCATTACAAGAATATCCAGCAGCTATTGAACCTGTACCTTTTATCTACATAAATAAAATAATCTCCAATTATATGATAAATTTAATATTTACAACAACAACAGGAAAGGAACAATTTACATTAATGTGAAAGTTGCCGATAAATGTTAATTAGAACAGATAAATATATTTCAATTATCTATAATAACACAATAATTTTCCACTATTATATTCCTAACATAATTAATTACCTTTAAAGCTAATAATAATAGAACACTATAAACCAGTAGAAGAAAAGTGAATATCTTTATTGTGCACTCTCCCTCTTTCCAGCTCCCCCCCCCCACCAAAATTGCCACATTGTGTACAGAAAGCCCTCATGATAATAATCTTGCCCTTATATAATGATTAGGAAAACATGCCCAAAGTGAAGCTAAATATTCACCAATATCAATATATAAAAAAATATATAAATTATAATGTATGTACATTGGAGGCTAATGAAGATGGAGGAAAGTATACTACATATTAGATTATCACAGTAGGCAAGATGAATGACCACTACTCCTTGCATAGGAAGTATATGTGTTTTAAGTTAATCAAACGCTTGAGAAATCTGTTTTTCAAATCCCAGCACTGGAAAAGTTCTAAATCACCAGAATCCCGGTTATCTGATCCAGGGGCCAGGTCATCTCTCATCATGGAAATTTTCAACGGCACTTCATACATCTTCATCATGCTGAATAGAAATCTATATAAAATATGTTCTTACTTTGGCTCCCCAACCAGTTCCCTTAAAAATTGGTTGGTATAAAGATTTTATACTGGCTGGTGAAGATGGCCTGGGTGTCATTGTCAATTTTCAGATGCCCCGACCGCTGGACCAAATAACTGGTGTTCAGACGATTTTTATAAGAGAGTTACATAAATATGATGTTGACTAGCATCTCCTCTATTGCCATTTGACAAGCAAAATACTGGGGATAGGACATTGCAATATTGTACTAAGTAAAAAATGTTGACAATTAATTGAATGCTCTTTGAACCCGTCACTCAGTGTGCAGACTATGGAGAATTTGGCTTACAGAGAAAACTTTTTGAATACAACCATTAAAATATGTAATTAAATTAGAATAGTACTGGTCCAGATAGCCAAGTGATTTGGGTTTAAGTTTTTGTAGATCCAAATAATGTTTTTCTAATGTTAAAAATAATAATATAAATTGTCTAATCACTGGGCATTATCTGAGTATTATTAATAAAAAAAGCTCATACACTCAGTATGGGTATCCTATTCAAGCCAATTAAATGTTGGCAGTTAATTGTTTCAGTTTAGTGGGTTTCCATTTTTAATCTACACACTTTTCATAAATTTTGGGGAGGTTGGTTTAAACAGAGAAATATTTGAATTGGTTGTAACTCGAATATATGGCACAATTGGTAGAGCACTGGCCTAGATTGTCAGATCTGGTTCGAGATTCAGCAGATTCAAATAGTTTTTTCATATAGCTAAAAATATTACAAGTAATAAGATATTTTTACAATTATTCTTTTGATTTTGCGGTGTGTTTTATAAAGTACTGAAATCATTGTGTAATAGACTGTGAAACATATTAATGATTAATTTACTTACTTAACTTTGATTGATAAAATAAAAACTACAATTTCATAGTTTGTGTTTAGTTATATGGGTTTTACATAAAAATTTGTTTCAGGTCTTTACAGAGTAAGTTATGATGAGAAGAACTGGAAATTAATTAGTGATGCCCTGAACAGTGATGAGTTCACTAAAATATCACCAATGAATAGAGCTGATATTTTACTTTCTGCCTTTGATCTGGCCAAAACTGGAGATCTCTCGTATGAAACAACTTTCTCTATAGCTGGATATTTAGAGCGAGAAACAGAGTACCTACCATGGAATAATGGTCTTCGTAAACTGGGGGGACTGGCATCTCTTCTTGGCAGAACAGCAAATTTTGGCAAACTAAAAGTAAATTCAACTTATACATAATAAAAGTTAATTTATAAAATTTATTTATCTCTCTAAATGCTTCCTACTTTTTTCACAATTTTAAGGATTTTAATATATCAAAGTATGGTTTAATATACATTTAAAATCAGTAAAATATTTCAAATGGGAAGTCTGATAAATAGGGGTAAATTATTTATTCATACTGGGGTGAAATACTAACTGAAGGGAACTCATACATTAACACTAAAAGAAAATTGGTCTTTAGCACAAATATTAACTCTCATTAATTTATTTGTCTTTATAAAACTTATTGAAATAAGTCATTTAAAAAACTTCACCACCATAAGACTCAGGATCTTATGGTCAAGTGGACTCCTACATTTTTTTTTTACAAATGCTTTTTCACTTCCAAGTATTTCTACCATTCTAATACATTGCACTGAAATGTGAGTCTATGAAGTTACACTACTCTTTGGCACAAATAACAAAAATTAACAAGCTGCTGACATGACTTGTGTGATTTTGGGTAAAAGAAAATAATTTTGTGTAGTCCATGTGTCCTTTCTCTAAACTTTTCAGCAGTACTTATTTGCTTATCAATTCCTGATAAATTCAAACTTTTATAACTCTAGCATCTACATTGTTTATATTCACTGTTTTTCATTAATGTTATTCAATTTATTTGTATTATTAGTATTTCCTTTTAGACAATTTCTCTACAATTTTTATTTTTGAATTTTATTAGTTAAATTTTAGGAAGAGTCTTTTTACATTTCTAAATTGGCAATTGTTTTGGTTTTTATATAATTTAATTATTTCTTGCTTACCGTGTTGTTCTAGTGTGTGTGTGTGTGTGTGTGTGTGTGTGTGTGTGTGTGTGTGTGTGTGTGTGTGTGTGTGTGTGTGTGTGTGTGTGTGTGTGTGTGTGTGTGTGTGTGTGCATATTGAGAGCACCTATGTAGATGGACACCTCTTTGTGAAGGGTTTTTCTTATACACAGACAAAGAAGACACACACACACTCACATATGCAAGGATATTTTGGAGGAAGCCAAAACATGTAGAAAAAATGATATAATGTTATCATTTTGTTTTTATAAGAATTTTTCTTGAATTTCATAATTTTGAAATTCAAGAGAAACTCATATTAGTTTTAGATTCTTGGTCCTATTTCAATGTATTAGCTAGAATATGTACTAACTGAATGTGATTAGCTAGTTTTGAAGGCAGGAATAAAGATAACTCAGTATCTTATAATTATATTTCTAGGCATACATGACTCGACTTTTAACTCCAATCTACAAAAAGTACAACCAGTTAACAAATATTCCAAAGGAACATGATAAAATACAGCTTCATAATGCAATTACCAGATGGGCAGTAGAAATTGAGCTGGGAGACTCAGTAAAACAAGTTCAGGAACTTTTTGCTAAGTGGATGGCTGCTTCAGACCCCGATAATGATAATCCGTAAGTAATTAATATAAAAATTAAATTAAATAGATTGCTTCAATATTTGTTTATTCTTTATGCTTTAATTGAACACTGTACAGTGTCCTGAACATTTCATCATAAAATCTAAAGGGGGCTAATTTAACTAAGATCTAAAGGTCATAGTTTGTTGATGAAACCACTGGCTTCTGCCAGATATAACTGTTTATGTGGTACTATAACCTCCGAAATCTATGAGTTGTTTGATAATGTGGATCCATAGTTGGTATCTCTAATAATATTGTTTATAGCTTCCATGGATCTAACAAGATTTCTATCAGGTTTCCATTAACTTCTGTACTAATCAGTCACAAAATTTAGCTGTTGTGCCAAAGATAGTCATTATCCCAGTTTGCTAAAAAATGCTTACATTATTTTCCACAAATACACTTCTGTGGGAGAAAGCTGTTCCAGACTCTCTCCTGGAGGTAAATTTACTGGATGGTTGTTTAAGTCCTTTGCTTATTTGTCTTTGTATTTTATGAACTTGTATAGCTTAGTAGTGCTCCTCTGGCCAAGGAAGTGTATACATGTTCTTTCTCTATAGCATTTCAGTGGCTACTAGTGCTTAGTCCTGTGGTCATTTCAGTTATGGATGTTCACAACTATAACCTAATTATTTTAGGTAGAATGTCTAATTTTTTTCTTAACTTTTGTATTTAGAGTCAGTCACTGTTATCCCCCACCCCATGCGAGTGATGTAGAGATGAAATTGTTTGAATGAACTACAATAGGAACTGGTTTAAATCAGTCCAGTTAAGTAAGTGCTCGTAAATGAAGGTAGAACTGTATCTATACACCACTAAGCCCCCCTTACATGGTACACAGTGGGGCTGAAACAATTAGGTGATCCAGAGGTATTTTATAAAAATAGTTCTTACACATTTTATTTAGTTCTCTGACATCATAATTCTTTTTTTCTCTGTTTATTGATTTTTATTATCAGAACAGAGATTTTCTAGGTACTTTCAAAATAAGGATGTTGGTAACAGTTATAGCTAGCTATATAATAGCTATTTCTATTAATCATAGATTCTTCAGATTATGGACCTCTGACCTCCAAAAGCCTGCCCAGTTTTGCTCCCTTTCCTTCCCCCTAGTAGTGCAAGTTTAACATTACGTATTTATATAGGTAATTATAAAATGTATTTCTATACTATTTGTCTTTGTTTCTTAGGGTTCCAAAGGACTTGAGGAGTACTGTATATTGTAAATCTGTATTCTTTGGAGGACCAAGCATCTGGGACTTCCTATGGCAAAGATATCTGAAGTCCAATGTTGGAAGTGAGCAGGGGACCATTTTGTATGCTCTTGGTTGCAGTAGAGATATATGGATACTTAATAGGTAACTTCAGTAATTCCTCTTAATATTTTCTGTCCAAGCTCACTTTATTTTATGCAAACATTTTTCAAATGAATTTTCTCTTAAAGTTGTTATTCTCTTTTAATGAATTATCTTGTTTAGTATGTTAGTTATTGGATATTAATAGACAGAAGAGACAACAATTAATTAAGTTGATTCGTAATGAAATATAATGGAATTATTAAGTGTTAATAACATAAAAAAAATCAAAAAAATACTTATAAAAGAGTGAAGAATAATTTACAAACATTAAGGATGAATGGAAAGTAAGTCAAACACATAAAATAAACCTCCTCAGCATCAAGAGAGAAATAGGTAAATATTTCCCAAGAGAGGGAGAGGGACATAACTTTCGACGGCAACAGCCACGTCTGATAAAATTGTTTATCAGCCTAGATGGACCTTTACTGTAAAGTAGTCTCCTGATATGACAGTTAAATTTATAATTTTTGTTCTTGGAGTGGTCTAAAACAATTAGTGCAAAACTAATGAAGTGTATATTTCTTTTACTCTTCTTTTTTAGCGCTTATAATTGAAGAAGTTCACTTTTCCAGTAATATGAACTTACTAATAGCTACAATGAACAATTGTGTGCACATATAGAAATCAGCATAGTTATTGGGACCCCAAGAGAAGATGCTTCTTTACACTGCAGGAAGTTCTCCTCTTTAAGAGATTCTGTAGAAAGGAAAAAGGCACTGTCATTAGACCAACAGTTACCCACAGCAACAACATATGAGCTCCCACTTAAGAAAATGGTGGAGCTCTGTTGGTAGAAAAAAATAAATCGGGAGCCTTGAGAGACAAGTGCAGATAGCAGATCAGAAACAATGCCAATTTAGTGGATTTGAATGGAGAACCTAATATATATTAAGAAGGTAAGGAGGGGGGGGGCATAGGTGCAGATGGCTGAATGATCAAAGGGAGAACTTGCAGAGGCTAGATGTCTGCAATTAGTGGATCATAGTTGCTGACTTCGCTGAATTAACTAAGATGGTGCCAGAGGAAAATGTCTTGCAAGGACTATAGTGCCTACTTGTTAAGTGTATTATACATTACGTTTTTATAATCTGTAATCATAACAGAAGATCCCTACTTTGAAGTAACTTTACTATTACTAATAATTGGTATTTTTAGGTACCTAGAATGGTCAATAGATGAACATTCTGATGTACGAAAGCAAGACAGTGTATCAGTGTTCAGCGCTATAGGAAATCAAAATATTGGATACTATGTAGCATGTGATTTCTTTAAAAGAAGAATAAAGGATATTTACTCATAGTAAGTAGGAATGTTTAGTTTTCAATGATTTTTTTTTCTAAATATCAAATCTGTGACATAATTTGATTTAATATTAAGCAAATAATAAATTTAATTTGATATGAAGCACATAACTTTATTCAATTTGAATAAAACATTGCATATTAATAAAGCGCTACCTTAATTTCTAGCTAAAATATTCCATTACCTAAGATTATTATTATACAGCATTTACAGTTAGTTACAGATTGCTAAATATTAGATATGAGTGATGTTATGTTCGGATGACTTTATTGAGATGATAAATGTGAATTTTAAAATAACACAAGATAACCATTAGTAGTAGATGTATACATTTTTTACGCATGTATATGAAGGTATTCATTGAAGGGGACAGAATAAAAAGGAAAAAAAAATGAGATATATATAATATTTAGGGCTATTTATGCCATTTATAATAATTGTAGCAGAAATCAATTTTATATAATATGAAAGATAAGCTGAACATTTATTAGAAAAAAAAGAAGTTATGTTAATTTGTAATATAGTTGGTAACATCTATAATAAATTATGCAAGTTGATTATTCCAATCATATTTACTAAAAACTCTAAATTTTCTTAAAACAGCTTCCCTAGAAGAAATTTCTTAAAACAAATAATGTTACTTATATCCTACATTTTACCATTTATTCTAACTCTTTTAATTGCATTTCTGAGACGTGGATTTATATGAAATGAAAATCTTGCAAGTCACAAACTTTAATAGTTGAAGAGTATCATTATCCCCCCCCCACCCTCCTCGCATGCCAAAACACAATTAGAACTCTTTTGTGGGCCAGTACAAACAGATTTTTGCTAGTAATTTAAAATTTGATTTAAATGACTTTTATGGCTATCATTGTAAGTGCAAGTGGTAATAAAAAATATATATTTATATTATATTTTAATTAAAATTTTTTATTTATTTCAGTCATGCTGGAAAATCAAACAGATTAGGACAATACGTTGATGTTTGTGGAAGTAATGCTATTTTTGAAGATGAATATAAAGCGGTAAGATATTGCAGTAATTATTTATTATAATAATTACTTATTATTAATTATACATATACTAAAGGATCCTTACATCTAGGGGTTCTCATGGACACTGACAGTTATTCATGATTCTTATTCAAGCAATGAATTAAATTTTTCTCAGTCACTCTTTCAACCTTGTGTTCCAATTATACTCTGGGCCACAGATGGTCTTTAATGGGAGAACATGTAGTAGTAATGTTACTATTTCAGGGATAATTTATAGTATTTAAATCAACTTTTACCCCTCCTTTATCCAATTACCTCTCCAATATCCTTATGCAGCTGAGTTAGTACAAGGGAATGAATGGAGTTCAGAATCCTGTTTATGAGATGTTTCGTTTTTTAAAAATGTTGTTACAAATGGATGTTTTATATGGTTTTATATATTTGTAGAACTACTTCAGGAGGGACGAGAAGTCATTTTAACTTATTAGTGTATTGAGGGAAAGATAGCTCTGTAAACATAGTGTAAGTTTCCATTACAAGATTACAAGTCTATTTGTATAGGCCAGACAGGAAGAGAGAAAGTGGCCACCAGAATGTCGCAACACACAGTCGACTGTAAGCACAGAAGGACAAAGATGTGGCCAGGGGCACACATGGTGAACATTATAGTCGTCAGGTGCTCTTCAACCAAGAATAACTAAAAATTTCAACGTAGAGGGCTGGCTCATCCTGCCAGGGGTGTAAAACCCCTTATTACATCACAGAGCTCCCTATTGGTTGGCACAACTGCAATGGTCAATACTGCCAGCCAATAGGTGGGAACCTTAATCTCTTCACCACTAGACCAACTGTTAGTAAGGGCAACAGTCAGACTGCCAAGAGCCATGTAAATACAACCATCACCACCGTCTGGTGGAGCCGGTTGGTTTCACAAACGTAAAAGTTCAATAAACTCCTTCAAGCTATTTTTAAATGACTAGTAACAGATGGATCAACAAGTATTTCACTTGGTATACCATTAGTCTTAGAATATCTTGAAATTAAAAATAAATGTATCCCCAATGAATTTAAATCAAATACAGACAAATCAGTATTTATTTAAATTTTAAGAGTTTTTTAATTAAATAAAGATTGTATAAAATGAGATGTGAATGTAACAGGATTAAGCTCTGGATGAAGCCATGAAAATGGCTTGAAACATACAAAACGAGTAAACAGAAATAATCCCACTTACGTCCCTTTTAGCAGTAAGGAAGGTCATTTTACTATAAAAATAAGCATCTCATAATAATAATTATTTTTCTTGTTTTATCTTAGTGGAAAGAATTCTTGGATGCAAACAAAGTTATTCTGAAAGATTCTCGACTAGCAGCTGAACAGAGCTTGGAGACGGCACTTGCCAATATGAATTGGTTCAACAAGAACTACAAAATGGTTTCAAACCTCTTGGCACCCTGACATGATTTCAGGCTTACGAATTTGAAGAAACTTCCAAATTCATCAACATTTCTCCAAGCTGGTATAGCTCAAGTGTTCAGTATCACTTTTTTAAATATTTGTCTATGAACACAACAAACCAAACTAACAAAAGTTGTTACAAAGGCTTTATATAATAATATTAATCGAAATCTATGGTTATGAATATTACATTTATTTATAAAGAGGAATTTAATTTATTAATATTAATTGTATAAAATTTTATAGCAATTACGGTGTTAACTAGAATATGCAATATTTTAACAAATTTCTCCTTAAGAAAAAGTTTTTATTTAAGCTTCTAATTTCATATGATTTATTTAAGTATTGTCTATACGTTACTAGGATGGATTATATCAGTATTTTTTAGCATCTTTCTTTTCTGCCTGGAGGCATCTTTCTCCATTGAGCACAAATTATTTTAAAATGAAATGAATTAAGTACCCTATTATATATGAAAATTTTTAAATTGTTTCATCGTTGTAATTAATATTTCCAGTGTATTGCATTTGTATGTAGCATAAACTCATTATTTGATAGAACATAATAATTGTTGTTATTAATGTTTTACTAGCTATTAATAGTTACTGATCTTTAATATTAATTAGAAGTAATTCATTGTTTACTGTACAGAAACAATCCAAAATATGTAGTCCCTTGCCTTCTATCAGAGGATTTCTTTTCGTTAGGTGTTGTTGATTATCCATGTTGTCTGATTTGTTTTTATTATTTCAAGAGATAGACTTCGCAAAATATAATATAGTTAAATAAACCATTATTTAATATTATTACTTGAGGTCCATTTTTATATGTCTGTATTCAATCATAATCTTTACACATAAAAAATGTAAAGGACATTTATTAACATATAAAATTTATTAAATTAGAAAATGCATGTGAACCGTTTTTAGATATTCTCTTTTCAGGTCAAGTGACCCACTACATTGTCTTTCCAAATTTGAAAAACAATTTATTATATAAATATAATAAGAGTTTATATTAGGGACCACAAAATTCTTATATTTTAACTCTGCAGTTTATAGTTGTTTAATTCTATCTTGTCTGTTTGGAAATGACAAAGTAAATTCATTTAAAGAAGTTCTTTCTTTAATTTTGGAATTGTATGGTTGTTTTATTGTATGCATATTGTATAATTGTTCAATTATATACGTCTACAAAATAGGCAGAGCAAATGGATTTGATATTTATGCAATTATTTATTATAACACAGCCAATTTACTTCAAATTGAACTTTTCAAAATTATTATACTATAAACTGATATTGCTATTTTATCTATTTGTGGCAAAATGATGTATTTTTTCTTTGGAAATTATCACAAATATAATATGTTTTTTAAAGTAATTTGTAAAATGTTACTTGAAGTGGTTAATTTATTTATTAATTGTTATTTTTGTTTTTTACAACATTGTTATGTAGTTGTACATACATAGATAAATGTTGATCATTAATTTAAATTTAAGACCTATCAATCATTTTAAGTTCAGTCACTTAAAAATGAATGCAAATAATAATTTTTTTCATTGACTATGAAATTCTATTGTAAAGTGTTTGCAAGTTATGGGTTTATACTAAAGTATTAACAATATTTAAATTTTAAGGTGTGCAAGAAATTTATATATAACGGAAAAAAGTATTACAATTAACCAATTTACTTAATCCTTTTTGAAATCTTTATATTCTACTAAAGTGGGATTAGTAATTTATTTGTGGAGTGTAGTAAAATAAATAAGTATTAAAATTCGTACATTTTGTATTATAAGAAAAATGTAGTGTAACTTGTTAAGGAAGAAACATTATTTCAATATTTGTTTTGTTTAGTTTCTATTAACACTATATTATTTAATACTATAAATTTTAATATAATATTGAATTTATTTATTTACTGATTCTTCACAGATTTATATTAAAGAATTTGATGTAGAAAAAATTATTAATTTCCTCAGCCTCCATGTGATGGCTATATTAGTACTGAGCTACTTATGTTATTGCTTCATTCAATAACTTTAATATACACCGTATACATTTGTATATACAATCAACCAATTAATAAAACTGAGATCATAATTTCGAGTTCACATAGAGCCCGAATTGGTATGAGTAAAGTGTCATGCTTTTTTAAGAAATATCAAAGAAATCATTTAATAATAAAGAATTAGTAGAACTATCCTAGCCAGAGTAAACATAGGTCATATAGAGTAATTATTATCTCAGTTTTTGGAAAAATACATTATATTTTCTTCAGAAAAGTTTCTATTTAATAGACAAAATATATCATAGCTGACAATTTCTTATTTTAATCCTTATGAGCAATACTTTAAATAACAGTAATTACAAATAACAAGATCAAAACATTAAATTTGTATAGTTATAAAAATTAATTCATACTCATTGGGGCAAAAAGAAAGGAGCTATAGTATTGCCATTTTTCTAGTTATTGAACAATTTTACAAAAGTAATCCTAAATAATTGTGATTATGCTATCAGAAATCTTGATATAGATTTAAGTTCTTATGTATTACAAAATCAAATTAAAATAAATCCTTATGAAAAAAAAATGTTATTCAATGTAGTGATTTTATTCATTTTTAAAGATAGAGATGATTTTTAAAAATGCTCATTAACCACAGTGTTTTCAAAAGTATTCTGGCTGAAGGATGCTGTTGAATGGCTCTTTCTTAAGTTAAGACCATTTTAGAAGATTGCAGTCTAATTATTTATAGTACTCATGTGCAACATTTTTTGAAACCAGAAGGTGCTGCAATACAAAAAGCTGCTACTAAAATAAAGAATATATGCTTAAAAATTAATATTTATGTTATTATTTTAGTGTCTGTTACTAAGACTAATTGGAAGATACTATCTTCAGATTAGATAACTTGGCTAGATGGGATTAACCCAACCAAATAAATTTCCATGGGGGTGGAATATAACCCAATGCATAAACAAACATAGCTAACCTGAACTTCCTTTATATACCTGAGTAGAAATTCTTTCTGGATCATTAGAAATGTGGTTTAATATTATAGTATATTACAATATGTTTTTTTAGCATTTACTTGATGTGTTTGTAAATAAACTTTTAAAACTATGAAATGTTCCTTGAAATTGGTTAGTTCAATTTATTAATAAAATAAATGTTTTAACTTAGTTTATGCTTTTTTTTCTTTACCTTTATTTTCCTTTCAGTATTTCAGTTTTTATGAATGCAATGTGAGTTGGGAGCAGGTGGAGGAAAGGGAAGGGGAGGAGAAAGGAGTGGGGGGAGAGAGAATGGGAGAGACCCACTCTGTCCCAGAGGGGAGAATGATCATAGTGAGAGGGCAGGGAAAGAGAGAGTATGAGGGAGAGAGAAAGAGATTTACATATAATTCGTGAATAGCCTGGTAGGGATTCATACATTACAATTCTTCTGTTCTTCAAACCGCATCGCTACGAAAGGTCTAAACCAACCCTGCTTTAGTGGTCTGAGACATCTCCAATCCTGACATTTTTTGTTTTTGTAAGGGTGCTGTTTCAGGGATTTAATTATGTCTATTATTTAATATTTAATTATGTTATTATTTAATAAGTCTATTCCACTTCCTTTCCCAAGCCAGCGCCCTTAAAATCACAAAATATTATACTACCTGATAAGATGGCTGGATTGCCATCAATAATTCCTGTTGAGAGTAGAGACGTCCCAAACTCATATATTGGCAGATAGTCTATTTTGACAATTTCTTACAATTCTTGTTCATTAGTATTCACCTCTTCCACCCAATTCATTGTTCTAATTGGATGTCCAAATTTGGGTATGGAGCTTGGAAACATTTTACTGATAAAACTCATATTATAATACATATTTAGAAAGTTCTGTGGTCAATTAGAACACTCTAGCAATACATGTATTTGAATTTGTAAATTCTAAAAATACAACTGTTCCTGTTTTACAACTGTTCCTCCGAAATATGTACATCCCTTCGAGAGCCAATGAAAAAGCAAAAAAATTGTACTATCTTTTATTTATTTTTGGTATTGAATATACTATCTGCAAATAACTAATAATTTAATTATTTTTTATAGAGAATTTTTGATTAAAATATATTTGATCATAAACCTTAAATTCCCCCCTCTTCGTGAGACTTAGATTAGAGAGGAGTTTAACCTACTAGCCTATATCCGAATTCATGGCTTAGTCAGTAGAATATTGGTTTAGACAGCTAGAAGGCCTGTGTGAGTTTTTTCTCATATAAAAAAAAAGTCCGCCCTGTTAAGTCTGTGTAAACTAAGCAAATTTCTTAGATGCTGGACACAATACTGTTCTGTCTCCCATTAGATATTTAGTAGCTCAAGTGCTCCAAATTAAAATTATGTAGAAAGAGTTGGAGGAAAAGTATATATAGAAAAATAATTATAGGAAATTAAATTTGCAAGAAGATGACTTGTGTAACATGTTTCTAACTGACATAGTAACAGACATTAAAGTATTTGATTTTACCCCATCTCATGACCAGACTCGAAAATAATCTGCTATTGAGATTATATTCATGATGAGATTTCTTAAAAAATGTCTTATCATTTGGATCAGTATTGTTATGTATGTTCTGAAGGGTATGAGGGTAATTCTGAAGGGTTTTATATATATGAAGGTTCATATACAGTGAGAAATATAGAAATATATATATATATATATATATATATATATATATATATATATATATACACACACTATGATATTTATTAAATATGGTAATCTTAATTCTAAGAGTATTAATTCAAAGAACATTTGTTTGTTTAGTTTTATGCTTATTGAAGGTAAATCATTAAGGGGTTATAACTTAGTGAATGTTATATAATCACAATTTAACTTTTCCTTCTCTGTTTATATTGTGATTTCATTCATGAAATCATAAAAATACTGGGAATATTTATAGAGAACATAGTAAGTATGGAAGAGTCGTCAAATATAGGTAAATAAGATAAGCATGATATCAGCGGTGTGTGTCATAGATAACAGGCATTCACACCTCAGCCTTATTCTAAGAGTATTTCTGGCCTAATTAATGATGCATTGCAAAAGATCCGTAGGAATTTTCTTGCTCTCAATTGGTAAGTAATTTAAGCTAATATATGCTCTTCAAATTATATGAAGTAAAGTAAATAAATACCAAATAGTAGCACTAAAAATATGGTGAGACATGAAATATTGATAGATGAATCTGGTAAATTTTAATTAGATATTCATATTTTTTAGTTATTCTTTCTACTTTACTATCAGAAGTAGAAGCCAGGAGAAAAATACTTCAGGGCAGAAAAGTACTGAATCGGGAATACTACAGTAAGTAAATTTCACTACAGCCTACAAACTTTAATATAAGCAAAAATATCTTATCAATAGATCCATTATATCTTGGCACTTTTCCTTCTAAAATAATACATGTTCTACATTTTATAGCTTCCTTAAATAGCCTCCGGAACATATCTGATGATAAGACTATCAAACTAAATGTTCTGTAATGTAATGTAACTAATTAATTAGTTCATTTTTTATGCATTTAATTGCATACCCATCTTCTTCATTATCGCTAAATGTTCAGATCCAATTAAATGAATTGTGACCCTCCATACTGAAAAATGGGGTTTGAAAAAACATATGTTAATATTGTGTTAAATTTTAAAATTGTGGTTGTTGTTTTTTATTTTATTTTTTTTTTTTTGTAGTTTACATTAATAAAATTAATTTATTTTTCACATCACATTTTAAAGCTATATTAATTTAAATTAGTCTAAATTTAAGTATAATACATACAAAAACATTTTACAAATAATAAAATAGCTGCAAGAATTATAATGTTTGAAATAAAATGTTGGTTTAGCACATTGTAAGTTGCCAAGAGTAAAAAATGGGGAGTGCGTCTATTACAATTGAATTCTTGAAAGATTAAACAACTTATTCCTGAAATATAATTAATATTGGAATTTGTGTTTAATTAACTCTTCCTAGTCCAGTCCCGCTTTTGTTACTACTATTATAAGTTCGTTTGAGATGCTCTATTAGTGAGAGCTAAAAAATGAGTCAGGACTACAATTACTCCTTAAGAATATTTTATTTTTTGAAGGTACCCTCCCCCCTCCCCAATATCCAAGCATAGTCATAAATAGGACTATATTTCCAGACATTGCCGTGGATAGTAGGAATTTTATTTCAAATTGCATTTCATTCTAAAACTAGTTACCATGTTCTGTATTTACCAATAGAATCATTTTTTTTTTGTACTATGTTTGGATATATCGAAGGACAAGGATTTAAAAAAAAAAACAAAAAAAAACCTGCTTGAATGCATAAAACTATCTTTATTGAATCTCCTTTAATTTTGTATTTGTATTTTAAATTCATATCATACAGATTTACCAATTATTATTGTACAAAAATGAATTAAACATTTAAAAAAAAAAACACCTTCAATACAGGTGTGGATAAACTAAGTAGATTTCACAAAGGCTAGAATTACACATAGATTACATCACCTCACATTTTATACTCTATTTATTCTCATTGTAAACAAAGCTTTAAAATTAAGCAAACAATAGAAGATAGGGGTTTACTGAATGCAAAAATTCAAATAACAAATTGGACATTAATAAATAAAGAATAATACTAATCAATCAGATTAGTATTATTGCATAAAACCATCATATGCCATTGCAGGAAAAGTGAAAAAAAGAATCTTGTGGTTTAAATTATGGTTTCAACCAGTCAACTCTAACATCCATACATCTGCCACATTCTAGTAATCTTTACTGCAATTTCACTATTTCCATATTTTGGCATGGATTTGTACATCACTATGTGCAATCATTGTCTCAGTCACTTCTTTAAATTTATCTCACCATTTAATTGAGAATGTAATGCTTTAGAAATGCCATGCTTATTTTACAACTAACTATTGAAAAAAGTCCATTGAATATTCTTTAAAAATGCTATTGAATTTTCAAGTTCTGGAATGGGTAGAAACTAGGAGTCAAATTGAATTAGATATTGTTGTTTTGGAATTCCTCCAGAACTTATACATAAGTAAAATCTCCAAGATTATTGCTTTCTTCTATCTATAATTTTCTCTTTAAGTAAATTTGGTAATAAATTAGTATCAAAGGAACTATTGAAATTATTAAACAATTATTGTTTGATTACATATTTGGAGTTGGAGGTACCATACTAAGTGTTACGGGCTTTCAAGGCTCACGTCAGTTTCTCCTCATATCTGCTGACTATTCCAATAAAAAAATCATTCTTCATTTTTAATTTTTTCAATTGCTCTTATTTATTAACATCCACTTTTTGCTAATAAGGCTAATTGGGATGGGTTATCTACAGGCTACCACCTTTTTCTGGCCAGGGTGGTACTAAGGATTTTATTTAATGAGTTTGTCACTAAATAAATTCCTATTCCCCAGGTGGGAATCGAACCTGCTACTCTAGGTTTACTATGTGAGATTGAAGGCAACGCTATAACTCACATGGCTAACCTGAACCCCATTTTTTTTTTTTCCAATTATGATAATATTATTATTTAAATTAAAAATGCATCTGTTTTAAAATAATTATGTTTAATTGAAAAAGAAAGTTGGTTACCTTTTGGTTTATTTTTTGTATTGGTCACTTCTTATAGAACAGTTCTACTCATTGTAATAGAGACTAAATTGTAATAAACAGGGCAAGTTTATTACAATTTAGTCTCGAAATTGTTTAACATAGTATTTCATACCCTCTCAATCTATGAATTTACCCAAATACAAAAGGATATCATACGAGCATTCAAAAGTAGACAAAAAATCAAAAATGAAGAAATTAAAGAACCTTATAAGGGAACATAAAATTTTGCTTTTGACACATGATATTCGCCAGAAAATGAGTCAGTTTTTCATAATGTAACTTTTTCATGTAATTATCTTTGAATGTAAAGTCCTAATTTCTATTATTATTTTTCCACATAGTTTAAATAGGTTTTTTTTTTTTTTTTATCATCTACGTCATATTTTAATGTTATTTAAGAATTTAAAAATTGATAAGAAAAAAATTCCCCATAATTAGGTATTTAAAATGCATAAAATAGACAACTTTATTTATACAAAATGCCTTCGTGAAATTGAAAAAAAAAAAAAAAAGAAGTTGGCAATTAATATTTTTAATTTAAAAAGACTCATTTTGATATTATCCTTTAAAAATTTTGTTTTCCTTGTTTTGTTTCAGGAGATCCTCTTATTCCAGCATGGGCAAAAGTAGTACTGATTGGTGCTGGCATTCTATTTGGTGGAGCGATACTCTATGCTGTACTTTATAAAACACTTGTGAAAGGCTAAGACAACATGAATTCATTCCTGCTCATTGACAAAATTCTTATTTTCCTTTATAAGTACTTACTTTGAAGTAGAAACTTATGCATTATGAAAATACAATATAAATTACAATGAAAACAACCATGTTCTAGGAAGACTTTGAAAGATTCTAGCCTGTAATATACTTCCTGCATTAATATTTCTCCCATGTATTATATATTTTTAATTTTAAGAAGATTAGGCCAGCACCCTTGAAAAATGTACTTAAATCTATTTTTAATGTTGTATGTTCCAAATGTAAATTTTTTGAGGTGCATTCCACATAAATGCTACTTTTTGTGTTGTTAATATGTGTTAGGTTATTAGGATATTTTTATTTTTGTACAATGTACATGTATAATGTATAGTAAAACAAAGTTGATATGTTAACTCTGTATGTATTCATAGAAGGAATAATTTTATTTAGAAAGGTACATTTTCAATATAATAAATAAAGTAGTATTGCATTTGAAATAGAATAAATATATTAAAAAGTATAATGGTCATTAAATTGAATAATTGTATACCACTTAAAATAGTATAATTGTATTAGTATTACATTTTACATAAAATAAATGTTTTTTTAAAAAAAAAATACGTATCATTTGATATACTTTATAGTGGGTGTTTATAGTGAGCTGACACAGTTGATTGATAGTAAGTTGAAATTCTATAAGTTGATCAAGATTTGAATCCCTCCCTCCCCCCCCCCCACAAAAAAACACTAAATGTTCTTTAGCAGTGTGATTATCAGATTTTACCCCTCCACTCACCCCTTTTCAGAGCAAAGAGGAGCCCCTCCTAAATAAGTAATGTACATCTTAGGTAAACATTCTTCAGTCATGATAGGGGTCTCATTATGACTCATTCATCATGAGCAAAATCAAATTATTATTATATTGCTGTACCACTGTAAAATTAACACACAATGTGAAAATAAATATCAATTTGTTCACCAGTCAATAGCAGGAGATTTTTTTAAAAATGTAAATACTTATGTCTCTCAATCTTGTCGCTCACCTAGACTTGTAGTAGTGTTTAATATTCTTATTAATTGTAATTAATATGTTGGGCTAATTGTAATATTAGTAAGTTTCATAAAATTCTATTCAGCCGTTTATGCATGAAAAAGTAACATACAGACACCAAAGCCAAAAATGACTTTTTTTTCTTTTTAGCAGATTTCCCTTAAGGGAAATCAGCTATTGAGGTTGTACTCATGACGGAATTTTCGACATTTTTCTTCAAATGTCCATCGATCTTACCTAGTAGATGACGAAAATGAGGTCCGTTCAAAACTGTATATATACATATATAGATATATATATATATATATATATATATATATATATCTATATATCTCTGTAACCGCTCTAGCGGTATTAAGATAGTGTGACCTACCGGGGATGATAAGTGATAGTTCCCCTTCTACTGAACTATAGTTTCATTATAAGGGTGGTGCCAATTATGAGTGGGTGTATTGGAAAACTGGGGGTGGGTTACCCAGTATGCCACCACAAATGGCAGATATCGTGTCTAGATCATGGAAGAGTAAATGCTAATTCATATGCCAAGATTTGTTTAGTTCGTTTAAGTCATTAGTGCCCAATAAAATTGTTGATTCCCGCTTTAGGTTTTAGTATACGTCTGGTTCATACTTTGATATACGGCAAAAGTGAATATAACAAAAGTTACTCTAAATAACAAAATTACCACTTTTGTTATGTGCATATCTGCCAAAAAACCAATAGGGAATGAAATATTGTTATTTTAAATCCCTTATAACTCCTACTCCTGTTTGTCTCAGAGAATATTAGTAGACATTACTAGTGTGTCATACAAGCATGTGGGAAAGGAACGTTTACACAAACACACACACGCACGCACGCACGCACGCATGCACGCACGCACGCACGCACGCACGCACGCACACACACACACACACACACACAAACTCATAAACAAGAGTATTCTGAAGGTGACTATGTTGCCCCACCCAAATTACTCCTTTATCCGGAACAGATAGTGTATGTTGCATAATAATTCACAATAACATTTGATCATTATGGCAAAAATAAGCCCATTAATCTTGAATAAAGGAAAAAGATTGAGATTTCCAGAATAAATATAGTCTTCTATACAAATAAAAATAAAAAACAGTCGTTCAGTCAGACTGAAATGACTCAACGTATTATTGGCCTTGAACATAGAGGTTTTATCTGACAGGTTAATTTCGTCCGGAAATAAAGAGAAAAAATATTTATTTATTTATTAACGTCCACTTTTTGCAACTTAGGCTAATCGGGACGGGTTATCTACAGGTTACCACCCTTTTCTAGCCAGGGTGGGATTTTAGGACGTTATTTAATGAATTTCGTCACTAAATAATTTCCTTTGCCCAGGCAAGAATCGAACTCGCCAC
Source organism: Riptortus pedestris (assembly GCA_019009955.1). Classification (NCBI taxonomy): domain Eukaryota; kingdom Metazoa; phylum Arthropoda; class Insecta; order Hemiptera; family Alydidae; genus Riptortus; species Riptortus pedestris. The sequence goes on from CM032231.1 coordinate 73,761,148, forward strand.
TCTAGGTTTACCATGTGAGATAAAGGTCAACGCTTTAACTCGCTAACCTGAGCCCCCCCCCCCAAAAAAAAAAAAAAAAAAAAAAAAAAAAGATATTTACATTGATATTCTAAATGGTATTTAGACGACCACTTTATTTCAACATTGTGACAAGTGGAAGCATCAGATGAAATTTTTTACCAAGCTAAAATATTATCAAAAAAGAAAACTGGAAATCAGATAAATAGGACATTTTTGCAAATCATATTAGTGTATTTTAGCAGATTTCCCATAATTATTATTATTATGTAGTTAAGATGTCACTAGAATGGCAATTTATTTCTAGATATCCTTTATGGGAAATCAGAGCTATTGAGGTTGTATTGATGACATGATTTTCACAAAATGGACACGAACATTTTCTTCAAATATCCACTGATCTTGTCTATTACATAACGAAAATGAGGTCGGTTCAAAATTATATCACACACACACTCATACTTAATTGTTAGCGCTCTAGCGGTCGCAGTTTTGTTTGATCGCTACCAAACTCGATATATAAGCATCTCATGTAAAGCTAAAGAACTAGTTCGTTAAGAGCTGAAAAGAGAGGGGAGGGAGAAGGATCGAAAGTTCGAATATGTTGTTTTCTATTGGTCATAACGAAAAATTATATATAACCAATATTGTTGCGAATGTAATGTTCTATAAATGTTGCTCTATACAACATATATGGACACGGCTTTTTAGGAGATTTATTATGGATGGACATTTGAAGAAATTTTTCGAAAATCGCGTCATGAGTAAAGGGTTATGTCTCGCACCAAAACTGTCTGAGAATGATGGCTTCCGATGAACAATGATATACAAGCTTCTACATTCCTACGTGCCTAGAGGCACGTTTAGCAGACATTATGTACCTCTTTGTATGCATCTCTAACAACGGCAGAATTTGACGTCAGTACTCAACGCTTCCGGCCCAAGCCTTTCTTGGAGGACAAACTTTGTTGACATTGGAACTTCTACAACATAGAGCCGTCATTTCGTCTATAAAAAATTAAAATCATGATATAATAAATTCTTAAAACAATATATATATATATATATATATAAAATTGTAACCTCTGTCTGTACATTGATTTTTTTCGCGAAATTTCACGATAACTTTTCGTTTCACATGTCATAGACACCATATCTGCATTTTGTTTCTTTCGTGTATGTTTGTTTGTTTGTTTGTTACCTTTTCACGCATAAACGGCTGAACCGAATTTTATGAAACTTGGTATGTATATTACTACTAACCCAACTTAGACTTTAGGCTATATTAATTTTCTCTGAGACGAACAGGAGTGGGGGTTATAAGGGAAGCCTGAAATTAAAAATAGCGATATTTCGTTTTCTATTGGTTTTTCAGCAAATATGCACATAACAAAAGCTGTTTATTTTGTTATTTAGAGTAACTTTTGTTATATACACTTTTGTCGTATACCGAAGTTTAAATGCGTTATACGCTTAAAATTATAGCGGGAATCAACAATATTATTTGCCAAAAAAGACTAAACCGAACTAAATAAAACTCACTATGTGCATTAGTACTAACGCCTTCATTGTAATAAGCCATACCAACATTTCTAGGGACGGGCAGGAGTGGGGGTTATAAGGGAGGCCTGAAATTAAAAATAGTGATATTTCGTTTCCTATTGGTTTTTCCGCAAATATAAACATAACAAAAGTTGTTTATTTTGTTATTTGAAGTAACTTTTGTTATATACACTTTTGTCGTATACCTATGTATAAATGAGTTTTACGTTAAAACTTTAGCGGGAGCCAACAATTTTATTGGGCACTAACGAACTTAACAAAGCTCGGTATGTCAATTAGCATTAATTCTTCCATGATTATAAGTTATATTAAGATTTTTAGGTTCGAACGAGAGGGGGGTTATAAAGAAGGCCTGAAATAAAAATTCACCTTATTAACATGTATAAGAGACGGGAAATATAAAAATATCGAAGACAGTGAAGTCTTATCGAACAAATATTCTATTATTAGCAAATCCAAGGCAACGACGGGTATCAATCCTAAACACTGGGACGGGTAAATGTCAAAATAATGTGCAATGTAAAGCCTGCTAAAAAGTACCATCACCATTCAGCCTCAAATGAATTCCCGGGCGAAGCCGGGTATCTGAGCTAGTATATATATATATATATATATATATACATATACTAGCGGACCCGACAGACGTTGCCCTGCATGATATTTCAAGCGATTAGGATAGTAAACAAAGTATGAAATGAAAAACAAATAATATAATAATTTTATTATTCTTTATTTTGAAATAACATCAATTTTTCTAAATACAATTCGTTATAATCAATAATGTTCATATTGGAAAGAATTGTTGAGGATATCAATATTTCTATGTAATTACATTGTGTGAAGCAAAATGTTATACGAAAAAATGTTTAAAACAAAATCTACTTTTAATAACACAAAAAACACTTTTGTTATGTCCACGTTTGCCTAAAAACAAATAGAAAATGAAATATATTTTATTCAGGCCTCCCTTGTAACCCCCACTCCCGTTCAAACCTAAAAAATTTAATACAGCTTATAATCATGGAAGAATTAATGCTAATCTACATATAGAGTTTTGTTTAGTTCGGTTCAATTGTTAGTGCCCAATAAAATCGTTGGCTCCCACTTTAATGTTTTAGTGTATATCTCGTTTATACTTTGTTATACGACAAAAGTGAATATAACATTAGTTATTCTAAATAATAAAATTAACAACTTTTACCCAGTGCTTATTTGGTGAAAAACCAATAGGGAACGAAATATCGCTATTTTTAATTTTAGGCCTCCCTTACAACCTCTACTCCTGCTCCATCTGCCGGGCTGATTTGTGAATCTAAACCATCCAGGGCATCACCCAAACGCATACAAAAGAAATCATTCAAATCGGTCCAGCCGTGTAGGGGAAGTTCAGTGACATACACACGTACAGTAGAATTTTATATATATATATATATATATATATATATATATATATATATATATATATATATATATAGTGTTGCGTGAAAGATTGGCAGAGAGAGAGAGCCGCGTGTTTGATCTAATTAGGGCCAATCTAAGTAGGGCCGCCGGCAGAATCTAATTAGGGCCTTCCAGGAAGTTCTGGACCTTTCCTTGGCTAGGCCCTTCTACAGGTATATATAAGAGACTCTCACAGTACCCCACAGTTCAGTAGACACTCAACGGTCTTCGAGGGATGTTCAGCGCTACAGTGCGACTTAGTGCAGTGCGGTAAAGTGTTGTGCCGCGAAGAACAGTGTTGCCGTGACTGTAAGTAACAGTTTAGTGCCACGAAGTAAAGGGCAGTGCAGTGCCGTCTTTTTGTGAATTTCAGTGACCGTGAGTGAATTATTGGACTGTGTAATCTGAAGAACAGTGACACTATCAGTGTAATACTGTGAGTAGTAATAATTAACCAAGAGTATTGTGCATTGTGAAATAAATCGTGCAGTGAAAAACTGTAAAACTTGTGTGTGTTTAATTTTGCAATCCAAAAGGACTCTATTAACAACGTTTATTACTGGTTTTGTAAAAAAAAAAACGTAACAATATATAAATTAAGATGTATTTTTGTAATAAAAGGAATGGAGTTTCCACTGAAAGTATCATAACCTTTAGCTGAACATTTGAAATAAATATAAATTGATAAATAAATTGAAATTAATTGCAATGTACCTTAATTGAATATTTTAAATAATACTTGTAATAAGTAAATATATTTAAACAACGCTTTACGACTTTAGAAGTATAAAACATGAGCATGAAAATAATTTGTGGAGGTTTGAAAGAAAGTTAAGTTATTGAGATAATTACTTGAAAATAGTGTTTTTGAAACACATAGCCTCAGTTTAATTTAAATGTACAACAACAGTGGGATTACTATCTAGGTCGACTGACGGGTAGGCAGATGAAAGAATGGAAAAAGGTCCTCTAAGAAAAATGCTCTGGGAACAGTTCTTTGACGATAGAAAAACAATTTCACCCCCTCCCCTATTCGTCACATTATTTTCATGCTGGGATTTAAAATGGTTGGTAGGGTTCCATGGATTTATCACTAATTAAAGAAAAACAGCAACTACGTAACAAGACAATTTCTATAATCAGTTTCTATCATCTGGGAAGTGTGGTACGTCGTGAAATACTTGTAGCTCAGGAAAATTTGATGATATCACGAATTCAGACTATCATATAACACATTTATAAGCCACTAGCAGGATTTCTGAGGATATATAATTGGCAATAAAAAAGATTTATATCATTTAAAACCTTCTAAAGGATGGGGGCGAATTAAGATGTAGCAAATTGGTGGTCTCGCCAAATCTTATCACCTATTAAATCTGCCTCGCATTCATTTCGCTGGGGTTCCCAAGGTTGTAGGATTAAACTTGTTCAAAATGTTAAATGTAAGTAGCGTACTTTAAATTAGTGGCCTTCCAATTATTTATTAGAAATTTCAATTCCTTAAAGACGCAAGAATTCATTTTTGGAAGTACAAATTTTCTTCATTCATATTGTTATAAGATTCAGAGACGAAGAGCGTGAATATCAATGAAGATAAATGTAATCATATTTTTTGTGGATATCTGTGCAATAATGTCCAATAATTAAAACTACAGCTTTGACATTTCGAAATTTATATTATCTTTTTCAAACCAAATTGACAAAAAATTAAAACAAATTGACGTTTGATGACATTTGAAATGTCAAACCAGTTATAACTATTCCAAAACTCGTTGAATATGTCCACAAGCAACGAGTGTTTTAACAGAGTTTACTATATAAGCTACCTTAGAGCAATAGTTTTCATTTCAATTTTTAAAATTTCTTTTAATATTGATTTAAAGCATTTTTATGAAGCCTCTACTTCACTTTTAAACTCTTGCCTGATTTGTCTAGATAAAAGAAATATATTTTCACATTAATGTATAATAACTTACGGTTGCACCTTCAGTGTATGTTCTATTTTAACCTTAAATCGGGCCCTTACTAAGGGAGAAACAAAGAATATTTGATAACAGTCTTCTGACGTCCTGGATACATCAACTGACACTGTTGCCATACATACGTAAATCTTCAATTCCTGAAATTTATATTGAATAGACTCTAGTTATGTTTTGTCAATAAGTAAAAACTTAAGAGGGTGTAGGAAACGTAAAATCATCAATATCTAGGACATGGATTACATGATTGAATATTTAACTAGTTTCAATGCTTCACCTTATTTTGATACATGTTGCATGACCTCTCTTGTATACCACGTTATTTCCTACAAGTCTTGGTCTATTATATGAACACCGATACAACAAATTTTGATTTGATCTGAGGGTGGGGAACTCCTAAACGGGGAGTCTAAGTACCTCAAATAAAATGTTTTAAACTATCCAAGCCTTAAAGGACCATTTTATATAGTTTTTGCCGATTATTTGACTCTAGTGATGCAAAAAAAACAGAGGTTATTAAAACAAAATGTTTACTGTGTAGAATACTAATGGGGGGAGGAGCGGGTATACTTGTCATTATTAAATGTCATGGAGCAATAAATATTTCAATTTTCCCAACTAGCATAGAGCATAGAATGTTTCAACGATTAAAACAATTGTGAATATATAAAAAAATAAATTAATCCGTTATTCATTTTTTTCTATTAATTCTCTTTAAACTCATTTATGAGCATGAAACATACCGACATACAAACTTTTATATATTAATGTGCATAAATAGTCACCATTTGTTTTGATGATGAATAATCACCTGGTAAAGCTTTTTAGTTATATACCGACACGGTTATGGGGATACACTTCTTTGTTTATACTTTCATCTGGTTTTAATTGGCATTTAAGTCAAGAATTTAAGTCATTGCTTTAAATTTACGTATAAATGTTTTCCCTCGACAATTTTTGTTTTAAGAAAAATTAAATGAATTATTATTATTTTTTTTTTTTTTTTTTTTTTTTTAGCATCTTTCCTCCTACAACATTTGGTATCTGGTTTCAAACCCAGATAGCAGTACTCAGCCCGGAATTTAAGTAGGTGAACTTGGCATTGAGTGAAGCCCAGACACAGGCCGGCAAGGAAGGGTTTCTAAGTCAGAAGGAAGTCACAGCAACCTTCATTAAGCTCACTTAATCATAGCCAGAGATTGTAATGTCGGAAGGCAAAAACTCCTGTCAATCATAGTCACACAAGTCACCAGATCTCAATTTGGACAAAGAAATATTAATGTCGGAACCATCCAACTGCTTCAAACTATCGTCGGCAAAGAGCGTAAATCTCAAATTTCAAAAATGTCTAAGAATATGAAAAAATGATTTAAAATAATTGTTATATTAATATATTAATTTATAATATATTATTTCTACAAAATGTGGAAGAAATAGTTTTTTCAACCTCCTGTAAAATTTTTGAAATATGAACATGAAGTTCTCATTTTAATGATGTTAAGGGCGGAATACTTGGTCAGTAAATAATTAATTATTTGTAACACAAGATATACATTTTGGTCTCGAAGCGCAGTGTTACGATAATTTAGCTTAGAGAGACGAATTCATATTTTTTTTACGCGTTCCGTGGCTTAGTTTGCAGGGATTCGAATTGCGGGTTGTGCTAAAAATGGCTTCTCTCATAAAAATATTTAAATTATTAATGTTTTAATGTTACGTCCTTAACATCAACAAAATATAACGATCGCACTTCGAAGGAGTACGCCGTAAGTTGAAATTAATTATGATTTACGATGACCAACGATTTAGGACTTGTGTTAAGACGTTTGACTTGTGGACCTGTAGATAACCCGTCCCAATTAGCCTTGGACGTTAAAAAATAACTTTATGTTAAATTGTAAACAAAGTATATATGACAGAAGCTATTTGTACCATTATATGAGTACATGGTACCATTGCAAAAAAGGAGAATCTTGTAATTAATTTATAGAGACATTGATATTCCATACTGTGGGTTATCCCATTCACAAGTTTTTATGGTGATGTTAAGCCTCCATATCATTTTATCACCACTAAATTAATTTGTCAATTTTAAATGTTTCTACTAGTTGATTATGATTAAAGAACAATATTACCAACAACATTATGATTCGACAACAGTCTTATCAAAACAATTAAGTTGCTGTCCCGTGTTAATGATTTATTACTCTCATGGCTCGAGATCGGTTTATAATTTAGTGCATCAGTATTTCAAAAAAGATGAGTACGAGGGAAGTTTTTAGGATCTTTGAATAAATATGTATCGGCAGCTCTATATTTATGTGTATAGTTATGGTGCTGATGTTAATATAATTAGTAAACCTAGAAATAGGGGTTAGTTTCTCTCACGGAAAATGGCAATTTATTTAGTGACGAACTCTCCAAATAAAAACCCTTAGTCCTATAAATTAACCTAACAGACAGATTAGGAATAGTTTGAGTAAAATAGACGTTGACAAATAGCCTTTTAAATGTATTAATGTCCGTGCATTTACTGTGAGCATTGGCTCAAAATAATTATATTCCTGCGCAGATGAACAATTGAGCGCCATTGCTAAAAAAAATTGTACGCTAAATTTTTAATCGCTTTTATTATTCCCACAGAGTATTGTTATAAGAAAACTACAATTTAATTTTGAAGAAATAAAAATTACAGACAAAGGACAACTTAGCAAAAAAATTAAGATTAGTATTTTAGTTACATTAAAAAGAAACATTGAATTAATTACTTAACTTAGAACTTTAATTTAAGAATTTATATTCCATGACATTATTTACTTACTCAGTTCATGTAATATTAACTCCAATATCTTGATATAGTTTTTGGTATGTATGAAAAAGATTCACTCTTCCCGAAAATAAATACTTTTAACTTAAATCCCCTTGTTCTCTATGTAAACATGGCAAGGATCAGACAGTAGTTAAATCGTGAAACATGTAATTTAATGTCTAACTATATAATTTTAGTTAAATAATTAAATGTTTCTATAAAAAATTAATGGATATTACTTAAGAATTCAATAATGTTAGGCTATCAAGAATACAATTTTGTTGCTCCTCGAAGTATATATATATATATATATATATATATATATATATATATATATATATATATATATATATAGAGAGAGAGAGAGAGAGAGAGAGAGAGAGAGAGAGAGAATTGTGTTCTTGGTAGTCTTAAAGGCCAATCTCACCACCAGCAGAAATAACAATCAATACTGTTAATTTTGATGTAACTTTTTTAACCAGTAATTAAAAACCGTTCAAAAGAAAATTGATGAATTCTGCACAAATATTAGTGGAAATAATTTTTAATGTGATTATAGATTATAAATCTGACTCCTATTGCAGTGAATAAATTGTTGCATTTTTATAAGATTATTGGTCATCAGGCTTTCTCCTGATCTTTATTACTATTGGCATATCCTAGTAATTCTTCGTGCAATAGATCTTTGAAATACCGTTGTATCCCAGAGTTGACTTTTAATTAATTAGAAGACAAGGAAGCGCTATAGAAAGAGAATGAAAGAAAACAAAAGTTGGTTTAAGTAACAGAAAAGGTCGAATCCTTGAAATAGCCATGGTTTCCTTGAATTTGGTCGAAGTTGAACTTCCAATCGGATAAAAAAGTTGAGGAAGGAGGCAGGTTTTAGGATTAAGAAGGTTTTTTGCAATGCTCCATTTAAGAATAATTTTATTATCGAGTATCCAATAACATGTATTTAGGGAGCTTTTAAAATGCCAATAATACTTGCATTTATTTCACTTGTAATGACTTAATTTTATAATATCTAAATCATCATTTAAATGGTGTTAATTTTTCTCAGATGTAAGTATAAATTAAATTTAAATATGGTACATTTCTATCACACCTCAGGTAATTCTATGATTGGTGTTCTTAAGAGTTTCACATTGGATTTCAATTGACTACAGTATTTGTGTGTTTCCTATCAAATGGTACAATTGATCATCACCATTGAGTGAAATATTTTTGTTTTTCGTTTTTCCCCCTTAAAGTCAAATCTTGATTACAATTTGTTTTATCCGACAGATGTAAAGAATTGGCTTTAACGTGTGAATTTCAAATTGAGTTTCACTGTCTTGAAATACTAAGCAAACTTATTCGTTTGTTTTATATATAAATGATTAAGGACACTATTTCTCATTTTACAAATACTAAAAGGAGTCGTACTTCTAACGGAAAAGATAAGAAACTAAACATGTGGCTCAAAACAACAAGAGTACGAAATACAAAATAAGAATGTTGTAAAAAGAGTGTTATAAAAGAAAGTTGCCTCTGCCTAAAAAAAATAATTAAATTTTGATAATCTGGCTCATGATTTTCAATGCTTCAAGAGAATAACTAAACAGAACTAAGGAAGTTTTTATATTAACTCACAGGAAATGCTTTTTGGTAATGAGCGCTAAGCGTTCTCTCTCTATAATACATTGAACATAGACATAGGTTTTCCCGAAAATATTAAGGAAAACCTATGTATATGATGTTTCTCAATTATTAATTAGTTTAACACACTTCAGTCATTAAAGCTCCAGTAAAAACCACACTACAGAACAATTGTACTCGAATATTAGCTTGGTTCCATTTGATCTACGACCGCTATGGAATTACACAGTGACAGAAAATTCCTTTAGAACTCAACAGCAGGACTCGCTTCTGGTTCGTAATATTCATGAAAGAATGAATTCAATCTATTTGGTAACTCAGTTTCCAATAATTGCTATAAATATTTTTGAATACTGTCGCTAGAGTTAACTTGGACATGTATCCTTTTCATCGGATAGATAGATAAATAGATTTACCCACCATCGTGAGGCAGTTGTGTGTGATGTTTCGGCCAGAGCTAGCCAGCATTTTAAAGAAAAAGAACGAAACAAATCACATGTATAATAACAATGTACAACAAGTTACTGTTTAAAAACATTATCTATAACAATATACATTTTATTAAGTAGGTTCCACAATTAAAAAATCCACTAATGAATAATTAGTAATAGAATCAATTAAAATTTTTTTTAAATGACTCACAGGAATAGTCATTTCAAACTAGAAAAAAAACATATTTTATATTCAATTATCTCCTATAATAATATAGCTAGGCGTTTTAGCTAACTATAATATTGCATGTTTTGAGCCATCATCATTTGTATTTAAAAACATTTCTTTGAATGCTTATAATGATGCTCTTGCAATGTGAACTTTTGCATTTTACATTAACAATTATGATACGTCACAATTGCTTTGTGCAATAAAATTACTACCAATGTTTGAATTTGATATTTCAGATAAAGAGTTAAAGTTTATTTTAATATTTGAAACTTTAAATAAAAAGAAAAATATAAAAATGGATTATTGTAATTGTTTAAAACTATTTCAAGATCCAACAAGGTATTATTAACGTATTCCCATTCATAGGGTATACAAATGATTCAATCAAATTATCGCAAAGTGAAGACATTCAGAGAGGTATAGCATAATGAATTTCTTCTCACAAACAATTTAAAAAATTTATAATTTTAAAAGAGTACACATAAGTTATAGTTGTTAACGCCTTAGAGGCATACGTTCATATTTATGTCCCTCGTAAGTTATTGTGCTAAATAAATCAAATAACTTCCGTAATAAGTAATACTACAAAATATTAATATTCCAGAAGAATTCGGATTGTGCGCGTGTTCGCCAATAGGGCAGGCAGTGCGTGCCGTTCATAACAAGAGGTTTCTCTCTCCTTCAAAATCAAGGTGAATGAACCAAGGCACAGTCTGTAGGGCATTTCTCCTTTCATTCGACCAATTATAGTAATTAAGTTTTTTTCAAATTCACTCACTTCCCTTATTGTAAACAAGGCTGCAGGTTCGCTGTTTTGGTAACGTAAACATGGAGAAATAATTACTAATTTTCACCTGAAAATAATAAAAAGTCCGTCACCGAGAAGTTTTACAATAGAGAAATCTGCCTAATAACAACTGTAGTAGTAAGAAACCTCTAAACCTAAAACATTATTTAGGGCGTAATAACCCAGTAGTTTCTAGCCCCAAAAAACAGTTAACCTAACCTCTAAACCTATTCACGAGGGACGAATAGTTATAGAAACGGCCGCCAGAGCTCTCGGCGGAAAGTCCGAGCATAGCGTACTGGTGACTACACGCAGAATACAAATGCAAATATCTCGGTTAATATTCAAGATACAGAATAAATGTATAGAACAATATTTATAGTAAATTTAATTTGCAATAAGATTTATTCTATATAATTGTTCGATCCGACGCATAATAACGGAGATATTTTGAATTTTCAAAAATCCCCCCCTCTAAACCCCCCCCCTCCCACTGGTTCGATTTCAGCCATTAACGAACTTGATCTTCCTATTTACATAAAACGATTAAATTCCGAGTTTGGTAAAGATCAAACAAAAATTGCGACCGCTAGAGCGTTAACAGACAAATATATATATATATATATATATATATATATATATATATATATATATATATATATAATTTTGAACGGACCTCATTTTCGTCATCTCCTGGGTAGGATCGATGGACATTTGAAGAAATTTTTCGAAACTCGCATCATGAGTACGACCTCAATAGCTGATTTCCCTTAAGGGAAATCTGCTAAAATCATTCCCACAAAAGCTGTAAAAGGCCAAGAACTGCTTTTGGTGGGTGGTTAAGTGGTCAGCTTGATTCCCCCCCCCCCTCATAGAAACCCTGTGAGGAGTTATTTATTTGAATACACGTTTCATTGCCACATGGCATAACTTGATAAACAAACTTGATTTTGGTCAGCTTGATGCACTCCCTCAAGTATCGTGGTATTACTAAGGACCAAAGATTGGTACTTCTTTATTCAAGAACCTACTCCATTGCCTCACGATGCTCAGTGGACACTAGAAGGAAGAGCTCTAACCTCAATGCTCTGTAACCGGATCGCTCCATAACGGTCAGACTGCCACCAAGGTTAGAGCTTGGCGCGTAACTTATATAAATTGTAAACTTTTATTTATTTATTTATTTATTTATTTGAAGAGCTCCGCAACTAGGCGATGTCGCTCAGTACCATTTATTTGCATAAACTTTTAATATGTTACACATAAATAACCACTCAGTTCATAATCAAGATAGTGAAACAATATATATATGAAAACATTTATAGAACATTAAATTCGTAATAAGAATGGTTCTATACACGTTTTCTATCCGACGCATAATATTAAGAATTTTCGAAATTCTCCCCCTCTAAACCCCACCTCCCCCTGCTGGATCTGTCTTTTTGTATAAAACGAATATATATCAAGTTTGGTAACGATTAGACAAAAATTGCGACCACTACAGCGGTAACAGACAAATATATATATATATATATATATATATATACATTTTTGAACAACCCTCATTTTCGTCCTCTCCTGGGTAGGATTGATGGACATTTGAAGAAAAAATCGTGTCATGTGTATGACCTCAATAGCTGTTTTCCCTTAAGGGAGATCTGCTAATAATACACACGTTAGGATGTGTTGAAGTTGTGTATTGTATACATATATTCTGTAACCTCATTGAAACATGAAATTGAACAACTATAAACACATATATCTTATTATTAAGTTCGTCAGTATATAAAACATAAATTAGTTTTTACAATTCATGTATACATAGTTTTGGCATTGTTGACCTCTGGGCTCTTTTGCGTTTCCCAATAGGTGAGTTCTTAGATAGTGAGAGGTCTACTCGACGTGGAAAACCCCTCAACCAAGTGAGACCTGCAATGAATGTGTTGTCACGAGTAGAATGATGACCAGATTACTTCCCGCACAAACACAATTTGAACGGCTGCCATTTCCTAGTTTATTCCATCTGCGAACAACGAATGATTAATCGGACTAACGAATTTAGTTTAGGCGTTTAGCTTTGAAATAAATATATTTGTGCATTGTTTTTCTTGTAGCCAACAAATAGCCATTTCTGCAGTAATTCGTCTGTTCTTCTGATTGGAAACCTAAATGTTGTTATGCTCTCGTCTCTGCTCGAGTGCGGAAACGACGTTCAACATTCACGATTATCAACGACCATAAACGTATATTTACAGTTTCCATTAAAAAATAATTAGCGAAGCCGGGGCTGCCATCTGTTTAGTAGTATTTAATAATGGATTCAGATTATTGGCATGTTTGCGCAGTAACTGGAAATTAGATATTATCTGGAAGTTCTGATTCGAATTCTTAATAACCCATTCGCATTGTGGTTTCCAAGTCGAAGAGGTTTATCAGATACTGACATGGCACTTATACATTCAGAAAGTACAAAAAAATAAATAAATTATTCATTAATAACTGGTATTGAGATTGATATAACTCCTTTACACAAGTTTATCACTCATTGTGGACATCCTATATATTAATAATATTTTACCATTTATGTTTATTTTATATTACATATATTGTCACTATAAGTGCGTGTGTGTATCCTCATAATTTTGTTTTCATTTTACGTTTAGTCCTATTGCGTAGATTTTCTAATGAATCTGTTTTATATTTAATTTTGTAAACAAATCTATTTTTAATATTCAAAAGCATGTGATTTACTCATTTGCATGGAACATACGGGTTAAAAAAACGCTCTTTATAGGGGTGCTGTAAGGCGAAAACAAATAAAGGGAAAGGACATTGTGTGTGTGTATACACACACACACACACACACACACACACACACACACACACACACATATATATATATATATATATATATATATATATATATATATATATATATATGCAGGTATGTGTGAATGTACATTTACTCATTATATGTCATTATAATTTTTATTTTCTGAATAGTTTTCTAGAACATTATTATAGATTATAATTAGGTCTATGAAATCAAAACATTCAAAGGGAATTTAATATTATAATAGAAATATACATAACTGTTATAAGTAAAACTATTCGTCATTCCAAGGAAGTGGGTAATATGTAAATCCTTCAAGTATTCAAAATATTTTATGGGCAAGCTTCTTTTTTTTAACTCCTTTTGACTGTCGGTTGGAAAGGCCTTGCAATAAAACGTCTTACTTAAGATGTAAGGATTAAAGGTGAATTGAAGCTCTCAGCATGTTTCAAGCAAAGTGTTTCCTCATGATCTTGGAACACAAAGAATTTCATAATTCAATAGGAATGAATGAATGGCCAGAACAACATATAATCAATTGATTATCTTTGTTAATGAATATTATATCCCGTTCTATTATTAATTTTAACTGTTATATACTTTAATTTTATTATTATTATCGTAATTCCTGGGATTTTCTGTCATTTCTTTTATTTTATATTTTGGTTTATTAAGCTAATTTGGTTACAATTTAAATTTAATCATTGTATAATTTTTTTATTGTGAAAATATCACTTAAATTTACTAAACAATCAGATGGCGGATCAGGCGGCGGGTCCAAAAAAAAAAAAAAAAAAAAAGAAGAAAAACCTCAAATTTCCAATTTTTTTTAAATTTCGTCAAATGCCCATCAATTCTGCCTAGGAGATGACGAAAATAAGGTCCGTTCAAAATTTTATATATATATATATATATTTGTCTGTTAACGCTCTAGCGGTCTCAATTTTTATCTTGGACCGGAAAATATCTCGGTTAATAATCAAGACAGCGAAAAATATTTGTTCTAAACACTTTTTTCGATCCGACGTATAATAACGAAGATATTAAGAATTTTCGAAATTTCCCCTCTAAACCCCCCTCCCCAATCCGATTTCAGCCGTTAACGAACTTAATCTTTATTTTTATATAAATCTTTTAAATATCCGTCATGAGTTCGACCTCAAGATTTCCCATATGGGAAATCTGCTAAGTGGTGCGTCTGTATCTAGAGTTTTTAACTCAGGCACTAATTTTAGTGCCCTAATGCAATCGTTGCGTTCGTCCTCTTGCCACATGGCTTGGCAGTTCTAGGTAAATAATCATCCACACAAGGGCTGTCTTGCCTGTCCAAACATATTTTTTCCTCTTTGATATTAAGGTCATTTTCTCATCAGGTGACTCTGTCAGACAGACTCCAGTCATTTGAGTCTTATTTTTTGAAGTAATTTTTCACAAAGACAGCTCAATTGCTTGTATAATGTGGGTGTCCTATTATTCCACAATTGGGTTGTTAAAACCAACATGATACATTCATGATGTAGTATTTCCCCAGTCCGAATTAATTCTGCTTCAATGATTTCTAATTTGTTTTTCGCCTCTACACGAATAATTTATTTACTCATTGCCATCTTGTTTCCTGTTTGTCTATATTCGGGCAAAATAGAGGAACATTAAAATGGCTAACTGCGTTCTCGTACTGGATGTCGCCTATTGTTAGTCAGGTAATGCAGGCAGCCGGACTACGGAGTGATGGATCTCGTTACGATTTGATTCTGTCCACTGTTCCTGATGCCTTTACTGTTGAATAGTCTCATGCAGACGACGACCGGAAACTGCCGCATGTCCATGCGAACCTTTTTCGTCACTTGTACATTCTCGTTGAAATCAAGTATTTCATTTTACAGGTAGAAGACAGAAAATCATGCAAGCGGATGCTATTCGACATCCCCCAGCGTCCCCTCAGGCCGAATCACACTTTTATTAGCAGATTTTCCTAAAGGGTAATCAGCTATTGAGGTCGTACTCATGGCGTGATTTTCGAATAATTTCCTCGAATGTCTATCGATCATACATAGTAGATGAGGTCAATTCAAAATGATATATATTTTGAATATATATAAATTTGTCTGTTGCCGCTCTAGCCGTCGCAATTTTGGTTTAACCGGTACCAAACTCGATATTTAATCGTTTTAAGTAAAAGGAAAGATCAAGATCGTTGATGGCTGAAATCCGACCAGTAGGAGGGGGGATTTAAAGGGGAGGAATTTCGAAAATTCTTAATATCTCCGTTATTGTACGTCGGATCGAAAGATTATATAGAACCAATCTTATTGCAAATGTAATGTTCTTTAAATGCTGTAAGGTACGTATTTTCACTATCTTGTTTACTAACCTAGATAGTTGCATTCCACAGTTTTCAGGCTTCAGTAACCCCCCCCCCCCCACCACGTCATACTCATAAATCAACTTTTACTTTTTGAGATAAAAGCAAATACGTGGCACACGTGGAAAATCTGCTTTCCATTAACAGCTTTACTTTTCTGGAGTGACTGTAGAATCCGAACGCCTTCTGAAGTTCTAGAAGCTTACATAAATGTAAATAAAGGTTAAATTGTAAACAACGGAACTGAAGAGGGGAAAGGCGAGTTAGATATGAAGCACCATTACTGAATAAAATAATATAAGACTGGAGATGGATAAAACAAAAACAACGCCTAAGAGCGCATTTGAAAGAATAATTAATATTTAAAGTAGGAAGTAAATAAACTTAAGTAGAGTGACATTCAGAATATACGGGAAATATCTATGCTCCTTTTTTGTTTTGTTGGATCCAAATCTTTTTTAAAGAATCTTCTTTATTTTTATTTATATAAAAAAGGGAACTATATAGTTTTTAACTTATTTATTAGTGATTAGTTAAAAATTAAACGCCCCTTTAGGATTTGAATTTCCTCAGTACTTTTCCACAGCTATAGCCGACACATTTGACAATTTGTAAAAGTTTACTCTTAGCCAATGTCAGCTGATGGGCAGACAATGATAACAAGGGTTTTTAGTCCCAAGAAGGAACCGTGGAAGGAGCAAGCCTGGCCAATGCCATAGATAAGAAGGAGTTTGTAAATCTTGACATCCTTCAACTTGGCCAGCTCAGCACGGTCAAGGCTGCTTCCGTAACCTCACTCCTGTCTCTTCCTCTTTATCTTTTAACCGCCCAACAACACAAACTGCCTTCAAAATATTTCACATCATAACAGTTTTGTGAAAGTCAATAATATTATGATGAACAATAAAACTACCCGTAAATGTTTAATGAATACTATTAGATGATCAATGAATATATCTCGGATAATTCCATTCGAGTATAAATGTGAACACGTTATTCACCTTCAGTTTAAGTTTTTGTTTAGATTTTCAAGGTACCTTTAATGTCCGCATAACTCTCTGCTACACTGATGAATCTATAACACCGAAAATGTTTATTTACTAGATTAAAAGTTATAATTCTTGCAATTTTTTATTAATCAAAAAAATCGCTCCTAGAGTCCATTTATGGTTTAAAATTTTGTCTTTAATTTAATTGATGCTAGGTCTCTTAAAAATTAAAATGTCCATTACAAAGCAATGTAAACATCAGTGCATAGCAAAAGGTCCCACTGGGGCTGCGTTAACTAAGCAGACTTCCCACGTGCGCCACGTATTGGCATTTATCTCAAAACGTAACAATAATATTTAGTGTGAATACAATATTTAGTACTTAGGTATAAATTAAATTGTTCCATATTATAACAGCTTATTGTTAATATAGTGAGAGTACGAGTGACGGTTTACTGATAACTGAAAACTAAGAAATTCAAATATCTCCGTTAATAATCAAGATAATGAAAAAAAAAAAAAAAGCATATATAACAACATTCATAGAACATTAAATTTGCAATAAGGTTGGTCCTATCTTTTAGATTCGACGTATTATAACGGGGATATTTAGAATTTTCGAAACCCGCCCCAATCCCACTGATCCGATTTCTGCCATCAACGAACTTGATCTTTCTTTTTAGATGAAACGATTAAATATCGAGTTTGGTAACTATACAACGAAAATTGCGACTGCTAGAGCGTTAATATACAAATATACATATATATATATATATATATATATATATATATATATATATATATATATATGTGTGTGTGTGTGTGTGTGTGTGTGTGTGTGTGTGTGTGTGTGTGCGCGCGTATAAATGAAATTTTGAATTGACATAATTTTCGTCATCTCTTGGGTAGGAGCGATGAGCATTTGATGATTTTTTTCGAAAATTATGAGTACAACCTCAATAGCTGATTTAAGGGATATCTTCTAAAACTGTGCATAGTCGGAATATCAGCATTATTTCCTTATTCGTCTATAATTGTTGAAGACAAATAGTAATAAGACGCATCCAGTAGTAACCCTAGTGAAGTTAAGGGATATTCTGGTTTTATGGTGTTGTACATACACTAATTTAAGGAACTCTTTGGTTGAAATAAATAAACGATATTGTCAATTTATCTCGATGTCTCAGTGTACCCATATTTCAATACATTCTTCATTTACTCATTAACTGCTGGCAAGTATGAACTTCAGGCCTATTTTGAAATTTAATATTTTCATCAAATTTTAGGAAAACAAATTTGAATGTATATATGTAATTTGAATTTTAGGGAAACAAATGTGTGTGATTTGGGGATCGACCAAAACTTGTATAAATTATTTGTTCAATGATAGTTGCTTGAATTTTCTAATGCCTTAATTGTCATAGAGGAGAATTCTTCGTTAATACTGATTAATAATCTTCGTTAATATTCATTTTATAGGAAAATGTAAATAATAGATTATGTTCAGAATATACTTCCAGTAGTAAAATGGCTTTTTTGAAGTTTGATTTTCAACTTTCGTTCGCCATTATTGCTTCATTAGTATTGTTGAGGGGTACAATTGAACGGTTTTAAGAACTTCCATAATTCGTTTTAATGTTATATATATATATATATATATATATATATATATATATATATATATATAGTGTGTGTGTATGAGATTGAGAGTTAACCTTCAATTCATTCTTCGAGGGTCAAATTTAAGGTAGACCATACTTTCGTTCCAACTCGGAACCTTATATATTGCCTTAAAATGGTGAATTTCAAACATTTTTTGTTGGGCAAAAATAAAATTATACATTCAAACACTAGAAAAAACGATAGTTATCGTTACTTACTGGATTGAGGTTTATTTCACAGTAATAGAACAGTACATTTATATAAAAACTGTTGCCCCAGAGATCCTTGAACATTCCAATACTGGATTTTAGATTTTTAAATAAGAGGAAGCCCGAAAAAAAAACCAACAGCGACGAGGCTCAACAAGGAAACGTATAACAAGAATCCTGTAAAACCACACCGTTTGTTACAATCTCAAAGGCCACATCGGCCAGGAAATAGTTTCACAAGTTGAGCTAAATTGTTTTGGAGTATAATTACACACCTTCCTCCTTGATATAAAAAAAAAAGTATCAATTGCGATGAAGGCTAGACTTCACACTGATATAATTCCCTGGTATAAGTATCACCTTCGTTGACGATTTCTTTTCAGAAAGTATTAAACTTAATTTGGGAATATTTCTGTATAATTTTAGTTAAAAAGGTATGTGGCATAGATTTTTATTTTTGGTTGAGCCATAAGAGCAAATGAAAATCATTTTGTGTTATTAATAAATGTTAAAGCACAAATAAAATATGATCTTAAAATAAGATATATTTTAAAATAAGAAGTACAAATCATTACTTATTCTTTACCAGAACAGATATCTGGTCCTAGTGCGAAAAGGTACCACCATGCATATTCAGAGTAGGGTGGTAACCTATATCCCTACAGTTCTACTATATTTACTAAATGGTATTTTGTCCTATTAGCATGATGAGGGCGAAAAAGGTCAGATATGTGCACCGCATAACTTGCTTGTGCTCCTATTAAATAAAATAAACAAAATATTTGGTTGTACTTGATTTAAAAGTGATCTGCGATATCTCCGCTCCTCATCATAAGTGGGAAAACTGTTGTAGTACTTATTTTATGGATCTGTTTATGATGAATAAATAAGGTCCCATGCAACTTCGTTGTTTCGCCAATACGTACGGAGAAATGCACCAGTTCTTATTTTCACCCCTTTAATCCCCCCCCCTCCCATTCCCATTATTCAATTTCAATCAAAAAGGAAGTTGCACAACTTGACGGTACAACAATCCTAAATATAAAATTTCGACTAGTCCTTTATAAGTAATATGCAGAGTGCACTTCCAGAGACCAAGTTTCATCATCAGTATTTGCTGACAAAACAAAAAAAAACAGTAAAAATAATATTCATAGCTTGGCCAAAAAAAGTGGTAAAAACAGTTGTTTTAACAATGAACTAAGCAGATTTCCCACGTGATGGTATACGACATTTGCGACCTCATTTTCTATGTCTATGGAAAAAAACAGATGAATAAAAGGGTTGTGGGGGGGGGGGGGTATGAAGACTGAAAACAAGTAAGTAAGTGCTAATAGCTCACTTACTACTTGAGTTGTGAAAAAATGTATAGAACAACAATTCTAGAGCATCAATATCTTAAGAAAATTGATTCTATAACATTTTGCGATAGGAATCATAATAACGGCGATATTTTGAATTTTCCAAATTCCCCTCTAAACCCCCCTCCCCTATTCAGCCCCCAATTTCAGCCATTAACTAATATCATCTTCACCACTTGGCGATGCCGAAGGCATCACTTGCTTAATAGAGGTTAAGGGGGCGTAGCCAGCCCCGTTGCTGGCGTGAGCTGGTTTGGTATTAAGCTTGGAATAAAGTCGTTTGTGAAAGAAGAGCTAATTGCTAATAAGACATGAGTCGGAGTTGGGGTTTACTGAAAGCTGAAAACTAAAAAGTATAAAATGCAAATTTATCCTTTAATACTAAATCTAGAGAATAAATTTACATAGCAACATTTATAGAACATTACATTTTCAATATGATTGTTTCTATACAATTGTTGCGATCCGACGCATAATAACGGAGATATTAAGAATTTTCGAAATTCTCCCTCTATACCCCCCTCCCACTAGTTCAATTTTAGCCCTTAACGAACTCGACCTTTAGTTTGTATGAAACGGTTATATATCGAGTTTGGTTAAGATCAAATGAGAATTGCGACCGCTAGAGTTGTAACAGACAAGTGTGTGTGTGTATATATATGTATATATCCCTTAAGGAAAATCTGCTAAAACTAAATCATAAGCCATTTCTTTTGTTAAAAGATCTTGAAAACAACAGAGTTGGCGTAACTCAGCATGGCGAGTTCCTTCTTCCTTAGCATAGGCCGATCCTATATCTAGGAAGAGTTGCTTAGTTCTCAGCACCGACCTAGCATACTAAATAGAACAGCTTTGGGATGCCGACACTTGTTCTGGGCTAGTAACGCTATCGGAATGTCATTCAATATGGTCTATTGGTATTCTCGTCCACAATGTAAATGTCATCGGCAATTTTAAGTAATAGAATCAATCGTCACTACTAGGTAGAAAGTCAATAAATATACAATTATCAATAATACGTAGAACAGTATTAAATAGAATTATTAGAATAATTAAATCTAAGAATCAATATTAGAAAGAAACAGCACTTAACTAGAAAATGCCCACGTCACAGCAAACTTTCCTTCCTTTTAATTTCCACATTAATCAGAGTTTACTTATTTTAAAATCAAACAAAATATTAAATGTATGTGACTGAAACCCGACATTTTAACTTTTAAGAAAATAATGTAATATATATTTAATTTGCCGACATTTGTGATAGTCCTGAGCTAAATTTGAAAAGGGCTTCTTAAAAAAAAAAATTAAATATCAACATTCCGTTCATGAATATGAATATAAACGTTGAAGAAGATAATGTTTAGGTATTTTATTTAAAACAAAAAAGGTCCTATGCAAAAGGGGAGGTGCACAACTAGAAGTTACTGCAATGCTAAACATGAAATCACAACATTCTAATGCTTGCTATTTTAAGCTAATTTCCCTAAAGGGAAATCGGATATTGTGGTCTTACACATGACGCGATATTTGAAAAATTTCCACAAATGTTCATCGGTGCTACTTAGGACATGACGAAAATGAGATCCGTTCCAAACTTTATATATATATATATATATATATATATATATATATATATATAAATATATATATAAATGTGTGTGTGTGTGTGTGTGTGCGTGTGTGTATAAATTTATATACTTGTCTGTTAATGCTCTAGCAGTCGTAATTTTTGTTTGATCATTTCCTGTAACTGGATATTTAAACGTTTTAAATAAAAATAAAAATCAAGTTCGTTAACGGCTGAAATCAGACCAGTGGGAGGGGGGGGATTTCCAAATATCTCCGTTATTATGTGTCGGATTGAAAAATGGTATATTAAGCTATACGAGAAACATGCGCATACACTAGTCAAAATTGGCCCAGAAAGTGCCAAAACGATTAATTATGTTGAAATCTGAAAACCGAAAAATGCCGTGATTCCAATACTTCCATAACTTCGTACAAGGAATTAATAGTCCGTCGAGCAGGGGCTACGTAAACTAAGCAGATTTCCGTCGTGCTGATATAACACTACTAATTCCATTCCCTAAATCTAAAATCCAATGAGTAGAAATGGGGGTTTACTGAAGGAAGGCATAATCAAAAAAGTCTGTCACGCAGGGGACTGCGTAAACTAGCAGATTTCCCACGTAAAGTTATACAATAGAGAAATCTCCATACGAGTGCCCAACAATTACGGAGACGGCCGAACTAGCTTTCGGCGGGAACGAATAGAAGCTACCATAGCTCGTCCGTTACACTTTATAAAAATGCAAATATCTCGGTTAATATTCAAGATAGAGAATACATGTATATAACAATATTTATAGTACATTTAATTGCCAATAAGATTGGTTCTATACAATGTTTCGATCCAACGTATAGTAATGGAGATATTTCGAATTTTCGAAATTCCCCCCTTTAAACCCCTCCCCTCCCACTTGTCCGATTTCAGCCATTAACGAACTTGATTTCCTTTTTACATAAAACGATTAATTACCGAGTTTGGTGACGATTAAACTAAAATTGCGACCGCTAGAGTGTTAACAGACATATATATATATACATATATCTATATATATATAAAATTGTAACCTCTGTCTGTACATTAATTTTTTTCGTGAAATTTCACGATAACTTTTCGTTTCACATGTCATAGACACCATAACTGCATTTTGTTTCTTTGGTGTCTGTTTGTTTGTTTGTTTATTTGTTTGTTTGTTACCTTTTCACGCATAAACGGCTGAACCGAATTTTATGAAACTTGGTATGTATATTACTACTAACCCAACTTAGACTTTAGGCTATATTAATGTCTTCTGAGACGAACAGGAGTGGGGGTTATAAAGAAAGCCTGAAATTAAAAATAGCGATATTTCGTTTCCTATTGCTTTTTCAGCAAATATGCACATAACAAAGGTTGTTTATTTTGTAATTTAGAGTAACTTTTGTTATGTGCACTTTTCCCATATACGGAAGTATAAAGGCGTTATACGCTAAACATTATAGCGGGAGTCAACAATTTTATTTGGCACAAAAGACTCAACCGAACTAAATAAAACACTCAGTATGTGTATTAGCACTAACGCCTTCCTTATAATAAGCCATACTAACATTTCTAGGGACGGGGAGGAGTGGGGGTTATAAGGGAGGCCTGAAATTAATAATAGTGATTTCCTATTGGGGTTTCGGCAAATATGCACATAACAAAAGTTGTTTATTTTGTTATTTAGAGAAATTTGCTCAACACTTCTTTTCAATATGAACTACCAGGTACCTCACCTGAAAAATTAATTCCAATTATAATATATTATAATATTTTGTCCTTAATAATTGAAATCTATGCATTATGCACAGGAAACGGGAAATATGACAATATGAAGGACAGTGAAGTCTTACATAAAAAATAATTTTATTAGTATTAACCCTAAACACTGGGAAGGGTAAATGTCAAAATATCGTGCAAAGTAAAGCCTTGCCAAAAAAATACCATCACCATCCAGCCTCAAATGAATTCCCGGGGAAGCCGGGTATCTGAGCTAGTATATATATATACTAGCTCAGATACCCGGCTTCGCCCGGGAATTCATTTGAGGCTGAATGGTGTGGTATTTTTTTGGCAAGGCTTTACTTTGCAAATTATTTTGACATTTACCCATCCCAGTTTTAAGGGTTTATACCCGTTGTTGGCATTTTTTAATACTAAAATTAATTTTTTATGTAGGGCTTCACTGTTCAAACCATAATCATGGGTAGCATTTATTACAATTAAATATCATCTATAATGAACATATTTCCTTTCAAAAGCCAATCTGAGCTCACATAGTATAGGCAAAGTTTTGCACGTAAGATTATATTTGAATAGTGAATCTCACTGGAAATCGCTTCCAGGAATGCCAGACGGGAAATAAGTTAACTCAATTAACTGGTCCCGTCATCTTCCGCTCCCGCATGAGACTTCTCAACATTCTTCTCCTTATATTATTGATGCAAAACATTATTTTATAATTTATCTACCGGATGGAATTAAATAATAGTGGTACCCTGAAAATATCATAACGAGTTTAAACGCATATTGTTTTTTTGTCATAATGACATTACCATTAACGTTTAATTGTTATTATATTAGATATTTGTTTCAATAACTTCAAGGTACATTATAGAAATTAAATAATGGAAATGCTCTTATAGTTTATATTTCTATTGGAAATAAATAACAAAGTTATTTTTTGGAAAAATAAATAAATGAGGAGGGGATGACGAAGATTTATAACCTCACTAATCCGAAACATACTTTGAACTATCATATAAGACGAAAACATAACATCATTTGTCATAATATTAATTTATTAATTTAGCGTATATCCCGTATTTACCTCATTTTACGACAAAAGTGAATGCACACAAAAGTTACTCTAAATAACAAAGTAAACAACTTTTGTTATGTGCACATTTGCCGAAAAACAAATAGAAAATAAAAAAGACGGTTTTTCATTTCAGCCTCTCTTATAATCCCCACTCCCCTTTGAACCTAAAATTTTTAATATAGCTTATAATCATGGAAGAATTAATGCTTATTCACATACCGAGTTTTGCTAAGTTCGGTTCAATCGTTAGTGCCCAACAAAATTGTTGGCTCCCGCTTTAGATTTTAGTGTATATCTCGTTTATACTTTTCTATACGACAAAAGTTACTAAAAATAACAACTTTTGTCATGTGCATGTTTGTCGAAAAACCAATAGGAAACAAAATATCACTACTGTTAATTTCAGGCCTCCCTTACAAACCCCACTCCTGCTCGTCCATAGAAATGTTGGTAGGGCTTATGATAATTAAGGCGTCAACTCTAATTAACATACCGAGTTATATTTAGTTCGGTTGAGTCTTTTGAGCCCAATAAAATTAATGACTCCCGCAATGGTTTTTAGCTTATAACTCATTTATACTTCGGCTTACGACAAAAGTGTATATACCAACAGTTACTCTAAATATCAAAATAAATAACTTTTGTTATGTTCATATTTGCCGAAAACCCAATAGGAAACGAAATATAGCTATTTTTAATTTCAGGTCTCCCTTATAACCCCCACTCCTGTTCGTCTCAGAGGATATTAATATAGCCTAAAGTCTAAGTTGGGTTAGTAGTAATATACATACCAAGTTTCATAAAATTCGGTTCAGCCGTTTATGCGTGAAAAGGTAACAAACAAACAAACAAACAAACAAACATACACGAAAGAAACAAAATGCAGATATGGTGTCTATGACATGTGAAACGAAAAGTTATCTTGAAATTTCGCGAAAAAAATCAATGTACAGACAGAGGTTACAATTTTATATATATATATATCCTGGGTAGGATCGATGGATATTTGAAGAAATTTTTCGAAACTAAAAGTATGAATGACTCACGTAATATTTGAGCTAAACAGAATGTATAGAAAACAATTGTAGATCATCAATAGTTACCATTTTTCTATGGGAACCATTACGGAAATATTAAGAATTATCGACTTCTCCCCTTTAACTCCCTCCCGTATTCCTCGTCCGAGCTCATCCATTAACTAACACGACCTTTAGTGTTGAATAAACCAGTTAAAAATCGAGTATCGCGTAGATCAAATAATCATTTGCGAGTTAAGAACGTAAAATCTTAAACGATGACATCATCGCACTACGTATTTTCATATAGCTAGACTAAAGTCTATTGTTAGTCAGCTTATGAAGTCTACAGGCTACGGAGGGATGGCTATCTAACAAATCTGGCTTTAAAACGAATTTTATCCATCGGTGTCTTTACTGGTGTGAATGGAATTTTCGCCATGATGCCTTTACTGTTGTCCCTTGCTCGGTCCCGTGAAAATCAGATTTACTTGTTCACGAGATTAATTACCAGGAGTAGCCTGAAAACACACACACACACACACTCTCTCTCTCACTCTCTCTCTCTCTCTCTCTCTCTCTCTATATATATATATATATATATATATATATATATATATAGTTTTGAACGGAATTCCTTTTCTTCACCTCCTGGGCATCTGAAGATATGTTTCGAAAATCGTGTCACAGACTTAATAGAGGATTTCTGATTAATTGAAGAATTTGGAAAACAAAGCCATTTCAAAAATACCATGACTGCTTAAACTGCGTCAGGTACCAATGAAATATAACAAATGTTATGGAGCTTGCAAGATATCCGCGAAAATACTGGTATATGTAGAAGATGTCATTAGAGTAAATGTTTATCTGGAGATTTTGAATTAAAGAGGTAACAAATTTATATTGGAAAATTATATCCACAACAGTTGTGGACTTCCATGTCGGTTGGAGGATAAAGGTACTAGAGTGTACCAAAGTGATTTTCCACCAGAATATTTCGTCTCCGTCAAATCTTGAAAATGTCATATCTCTATGATGATGGTCTCATAGAATGGTAGTGAGACTCGGGAGAAGTTGAGGCTTTGGCCAATAATTGAGTATCGGCTATTAATAATAGTATATTCAGCAGTTATTACTTACTACAAGATATAGTCAGACAGCTGGACGACAGTATGATAGAAGGCGGAGGGTGGGGACTGGTGTATCAAGGCCGGTAAAGTGAGTATATAAAGCTGTGCCAAGACTCCATCCAGCGTGCCACAACCATCATGTCCTCAACAACTCTCGGAGTCTCCTTCGTCCTCGTCCTCTTGGCAGCAGTAGCAGCAGCTGCTCCCAGGAAAACCCTTCGTGAGTACTTAACACAAATTATCTTCAAGAAAAATTATTTACTATATTTGAACATTTATAGTTCAAAAATGTGTCTACCGTCTATTAGTTCGGAGCCATGGTTATCTTCTCTCTTAATTAACGCTAATTTATCAAACTAACCCTAAGGTAGCTTAGTTGAAGGTTTCTTAAAGGTTATAATTTATTTTAACCCAGGGTGGGACTAAGACACCAAAAGAACACCCAGTCTGAAAGTCATCAAACGTTAAAAACAAAAATTCCAATGCATTAACTAACTTGGTTAGCCAATGACCACTATTACTGGTTTTTACTAAAATTTTAGACCGTAGTTTATTTTCAATTATGCATTACTAGTCATTTGATACTTTGCCTATAAATAATTTGTATACAGAGATTTAAATTTAAAAAAAAACTGTAAATAATAGTTAACACATTTTTTAGTAATAAATTATTTTTTAAATACAGATACATTAAAATAAATAGGAGATTCAAATGAAGTAGTGATCTAATAACACTGTACTTACCTGATACCCTATGTGATAAGTATTTAAACAACGTTTTGATTTGTATTTGAATTCTAGAATATGTAATGTCCAATCTTTATTAAGAGTTTTATTAAAAGAAAAAAGTATGCTTCTCAATAACGTATTTTACATTATTATGCCATACTGTAATCTAATGATTAATGCAAAAAGAAGTGAAGAAAGATTCGATTATAGACAAACTTTTTATAAAGAAAAATCACTCTATTTCACTCTTTTTTATTTACATTGGATTATCAGGGTTTCATAGTTTTCCATATTGATTTGACATTCATTTGACAATGAATTAACATATAGTAGGTTACACCCAAATCCATAGTAAATAGTATTCAATGAAAATGTTACGACTCAAGTTTTTATTACGACCTATAGTTTCATTGATCCATACGTTCCGGTCCTTCTTCAAAAATGGAAATAAATAAAAACTTACCTAAGACTCAGCCATAAAATTATTCCACTTCCTATCGTTATATTAAGGGATGTTTAAATGCTATAAGTTCCATATAACTTCCTGTTTAAATCCCTTATATGTTACCATTTTCAGACCATTTGAATGGTATTTTTAGAAAACTTCAAGTAGAACATGAAAGTATCTGTCATCCCTATTTATTTGTATTCAATTGAAAGGTTCAATGCTTGATATCTCGGGATTTTATATAATTAGTAACGGGATTATCTTAAAAATTAGAAATATCTGAGGAAATAAAAGTTGTTTTAGCTAAACCAAAGCAATGTTTTATTGAGATAAAGAAAAGCTAAATATATTTGAAGAGCAATAACACCAATTAGCTCCAAGATGTTTTAGCAGAGATAAACAGAAAATTCACGCAAGAAGATGACTCATTGAATCACCGCAACACCATAACTCAGAAACGAGTCATTTTATAAAGCTTTGAACGATAGAATAATTTTTTTATAACTAAGGTAAAAATTAATTATTTAGAAAATATAATTTGACGAAATCGAGGTCTAAAAAGAAAACAAGTATAATAATAATAATAACAATTGATAAGGATCAATAAAAAGTCCTGGTTCTCTACTATTGTTTTTAATTTTATGCAAAGTGCACTGTCGCAGTCATACCTCCATCGTCAGTGCCTGTAATCAGCAATAATCAATAGCAGTGTAGCCTGGACAACAACCACCGGGCGACTCCAATAATAATAACAATGAACAGAAATAGTTATAGGTCCAAGGAAATAAGTTATAAGACATTATAACAAGTCAGCTAATGTTGAGTTCCTGAGGCTTATATTGTCTAGGAGCTGACTGATCCTTCGTTACCAGAGATTCTTCGGTTTTTCGTGGAAACAGAGAGAAAGAGGTTCACAAGGACATTCACTAGTTTTATATACATGTATAGTGATTGGCCATCAATAAGATGAAATTGAACCAGCAAAGAGGCAATGTTACGCATATGGTTTAAGTTAATCTAGAAGGGTAACCGAAAGCAACAGGTCGGCATGTCTCATTCTTTTAAACATAAGTGTAAGAGCTTATCCAAAAATGTTGATTCCTAGGACGCGTCAGGAATACAGACAATTTGTACAGGATAACTAAAAATCGTAGCTTCCTCTGTTAATGCTCTATGCTCCATGCTGCATGAAACATCTATCGTTCCCAAAGTATTGCAATAAAAAAATTGTATACCTATCAATTCAGCTCTCCTTGTTCAGATGATGGTTCTGGTTCTTGTCAACATTTATTGGACTTTTTATTTTCTAAAACACAGCCAAATAACTTAATCGTCAAAATATCCTGTACTTCGAACCTTCCAAACTACCCGTAATATCAGTGGGTAGAATTAGTTTCAAGTAAACGGCTTACAATGGTTTCCTACCATACAACAAGTAAAAAATAAATAAAGGCCGAAAATAAATAGGGTGCCGAAAACAGTAAATGTCGGAATATTGAGAAGTTGGCTCATGTTGAATTTTGGACAAGGGATAATTCTGGAAACACATTTTTTTTATGATCTGCTCCGATAGCAATCCACATTATATTTATAAAAGGAAAATATAATAGGTAACTATATTCGAAACTATATTGTTAATTCAATAATAATAAAGATAGAAGATAATACATGGATGGCTAAGAAACTTAGTGGTGTTAGTCAAAATAGCAATTTCTCTTATTAATAGTCTACATACTAAATTTACCTTTTAAACTAAGTAAGAGCGTGTTATTATAAATTCTTTATTTTGTAAGTATTTTTTTACGACTTACGACATATGAAACTCTTCAAGTGATGATTATATTGTCATTACAAATTGTTAACGTAGGTATAATATAAATTCATTTGGGCAAACCCAAATATGTTTGTAGTATAAAAGGGAACAGTAAATAATAGCAATTTTAAAGAATAATTATTTTGTTAAACATTAATTACAAATTTGGTTCCTTGAAAGAATACACAATTAGGACACTGATGTGAAGTCATTTTGATGTCCTTTATACAAAAGTGAATGGTATATAATTTATTTTGTGATGGTTTTGATTAGCTCCCATGAAAACATCTGATTACCTTATCAGTTTTAAAGATAATGTAGGAAAGATTTCATAGGGCGGATTATTGCTCAACATATGCAAATCAATTTCATTTGCTTGCAAAACTGCCTGTTATTATGGTAATTAAAGCTGCTCTTAATATGGAAATCACATTACAGATGGTGGTAGAATTGTTATCAGCAAGATTAGTGTGCCAGTGCAACAAAATGCATTTTGTCTCTTGCAAAAAAAAAAAAAAAAAAAAAATGAACGATTTTTGACGACTTTCTTCAAATCCCCATCGATCCTACCTAGAAGATAACGAAAACGGTGTCCCTTAACTCTATTAGGCGCCAATTTCACACGATTTAGACTCTTTTTGGGAGGAGCTCTTCAATTTTCAAACGTACTTGATCAGTATAAACCCTAATAGAAACCTTGTCTTTCCAGGTGTTGAAGTGAGTCTAATGCTTCTCCAGCAAACGGTATAATCTAATATGAGTCGAGCATTGTGTCTTTGCTTTGAAAATGTGACACGAAGTAAAGTCGGGTAATCAAAATATATCAGAACACACGAAATTCTGCTATTCTCAAACTCAGTGAAAAGGGCAGTTAAATACATAAGAACATTTTAACGGACTTTCTGCTTACAATTCAATGAATAATTTTTGGCTGATTAATGTAGATGTTCACTTCCTTGAAGGAGAGGACTTACTAATTATTCTTTCCTTAAATATCTTTTTATTTTAACGCTTTAGAGAAAGTATTATTCTGATTTATTTGTATTTCTTCTCTAGCATCCTACGTGAAAACATGTTCTAGTAGTGATCCTAAACTGAACGAGTGCGCTTTGAAACATGGAAGGGAAATCATTCCGAGGATAATGAAAGGTAAGAAAAGAAAAAAAGACAATTTTTATTGTCTGTATGTTGCAGTCTAAATGAATTTTCTGAAAAATTCGAGACTATCAATGTCTTCTTTTGTCGACAGGAGACCCAAGCATCCGACTTCCTGTCTTGGAGCCTATGATCTTGGACAAGGCTGAGATCAGGACAGCGGGTGGAGCAAACGGAGGCGGACTACACCTCACTTGCTACAAGTGCAATGTACACGGCCTCAGCAAAGCTAAACTCAACGACATCAAGTAAGTAATGGTTTTTGGACAGTATACTTCCTGCTAGTCTTGATGCCTTAATTGTATGAAGCGAACGGAGAACGTCTTTGTGACCTCTAGCCTTGTTCACTTCCGACTACCTGTTCAAAGGAAAATTACTACACAGCAAACTTAGTAGATCAGTTAAACAAAAGATCGATTTATAGGTTTTGACCAGCCTTTGGAGAGGTGAAGAGGGGCTATTGGACCCCTAAAATAATAAAAAAATGTCATTCTTATTATGTGCCATTCGCGAAACATTCATAGAGAATAATCGGGTGTAATGTCTTTATAAAATGAACGATTAAAGAATTCAAAGACATCAGATCTAAAGCATTTCCATGTGGGACTTTGTATTAAAAGTGTCTTTCGTCGTCAACTTTTATTTTTATTTGACGACTATTTATCTCCTGATGCCACCCTGTTCCTACAGCAATATAGCGTTACTCCCTTATTCATGAGAAACTAGGTATACCCACTGATCTACATATCTGTCAGATAACGTACTTCTAATGACAAAACGCTATTGAGGTAATTTTAAGCTGTCATCAAATATTCGAAAACTGTAGTAATTGTGACTGTCAACAAAAACATCTGTTTACCAAAATTTTGTCTAGCGGCCTTCATTACTATATAAAGTTATCAGAATTGATGGAAAGAATTTCGAACTTGAGCACGTGATTCTTGTGAGCCATAGTTATACTCCAAGTCTCAATACAATGATTATACCTAAGTTTGATAACATGTTCTACCAATATTATTTGGCGATACCTTTGATGTCCCTGAATGCTCCTGACTCACATAAACATTGATATGCAAGGCAGTCTCCTACTTTAGTCTCTAGCCTTCCTTTTGCTCCTTCCTCGCGGTGATTCTGATTCTTCCACGATCAGACGCCATCTGAATATAATACTTCCTGCCCTTGTCATGTGGCGTAGTTAACTTATGTCTCTATTCTTATGTTCTAAACCTGTTGACTTGGAGATGGGTTTGCGAATATTTTCCAGCATTGAATAGACCATTCCAATTCAGTGTACCAAATCAGAGCCATAATTATTTTTCATAATACTCTTATTTGGTTATATTTTGGACTTAGAGACCAAATATGGACATTAATTATTTTACAATAATATTCCATAAATAAGGATACTTTTGAGTTACAATTGTTTGTATGTTAATTTGGTTTATTCCCCCCCCCCCCATACCTAATAATGATCTTTTGGGGCACTAAAATGGTACACACAGAAAACCATAACACTACTATAATGTTTTCCATTCTTTCAAACTGAATTCAAAACATTTGAATCTTCAACACAAGATATTTGACTGTTGAGTGCCAATTAATGATTTGGTGTCTATTTTTTTATTAACTAAAATATTTAATTTAAGTGGGGTGTTTCATGTGAAATAATTAATAACTGAAAACTACTTAGGTGTGATTCAGAAAGCATGTAGTGTGATGAAACTTTGAATAAATATTATTTCTACAATTCATATTATATTTTACTTTAATTCTTAAACAATAATTATTTTAAAGGATTGATTTGAAAAAGAAACATCTGGACCTGAAGGTGTTCCTTCCATCTCTTTCTGTAACTGGTAAATATGATGTCAATGGCAGACTTCTTCTATTTCCAGTCTATGGCAAGGGCCAAGCGAATCTCACTCTCAGTAAGTATTATATTTACTTCAATACTATAACTTCCAATTCATTAAAAATAATTTTGTAAAATAATTCAACTGTTGTAGCAGAAAGCAAGAGAAAGATAGTGAGACTAAGAAACAGAGTTGAAAGGTAAAGAGCGAGAGAGAAATTCAAAGACTTACCAGCAAGCACTGGACTGCTGGGGAAAGTAATGAAATGATAAAAAGTCTTATATAGGATGGAAGGGGGGGGGCTTTAAAGCACCAGTACATTCTATCTTTTGTATGAAATACCTCAGTTTCATTTCAAGTATATCACATACATTCTTCCATTTTTAAGGTGCTGGATGGTGAAGGAATTATCTCAGGTAAGAAAAAACGCCTCGTTCCTTCACTATTAAAGAATAGTGAAGGAACGAGGCGTTTTTTCTTACCTGACATACATTCTTATACGAGCAATTTTTATTTTTCATCTAGAGACATCGGAATAATAACTTATCTGGATCCCAGGGCTAGGTATTTCAATGCAAAATAAATTGTGAAATAAAGTGAAGGGAAATTCACTAGACATATGTAACAAACTGTAATTCATACACATCTCAACATTTCAGAGATTTCAAAATGAAATTCCAAAGAACTTATATTACACTAAATATAACGCCAATAACATTGTATTCATTTTTGATAGGGATTCCCATACAATCTGAACATTGCTCACATATTATACTATACCTCTAAAAATTTTATTTCGAAAATACAGCAAGTTACGTATCGTCATATTTGAATATTTGACAAATGGGAGAAGAAAATTAAAATGTTTAATAAAGAAGTTCTAGACTTCATTAAAAAAGATGCATTGTGTTTTTAGTCATAGGAAGGGGGTGAAACTATAACTCACAATGTATCACAACTACATACCTAGTCATAGAATGTTGTGTAGAATGGATATCACAAGGAATAAAGAGAATAGACAGGTCCAGGCAAAAATACTTTGATGATATCAGGAAGGAGCCCAGGACTAGGAATCAGGATCTCAGCTGTAGTTTGCAATGAGGCAAATCCTACATGAGCTGTAGTTTGGGTCAATGGTTAAAAACCCATTTCTTCGTTAGCCTGAAGTGAATGAATTATCAAAATAAAGAATCAATTCATTCAACATTTTATTTCTTTTTTAGAGAGAATTTGATTTTTTCAGATGATCTGGATGTAACAGCTGGTCTTGACTGGAAGCTGGTAAAAAGGAAGGGAGGAGAATTTGCCCATGTGGCAAGCGAACAAGTGGACTTCACTACAAGCAAATTCAGCCTTTCTCTTACTGGCCTCTTCAATGGTGACAAAGCTCTTAGTAAGTTTTATAATTGCAATGATGTTGGTCTATTTGTTGTAAGGAGTCTCTTTCTAGATTGTCCATTTTAATTATTATATTTGATTTATGTTATTCTACTTGAACTCATTATAAAAGTATTCATTCTTAGTACCTACTACACTTTTTTTAATTAAAGAGTTTGGCTCATGTGAAAATTAATACTTTAGTTAAATAAATAATTAGTTCTCCTTAAAATTAATCATTATAATTAGTTTTTCTTAATACATTAAGAAATAAATAGTATGCACATTTTATGTTACAGCAACAGTAACGCTGTGTTAGTAATATTATTATTAATGACTAATTCTTTTTTTTTTCTTAGATGACAATATGAATGCAATTTTGAATGAGAGTTGGAGAGAGGTTCTCAATGACTTGAAGCCATCAATTTCAGACACTGTTGGACAAATCATCAGGTTCACACTCAACAACATCTTTGACGTTATTCCTTATGATCAGTTTTTCCCTGATAAATAAGTTCCTCAGCTCAGAATCAATTAAGTTAATAAATTGAAGCTTGCTCCATTCAAGCTTTAAATGAGAATGAATGTGACTAATCCTGATGCGGCAACAGACTGTGATATTATGTATATATTCTGCTTGATGTTTGGAAATATTGAACCAGAAATATTTGTCACATCAGTATATTAGATTAGTCTTCTGTTTCAAAGAGAGCAAGTGGTTTTTCTGAGCTCTCACAAGGAAATTTAGTTTATGGCTTAATGAAATTTAACTTAATGACATTAATACAAAAAAGAGGTCAAATGCTGAACTTTTTATGCTATAAATTGTTTATTTAGATTTTCAACATTGAATAACATACATAAACAATAGAGTAATCCTTATTTCTGTATTTTGAGTAAAAAAAGTATATGTTTTGAGTAGACTTTGTAGTTTTGGGTTAGTGGCATTAACAAAAGCTAAAATTGTCTATTCAAAACATAAATATACTTTTTTCTCTTAAAAGCAGAATAAATAGTTCAGATTAATTATTTCTGCTTAAAATCAGCAAGTGACCGTTTTATTAACTTCATTGGTCCAGATGTTTTGAAAATGGATGACAAACTTTATGTTTGATGGATGTAAATTATTATCATGAATTATTTATTGTATGACCTTTGTATCATAATATGTGAAGGTTAAAATTATTTATTAAAATGATAGCTCTATTTCTTGTACAGTCAATGACTGCTATTTTATGGCTTAGGAAATAGAGATTTCTTTATTTATATGTATGAGAACATGTATACAGTAAGAAAAAGTATATAACATAATTTAAAAGTAAAATTAGAATAAATTGATTTTATTAAAATCCCACAGTTATTATTTAAATAAACACCTTATTTCCTTCTTCCTAAAAACAATGAAGCCAGTACGAAAGGGCTTTTGGAGAAAATATATTAATTTTTTATGCATTCAGAGGTATGTAACTTGAGAAATTTTTGCTTTTACAGCAAAGTTCTATTTAGTCCAATCTAAAACATTGTTAATTGAATAAAAAAGAAAATTCTGCCATATTTATTTATTATTAAGCATTATTTCAAAAAATACTTTAAATTAAATGAAATGTAATACCAAGAAAGCTATAAGACGAGAATAAATACAATTTCTACAGACAAATTGCAGGTACGAAAATTGTGTCATCATTTCAAAAAGTAAAGAATAATTAAATAAGTAAACTATTTTTTTTTCTGTTGGTCTTCAATTATACTTTAACAAAAAAAATTGGTGATTATCAAAGCCAGTAAATGAGGATCTATAAAATGAATTAAGCCTCTTAAATTACATTAAAAAGAGAAAATATTTTTGCTACAAAGTAAAATAATAGAATTTTAGGAGTCAATTAACTTTAACAATGTAACAATATTTAATGTAACTTATTCATGCTTAAAAAGCCTTGTACATTTCGAGTTTTACAGTACATTCAACCTACTACACAGTTCCCTCATTTTTTGTAAGCTTGTTAGAATCTACGTCCATAGTGTGGATGGTACATGGCAATGAATGCACCAATAGACTCCTTTTACCATTTTGAAAGAACAATAGCTGAGAAAGCTGTGCTTTACATAAGATCAAATTTACAGAATGGCAAAAAAAAAATATATCACCAAAGCTTTCAGTGACATGTTTTATTGTAAGTTCCATTCTTATTATATTTTTGAATATTTTAGCTGGATTTTATTAAAATATCCTACACATCTATTTGATATATATTTTTTTTAGTGAATTCCCCTTAACAGAAATCAGCTTCTAATATTCAGGCCAAATATTTTCTTCTTTTAGTAAGAAGGCTTGAAGCTTGAGCTAGGCAAGCTCTTCTACGTGATGAAAGTTCAAAGATAAAATTGCATGTGAAGGAGTAGTTTACTGAAGGTTGAGGATGCCAAAATAAAAATAACCATGTCAGAATTCGAGTTCGAGAAAGACCTGGTTTAACTTATACTATGTATCATAGTGAACTCTGCGGAGAGAGTGGTGGTCTATATTGAAGCTGTAAAATGTGGTGTCCTTTGGGAAGGGTGATATATTTGAGCAAGCCAGACTAACTATTAGAATAACATTGTCTCTTGACTGAATTGGTATTAGATTAGTTTCCCTTGGGCCTTGAGTAATAGCCATCTTCGCTTACTGTTGTACAGCATCTTTCTCCAAAGGGGTTTATCCTTCAGTTGCACAAGAGCAAGTTAAATTAATTTAGTTAAAAGTAATTGTCATCGAAATTTTGTTCTATGCTCCAATTCGCTCCTAGGTAGGTATTTATTAAACTTGGTGCCTTGATAGATCATCAAGATTTCATAAAACCTCTCAAGTCCATATTAATTCCTTTATAGCCATTAACAAGATGAATAATGAGCAAAGTATGTTGCCCCTCTCTCTCTCCCCCTAATATTAATTAATCAGAAATGTTAGTTTCTGCTTAAATTAAATTTTAATACTGGAAGGATTTAAAGTGAGGAAAAATTAATTTAGCAGGTGCAATATGGCGGAATGTATAAATAGGTTATAATCACTTCTCCCCACCCCTCCCAACCTCACATTGTTAGCAGATTTCCCCAAGGGAAATCAGCTATTGAGGTCGTACTCATGAAGCAATTTTTGAAATTTTTCTTAGAAATGTTCATCAATCCTACCTAAGGGATGATGAAAATGAGGTCCGTTCAAAATTGTATATATATATATATATATATATATATATATATATATATATATATATATATATATATATATATATAAAATATAAGCTATATATATATATATATATATATATATATATATATATATATATATAAAATTGTAACCTCTGTCTGTACATTGATTTATTTCTTGAAATTTCACGATAACTTTTCGTTTCAAATGTCATAGACAGCATAACTGCATTTTGTTTCTTTCGTGTCTGTTTGTTTGTTTATTTGTTTGCTTGTTTGTTACCTTTTCACGCATAAACGGCTGAACCGAATTATATGATACTTGGTATGTATATTACTACTAACCCAACTTAGACTTTAGGCTATATTAATATTCTCTGAGACGAACAGGAGTGGGGGTTATAAGGGAGGCCTGAAATTAAAAATAGCGATATTTCGTTTCCTATTGGTTTTTCGGCAAATATGCACATAACAAAAGTTGTTTATTTTGTTATTTAGAGTAACTTTTGTTATATACATCTTCGTCGTATATCGAAGTATAAATGTGTTATACGTTAAAAAGTATAGCGGGAGTCAACGATTTTATTTGGCACAAAAGACTCAACCGAACTAAATAAAACTCGGTATGTGTATTAGCACTAATGCCTTCATTATAATAAGCCATACCAACATTTCTAGGGACGGGCAGGAGTGGGAGTTGTAAGGGACGCCTGAAATTAAATACAGCGGTATTTCGTTTTCTATTAGTTTTTCTGCAAATATGAACATGACAAAAGTTGCTTACTTTGTTACTCAAAGTAACTTTTGTTATATTCACTTTTGTCGTATAATAAAGTATAAACGAGATATACGTTAAAAACCAAAGCGGAGGTCTACAATTTTATTGGGCTCTAACGATTGAGCAGAAATTAAC
This sequence comes from Riptortus pedestris, assembly GCA_019009955.1. Lineage (NCBI taxonomy): Eukaryota > Metazoa > Arthropoda > Insecta > Hemiptera > Alydidae > Riptortus > Riptortus pedestris. Next base: position 73,799,484 of record CM032231.1, read on the forward strand.
AAAACTCGGTATGTAAATTAGCATTAATACTTCCATGATCATAAGGTATATTACAATTTTTAGGTTCGAACGGGAGTGGGGGTTATAAGGGAGGCCTGAAATAAAAATTCGCGATATTTCATTTTCTATTTGATTTTCGTCAAAACGTGCACATAACAATAGCTGTTTACTTTAGTATTTAGAGTGTAGCAGCTTGGCCTGCTCTATGACAAAAGTTGTTTATTTTGTTATTTAGAGTAACTTTTGTTATATACACTTTTGTTGTATACCTAAGTATAAACGAGATGTACGCAAAAACCTGTAACGAATGTGAACAATTTTATTTGAGACGAAAGACCCAACCGAAATGAATAAAACTCGGTATGTGTATTAGCACTAACGCTTTCATTATAATAAGCCATACTAACATTTCTAGGGACGGGCAGGAGTGGGGGTTGTAAGGGAGGCCTGAATTTAAAATAGCGGTATTTCGTTTTCTATTCGTTTTTCGGCAAATAAGAACCTAACAAAAGTTGTTTATTTTGTTATTTAGAGTAACTTTTGTGATATTCATTTTTGACTTTTATCGAAGTATAAACGAGATATATACTATAAACTAAAGCGGGAGTCAACTATTTTATTGGGCACTAACGATTGAACCGAACTTAACAAAACTCGGTATGTCAATTAGCATTAATTCTCCCATGATTATAAGCTATATTAAAATTTTTAGGTTCGAACGGGAGTGGGAGTTATAAGGGAGGCCTGAAGTAAAAATTCACGATATTTCATTTTCTATTTGTTTTTCGGCAAAGGTGCACTTAACAAAAGTTGTTTACTTTGTTATTTAGAGCAACTTTTGTTTCATTCACTTATGTCGTAAAATGAAGTAAATACGGGATATAAGCTAAATCTATAGCGGGAGTCGACGATTTTATTAGTACTTATTTAAGTGTTTTTAATATAGGCATATTATGACAAATGATGTTATGTTTTAGCCTTATCTATTTCGGTTATTTAGTACTAAGTATGATTCGGATTAGTGAGAATATAAATCCCCCTCCCCCTTCGCCTCATTTATTTATTTTCCCTAGAAAATAACTTTGTTATTTATTTCCAATAGAAATTTAAACTATAAGAGCATTTCCATTATTTAATTTGTATAATGTATTATTTAAAAAAAAAAATCGTGCTGAATTTCCTCAAGGAGTGATAGGGGAAGTAGTAGGGAATCAAACTTTGATTTTGGTTATATACTACTTATCTTATTTCCGATATCTTCATGTTATTGAAACAAATATGTACTATCATAACAATTAAACGTTAATGTCATTAAGACAAAAGACAAAATGCTCTTAAACTCGACATGATTGTTTAAAGTATTACTGAAGTTGCAGAGACGGCAACGATCTCTTCCCCTCGACTAGCTTTTTGAATATAATTGAAATTATTTTTAGGGTAACACTATTATTTAATTCCATCAGGTAGATAAATTATTACAATAATATTTTGAATTGATAATTTAAGGAGAAGAGTGTTGATAGCTCTAATGCGAGAGCGGAAATAGACGGAGGCTAATAGAGTTAATTGAATTTACTAATTTCCTGTGAAATGCTGGGCATTACGGGAAGTGATTACCACTGAGATCTACTATTATGAATATAACTTTACGTGCTAAACTATGCTTAAACTATATGTGCTCGGATTTTTGACAGGAAATAAGTTTCATTATAGACGATATTTAATTGTAATACATACTATCCATGATTATGGTTTATAGTATTCAAAAAGGTGAGTTAAAAAGTGGCAAGGGATAGATTAGGAACACATTTTTATTTATTCTTCAAATATAAAATTTCTCATTTATAAGTCGCCTGCCTGACCCTCACAGCAAAACAATGCGCGCCGACGGGAAGTGTAATTGTAAACATTGAAGCCTTGCCCAAACAAATACTATCATCATTCAGTCTTAAATGATTTCCCCAGCGAAGCCGGGTACCTTAGCTAGTATATATATATATATATATATATATATATATATATATATATATATATATATATATAAAATTGTAACCTCTGTCTGTACATTGATTTTTTTCGCGAAATTTCACGATAACTTTTCGTTTCACATGTCATAGACACCATAACTGCATTTTGTTTCTTTCGTGTATGTTTGTTTGTTTGTTACCTTTTCACGCATAAACGGCTGAACCGAATTTTATGAAACTTGGTATGTATATTACTACTAGCCCAACTTAGACTTCACACTATATTAATATTCTCTAAGACAAACAGGATTGGGGGTTATAAGGGAGGCCTGAAATTAAAAATAGCGATATTTCGTTTCCTATTGCTTTTTCAGCAAATATGCCCATAACAAAAGTTGTTTATTTTGTAATTTAAAGTAACATTTGTTATATGCACTTTTGCCGTATACGGAAGTATAAATGAGTTATACGCTAAAAACTATAGAGGGAGTCCACAATTTTATTTGGCACAAAAGACTCAACCGAACTAAATAAAACTCGGTACGTGTATTAGCACTAATAAGCCATACTAACATTTCTAGGGACGGGCAGGAGTGAGGGTTATAAGGGAGGAGTGAAATTAAAAATAGTGATATTTCGTTACCTATTGGGGTTTCGGCATATATGCACATAACAAAAGTTGTTTACTTTGTTATTTAGAGTAACTTTTGTTATATACACTTTCGTCGTATACCTAAGTATAAATGAGTTATACGCTAAAATTTATAGCGGGAGTCAACAATTTTATTTGGCACAAAAGAATCAACCGAACTAAATAAATACTCGGTATGTGTATTAGGTCTAATGCCTTCATTATAACAAGCCATACCAACATTTCTAGGGAAGGGCAGGAGTGGGGGTTGTAAGGGAGTTCTGAAATAAAAAATAGCAGTATTTCGTTTTCTATTGGGGTTTCTACAAATATGCACTTGACAAAAGTTGTTTATTTTGTCATTTAGAGAAATTTTCTCAACAATTCTTTTCAATATGAACTACCAGATACCTCACCGGGAAAAATTAATTCAAATGTATGTTAATATTTTGTCCTTAATAATTCAAATCTATGCATAATGCACTGGAAACGGGAAATATGACAATATGGAGGACAGTGAAGTCTTACATAAAAAAATAATTTTATTATTAACAAATCCACAGCAACGGCGGGTGTTAACCCTAAATACTGGGACGGGTAAATGTCAAAATATTGTCCAAAGTAAAGCCTTGCCAAAAAAATACCATCACCATTCAGCCTCAAATGAATTCCCGAGCGAAGCCGGGTATCTGAGCTTGTGTGTATATATATATATATATATATATATATATATATATATATATATATATACTGCCAACGGCTTAGTCCTGTTTGTTTACATTTCAGATACTTCCCACCTGAAGGAAATAATTCTTATTACCGATTGCATTTATTCATTTAATATTCACGGTGGTGCCGTGTTAACAGTATGTAGGCTTATCTATTATTAAACTTCAGGAAGGAAATCTGGTTAGTTTACGCAGCCCCTGCGTGACGGACGTTTTTATGTTGTTATGTAATTTGGCTTGTGCCTTGTAGTTATGTAGTGTTATTCTCAGAAATGTGATTTTTTTTTAAGTCTCATAAATATTAATGTAAAAGGATGAACGCTGGAGAGGTGCACCTAGTCATTTCTGGAATTTATTAACTAAAATTCGCGATATTTCGTTGTTTATTTGATTTTCGACAAACGTGCACATAACAAAAGTGGTTTACTTTGTTATTTAGAGTACCGGAAAAAAAAACCATTAATGAAATATATCTGAGTATAACATATTAATTTTATTGAAAACTTTTACTATAACCTGTGCTGTAATTTGTAATGAATCAGAAAAGTCTGTCTCGCAGGGGCTGTGTTAACTATGCAGATTTTCCTCGTGATCTTTAACAATAGATAAATCTACATACTGGTAACACAATAGCACCGTCAGTCAACAAGTGAATAAATACATACAATAATAAGAAAGTGGGGCACCTGAAACGTAAACAAACAGGTGTGCCAATTTCTCACAGGAAAGAAAAAAAAAACATAAATATATTAGGATATAACATATTAATTTTATTGAAAACTATTTACTATAACTAGTACTGTAATTTATAATGGATCAGAATAATTTTTATCTCAATCAATCAAATTTTAGTAATCCAAGAACTTAAGAAGGGGGGGTGGGTCACCATAGCAAATTTGCATTTATCTCATATAATAAACAATTGCATTTGTCTCTTGAAAACAATTTATGTTATTTATATATGGTGCGAATAATGTGGTTTATTATATAGCAGAGTATTGTTTATGTAACATGAATAGAAGTGGGGGTTTGCTGAAGGCTGAAAACTGAAAAAAGCAAATATCTCGGTTAATAATCAAGACAGAGATTGAATGTATATAATAACGTTTATAGTACATTTAATTTGCTCTAAGATAGATTTTATACAACTTTTTTGATCCAACGTATAGTAACGGAGATATTTCCAATTTTCGAAAATCCTCCCATCTAAACTCCCCCCCCCCCACTGGCCCGATTTCAGCGATTAACGAACTTCATCTGTCTTTTTGCATAAAACGTATAAATATTGAGTTTGGTAACCATCAAACAAAAATTGCGACCGCTAGAGCGTTAGCAGACATATACGAGTATATATATTATGAATGTACAATTTACTTTCCAAACAAACAAAACAGTATTTTTAATTGTGGTTATTACTTACATAAAACACACAGCCCCCCCATACATACAGTTGACGCAGCTCCTGCGTGGTTAATGAAATTTTTAAAATAATAAAGTGATTTTCGTTTCATAATGATTTAATAAACGCCTTTAATTATAAATTCCAGAAGTGCTATTTTAAATAATAAAGTGATTTTGTTTTTATTATGATTTAATAATTGCCTTTAAATGAGTGGCCTTCCGTTAATCGGCAAGTACCATATTTTCTATGATTATGAATTATATGGTTCATTTTGTTATAAAGGAAGCTACATGCACAGGAAATGGGTAATATAAGAATATTATGGATAGTGAAGTCTTAGATAAAAAATAATATTATTATTAACATATCCCCAGCAACTCCGGCTACTCAGATATAAACCCTAAACCCTGAGACTGGAAAATGTAAAAATATTGCGCAAAGTAACTTCAAAATAAAATCCTCAAATGATTTTTCGGGTATCTTACCAATATATATATACATATATATATATATATATATATATATATATATATATATATATATATATATAATATTAGTTATATAGAAAAATCACTTTATTATTTAAAATACCACTTCTGGAATTTATAATTAAAGACGTTTATTAAATCATTTTATTTTTTTAAAAATTTCATTCATCACGCAGGAGCTGCGTCAACTAAGCAGAATTCCCACTTGTGTCACGTATTTGCATTAATCTTATGATGTAAAAGTTCAATGAGAATAATATCTGTTATTTAGGCTTCAAATAAAGTGCATCATAATATATCAGCTTATTGCTGGTATAGCATGAGTAGGATTGGGGGGTTTACAGAAGGCCGATAACTAAAAAAGGAAAATATCTCGGATATTATTAAAGTTATTGAAAAAATGTATATAAAACATTTACAGAACATTACATTTGCAATAAGATTGGTTCTATACAGCTGTTCGATCCGACGCATAATAACGGAGATATTAAGAATTTTCGATGATGATGCTTAATAATGATGATAATAATAAATGCTTTTCATTATTATGATAAATATTGTACACGGTATTTTTAACAGGCAGTGGGATTGATCAGGATATAATTTTTTTTTCAAGACTAAAAGGTTCTAAAAGTTTACTTTAGTTCCTAGATATTCAAGTATAAACCCTTAAACTGGGATGAGGAAATGTAAAAATATTGTGCTTAGTAAAGCGTTGCCAAAACAAATACTGTCATCATTCAGCCCCTATTGATTTCCCTAGCAGGGCCCATCTTAGATATTATATATGTTTGCCGGTTACCGCTCTAACTTTTGCAATTTTTAGCAGATTTCCCTTAAGGGGGGGGTCCATCGATCCTACCCAGGAGATGTCGAAAATGAGGTCCGTTCAAAACTGTATATATATATATATATATATATATATATATTTGTCTGTTACCGCTCTAGCGGTCGCAATTTTTGTTTAATCGTTACCAAACTCGATATTTAGTCGTTTTATGTAAAAAGAAATACCAAGTTCGTAAACGGCTGAAATCGGACCAGTGGGAGGGGTGGTTTAGAGGGGAGGATTTTCGAAAAATCGAAATATCTCCGTTACTATACGTCGAATCAAAAAAATTGTACAGAATCAATCTTATTGCAAATTAAATTTACTATAAATATTGTTATATACATTTATTCTCTTTCTTGAATATTAACCGAGATATTTGCATTTTTATGAAATTTGGGCCGATACCGGATCTTTGAATTTCCCGCGAAAAGCTAGTTCGGCCCTTTGCTGTAACCGTTCGGCTCTCCTATGGAGATTTCTCTATTGTATAACTTCACATGGGAAATCTGCTTAGTTTACGCAGCCCCTGCGTGACGGACTTTTGTTTAATTGACCAAATTTGATATATAAGCGTTTCATGTAAAACTCAAGTTCAAATTTTGGTAACTGCTGAAATCGGACTGAAGAGAGAGTGGAGGGATTCCAAAATATCTTCGTTATTAAACGTCGGGTCGAAAAAGTGTATTGAACAAATCTTATTGCAAATGTAGTGTTTTGTATATGTTGTTATAAACATTTTCTTTTTACATTGAATAATATTTATTTATTGGAGCTTCACAGCCTTTGCGATGTTGCTCTAAACAAAAGCTTCATTACTTAAAAAACCAAAACAAATAACACACAAACAAAAACAAAACAATGCCAAAAAACTACATAAGATTTACTGCTTCTCACGTCAGCATGCAATACTCTGGAATCTATAAGAGCTGATGGACCACAGTCCAGTTAAATGTTATATTAAGATGGAAAAGGGTTTATAGAATGCTTTTAGTTATCTTTTACGTACTATAGTTTACTATTTACACTATATTGCTTTTTTTTTTTTTATTGTCATATTATTGTTGATCTCAAGAACTTGGATATAATTATTTATTTAAAAAGACAGAATTGATATTTGTTTATTTAATTTGTACAAGATGTAAATCTTTTAACAAATAAATATATATTCTATTCTATTGTTTTCATTGTACCTTTTCTTTTTGAGGTACATGCCTATAGGTTGTGCGTTGACTAAATCAATCGATTTTACAACCTTTATTGGAAAATGTTTATTTGATCTAACTATGCTGCACTCGATATTTAACTGTTTCATTCAACACTAAAGATCATGTATTAGTTAATGGCTGAAATCGGACCAAAAATAGGTTACCACCCTTCTCTAGCTAGGGTGGGACTAAGGATTTTATTTAATGAGTTCGTCGCTAAATAAATTCCTCTTGTCCAGTCGGGAACCAAACTCACTAGTCTAGTTGAATTAATCTTGTTTAACTATTGAAGGCCAACAATTGTTGTTCTAAACATTTGTTCTTTAGTTACGTATTAAAAGAGATATTCGTACTTTCTTGTTTTCATCCCTCCGTAAACTCCCACTTCTAGTCATCAGAGTTTTATTTAAAAATAGAGAATATAAGGTGAGATAATATCAGTAGAGTAGCATACCACTATGTGGGAAATCTGTTTAGTTTACGCAGCGCCTATGAGTCTGGCATTTAAGACAACATTTTTAATAAATATATTCGCTACCTTTAATATTAACCCAGATATTTGCACTTATTAGTTTTCACCTGTCAGTAAACCCCATATTTCAGTAATTATCAATATATCACAATGCCTTTTATTAAAATAAAAAAAATCCTGAGCCACTAAACATCTAATTACTTTCTTAAATTTCAAGTCCTGCTTTTATTACAGGTAAATTGGAGAATAGATGACATCAGAAGCATGTCGTGTGAGAAACCTGCTTAGTTTGATAGAAACCTGCACCTTGTGATAAACTTTTTTAAAACCTAGTTTTTCCAAAAAATATTTCTCTTGTGTGAGAATGGTGACAATTTTGTTTCATAATCATAAACAAAACAGTTGCAAAAAATATCCCATGCAGCTGAAAAAAAAAGTCTATCACGTTGAGAAATCCTAAAGCACATAAGGTCATGCAGAATTCAACATAATTCCAAATAAGCTTCTAGTCATGCAATAGTCTCCACAGTAGTTAGCCATTCAGTCTATTTCCTGTTAATTATTCAAATGAGGAATAAGAAACAAATTATTTCTGCTAAAATTGATGCACCATATCCGGGCTTTTACTACTGCTACTGCTAAATAATGAATGAGAAAGCAATATCAGAGTTGTGCCTCAAAACAATTTTAATTCTCATAAATCAAAAACAACTCATAGACCTTTTTAATCCAATACAGAAATCTCAAGGTAAAACAAACCTCGGAAAAAGTTTGAACGATAATTTACCGTCCACAATCCATTGTTATTCAATAATAAATAATGAGAATTTTAAATCTTTCAGGAAATCATTCCGATAAGAGGATAATGCTTATTCCAACCACTCTTCTTGTCGTTGAAAGTAGATCCATCAAGTAAGTGATCCTCAGCCAAATAAAATTATTCAAATATATTAGAGTAACGCCAACACGTGTGAAGGTTCTTTTAGGATTGTCCTTGAGGATACAATAATCAATTGCAATTTTTTTTTATAATTCGATTTTTCAGAAATATAAATTGTATGATTGAGACACCAGAAAAATTAGGGGTAAAAACGCTCTTTTTATTAGGGGGTGAATTAAAAATCATTCCCCTATGGTAGCAAAATCTTTTCATTTTGCTTCCCAAAGGCAGCCGTTATTTTCGCTAGACGAGATATTGAGCTCTTATCTTTTTAGCTAAACCTTTTGAGTGCGCTACATAATATCCTCTAATTATAGAACTGTAGAAACTGAATATTTCTTTTCTTCAATACATACCTAATACTCAAATAAGAATGTGTGTTTTTACAGGTTTTTGTAATGGCAAGGGAAGATTTATATCAGTAAGGGTGATCTAGTTTATCTCAACTACAACAAGATGGTACCTGAAAAGAGAAATGAAGGAATAAAGGTAGACCTATTTAATCACAACAACAAATGGGTCCAAGTGATAGCTGGGTGCGGAGACTCCCGATCTCGTCTCTACGTTTCCTACATCATTTTCGTTCTATTCATTGATGTCTACTCGTTGTCTGCAGCACTTTGGGCTGCTTATCTAGTTACTCCTCACAAGGTACTTACAGTACTAGCATTCCATGCAGTCTTCTCGGCCACATACTGTACGCTTCTTACTCTGAGCAAACTCTTTTCAGAAAGGCAAGTAATGACTATCATTTTCACAATATAAATGAAACTTGCTATACGAGCAACCAGATTGTTTCTGATAACACTTAGAAGATTTAATCCTCCAGAATAAGCCCTAGTAGCAAAAATAAGAATAGCATTAATTATAATTCCCAGAAACTGTATTCATTTATAATACATTTAGATACGTAGTAGAACGAAGGTATCTTTAGAACAGTGTCTACGGTTGAGCCAGTTATCAGCTGTGTCTATTACGACATTATGATATTATCAAAGCTGCCTTAATGGTAAATTATCATTTGTAGTGTTTTATCGAGTCTGAGGCTTCGCTAGAAAGCGGAGACGCATCTCCAGGATAATCTGGACAAAGGTAGCAGTTGAACTATGTAAGGTATCTATGTAATAGTGTCTAGCCTGTTGTTAAAGGTGTATCTGTCAGTATATTTCTAGAGTCCTACCAAGTCACTTCACAAGTGTGGTGTGGCTTCGATTCTTCTAGAAACTTGTAGGAATCTGTAGAATAGTATGTACACTTTTTATACTGGTAACAACTGACAAGGCATCACTATGATACTATCCAACTATTTTAACAGACGGTAACCCCAGAGTGGCTATGACGCTCTTACCATCTATGCAGGCATCTCAAGAACCTCATCCAGAATGGCACCAAAGCCATGATAGTGGTACCAGCAAGGTCTCATCTCTAGGGTGGTATCAAGGTGCCAGTAGGATGGCATCAAAGCCTTGATAGTGGCACCAGCAAGGTCTCACCTCTAGGGTAGTATCAAGGTGCCAGTAGGATGGCATCAAGGCATTGTAGTAGCACCAGCAAGGTCTCATCTCTAGGGTGGTATCAAGGTGCCAGTAGGATGGCATCAACGCCTTGATAGTGGCACCAGCAAGGTCTCACCTCTAGGGTAGTATCAAGGTGCCAGTAGGATGGCATCAAGGCATTGTAGTAGCACCAGCAAGGTCTCACCTCTAGGGTAGCATCAAGGTGCCAGTAGGATGGCATCAAGGCATTGTAGTAGCACCAGCAAGGTCTCATCTCTAGGGTAGCATCAAGGTGCCAGTAGGATTGCATCAAGGCATTGTAGTAGCACCAGCAAGGTCTCATCTCTAGGGTAGCATCAAGGTGCCAGTAGGATGGCATCAAAGCCTTTATAGTGGCACCAGCAAGGCCTCATCTCTAGGGTAGCATCATGGTTGTGGTTCTAGTAGCACATGGTATCCTTAAGCTGGCATCAAAGTTTTCATTCAAGCATCAGGCATAGTATCTTTGGGAAAGCATCTGCTATAGGCTTAGAAACACCTGCTAAGGCACGTCTAAGTTCTTCAGATGTGGGTTGTGCAATCAACAGCTATTGAAATGGTTTTTAGAGTAGTTTCTAGGATGTGATAATAGCAGGAGTTTATAGTTTATGGTTATAGTATTTCCATGATAGTACCTAGGCAGGGCTACGAACATTGTCCTTTTATTCTTAATAGTTTTTACTATAGCAGGATTACTGAATAAAATATTTTTTTTTTATCTCTTCTTTAGAACGTTGAAGGAAACAAATCGCATGATAATATCCGAAATATACAATTACGAAAATGAAGAAATTGATGAAAATCAGTCAAATATGAAGAAAGAAATAGACGCTGAGATTCGGAAGGCTTGTGATCTTGTGGCGATCGTATTTGGGTCAGGTTTCATATCGAATATGATCCTGTTTCCCTTGATACAACTCATGATTCATGATGGTTCCTACGAAGACACTATTCTCAATCCGTACCTTCCCCCGTTTTTTTTTTACTTTCCTTTTAACACAAGAAATGTCAGAGGATATTGCCTGGCCTACATGATACTGATCGTGTGTGTCGGAATATTGTACTGCCAGGTAATCAGTGCCATACTCTTCTTCATAACCTGCGCCTTCCACCTCAAAGGGCAATTAGAAATACTCAATTACTCTATAAAGAACCTACACTGCAGAGCCATCTCAAAGCTCAAGAGTACCATGATCATCAAAGATAATTCACACGAATTTTCGATAGAGAAGGAAGATTTCCAAACTTGTGTGTACTCTTGTTTCAGGAACAATGTTGGGCACCATCATTCACTCTTGAGGTGAGGAGTATTTTGAATATCAATATTATTTCCATCTAGTTTTTTACGAAGTTCCTTTCTTTTTTTTTTTTTTTTTATTTCGGTGTCAAATTTTAAGTATAGAATTCTTAATATGAAAGTCCGTCACGCGGGGGATGCGTAAACTAAGCAGATAATTTCCCAGATGTTGGTATAACACACACGATTCCATCTCACCACATATTCTCTATTCTATGAAAAAACAACCAACGAGTAAAAGGGGGGGGAGGGTTACTAAAGGCTGAAAACAAGAAAGTACGAATAACTCGCTCAGTACTTAGCACTTGAGTTATGAAAAAATGAATAGAACAAAAATTGTAGACATTTGATAGTTTAAAAATATTTGTTCTATAACATTTTATGGTCCATATGGACATCGTGATGACGTGAATTGCGCAACAGCTCTTCCCCATTGGCAAGAACCCAGGACCTGAGGGAGGGTTTCATACTCACTGTCTGCAGCGGGTTGTTCCTAGATTCCTACCAGGGATTGATGGTACTGGCACTAAATTTACATTCATTTTTACACCTGTTGTCCACTCAGAACAGGATAGGCCTTTTTTGTTAAACATCCAGGAATTACTTGGCTTCCATTCGCTGAATGTTTCAACTCTTATTCCTTTTGCAGGGAGAGACGACCATTCGGTGAATGACTAGATGCGCAAATCTTTCCTTAACTGTCGCACATTATAATTTTCTTTCACTGTTTTCAGATTCAAATTTTCGAGGTATGTCCTTATTTCTTGGTTAAAGTCTCTTGTTTCTTGAACATATCTGTTGCCGTCATTCTGAAGCGTGATGCACATATTTAAGCGTTGCAAGAATGCTTCCCATTGTGCTTTGAATAGCCCCAAACCTAATAATATTCTAATATTTCTTGGAGAGTAAAACATACTGTCCGGTGTAGCTGAAGGTAAATTTAATATCTCTTTGGCACAGACGGACAATTTTGTCAATTTTTTACAAGAAAGTGGGCTTGAGATCCTTGAGTGGAGCACATTGCAAAGTGTGCGTGAGAATTGGCCGGATATATTGATTTAATATGCCTAGTTTTTATCCGACTTCAGTAAAGAACTGCTAGATAGTTTATTTAGCTTGTCGACGAGAGAGTCAATAATTCCTTCAGTATCGAGACGGACCTTTTCCTGAAAATTCGCTCCAAGATACTTTATTTTCTTGTCTGGTAGCAAACTATTTTCATGCCATCAATAGTCTCTATATCTGTCTTTGTTAATTTGCCTTTTGTTATAACAACTGCTTTGCTTTTGTTTTCATTCACTGTTAGTCCAATTTTCAGCAGCGCATCTATGGTTTGTCCTACAAGGTGTTTTGCAGACTGAAGGTCTTTTGCAATTATAGCTATATCATCTCCAAATCAACAGCAGGTTAAATTAGGCAAATCATTCACGAGATTGTATCCATATTCGGTTGCTATTTCGTTTTCAGCCAACTCTTGTAAAACAGAATCTATTCTTGAGCCACTCCTTTCATTACTTGAATTAATTCACTCTTGTTTCCTTTTGGCCCTGATATATAGATTTTGTTTTCCGTAAGCAGAGCGCCGATCAATTTCCTAATGTTCATTGAAATTGGAAACGTTTCCAAGGTTTTCTTTATATGTTTGTGTCCAATAGTGTCAAAAGCTTTTGTAACATCTAGATAAACAATACAGCAGTCTTCTTTCTTCATTTTAGCTCGTTGAATGCAGGCATTGATTATTGATGAGTTTATAAAAGCTCCTGGACGTGCTACAAACCCTCATTGATGAGAAGACAGTTCAACATATTGCTTTGTTTTCTTGTCAATTACTCGTTCTATAATTCTTCTTAGGGTACTATAAATAGTTATGGGGCGATAATTTGAAAAAAAAAAAAACTTTTATCCCCAGACTTGTGTATTAGGATAGTTCTGCCTTTTTGGAACAGCTCAGGAACTACATTCCATTTCAGAATGTAATTAGCTATGTATGTTATAGTTTTATAGCATCCAGAGTCTCTTATTGTTCTTACAAAAATACCATCAGGCCCTGGGGCAGAATCTAATGATATACCCTTAGTTGCAATTTCAATATCTTCGTCACTAAGAATAATATCTTCATTAGTGTCTGCATTTTTTTATAGTTGTCAAGTTGGCAGTCATTTTCATCACCAATTGGTTTTTTGAAGAAATCATAACTTGTGTTGGCATTAATATGACACACAGCATTCTTCTTCGAGTCATTAAATATTTGTTGTACTACTTTTTTTCGTCGATAATAGTAGTGATGCTGAGCCAATTCGTATTTATAACGATTTTTGCGACGTTCTGATTCTTTTTTACTTCTTTTTATTGGATTATTTGTCTTAGAATAGGTGAAGCCGTCTAGATTCCCATTTGTATTTTTTTCGATCTTTATAATATTTCGTGGCTGGATGAATTGGAGCCTTGCTACTCATTTGCTTTGAGCGAAGAAAGCCAAGAAAGTCCAAGATTGTTGAGTTCAGTAGCTAGTCGTTTCTTTCGGCCAATAGAAGTTTTTGGAATTGGGTTTCCCAATTTTTTAGACTAACTTTCAGGTCAGAATCATCTGTTTCGTTTGAAATGAATACACTTTCGCAATTCAATTCTCTAACCTGACTAAGCCTATAAGCTTCAGGGTGGGCTTTGCTTAGATGAATTCGAGTGTTTTTATACATTTTACCACATATGCTACATTTGAAAGGTGCTGCTTCTCCGATTGTGTCTGTTCCATGACTGCGTCAAACGTGTCGTTTCAGACCTCGGTTTGTCAAAACCTTTTCACATAGTTCACATTGAACGACACTATTGTGACCATCTTCTTGATTTGATATTTGTTTCTCGCCACTATGTAATGTGGTCATAGAGAACCACTTACCTTATTACTGAGCTTTATTAATCAAATAATTGAATCAATAGCTAAACAGACATCATCTTTCTTAGCTGATGTGAAACACTTACGTTTCCTTCCCTTCTAATTAGCGTTTTTCGTAAGAAATTCCAAGAGCAATATTTTTTCGCTTCCAACGTTTTAAAGTTTTATTATATATATAATAGCAAACTGAATACAACAAAAGTTACTCTAAATAACAAAATAACACCTTCTGACATGTGAGTCAAATCATATTGAGATTAAACACATATTGTTATAAAGATATTACCAAATAACGTGTAAATAGTTATAGATAGTATATAGTCATTTCAATAACGTCAACATATTGGAGGAAACAAGATAATACGTATATACCACAATTAAAGAGTTTGATTCCGCACAACTTCCGCTATCACACGTTCACATGACTGTTTAAATAATTCATTATACAAATTAAGTAATCGAAATGCCCTTATATTTTAAATGTCTATTAAATAACCGAGTAATTTTCTAATTAAAGTAAATAACAAATGAGGAGTGGAAGGGCGGATATTTATAACCTCCATAATCCGAATCATACTTAGAACTATCATTTAAGTCTAAAAACATAACATCATTTGTCATAATATGCCTTTTATAAAAACAATTTAATGAATACTAAAACAGAAGGCGAAAAAACAATAGGAAACGTAATGCGACTGTTTTTCATATAATGCCTCCCTCACAACCCCCACTCCCGGTGGGCTTTAGAAATGTTAATACAGCTTATAATCATGGAGCAGTTAATTGTAATTAAAATACCGAATATTGTTAAGATCAGCTCGCCTTTTTTACCCAATAAAATTGTTGACTCCTACTACAGTTTTTAGCGTTTATCTAATTTTTTAAGACAGTATAGGACAAAAGTGAAAATAACAAAAGTTAATTACAATAAACCATTTTTTTTATGTACATCTTTGTCGAATAACCAATATGAAACGGAATATCGCAATAATAGATAATTATAATTCAAACAGCATTGGTTTGGTAAAATTATTCGATCGGACTCGAAGTAACCGAGATATTTGGAATTTTCAAATATTCATCTCTCTAAATCTCCCTCTACCAGTCCTTGTGTAATGTAAGCTTTAGTTTTCCTTTGCTTTTAGTAGCTTTGGTTGCTTGGTTTAGTTTTAAATATCGTGTGTTGATTTGATTAAATAAAAATGATATAGTTTCGAATGTAAAATCATCACCGAAAATATTTGCACATATCTCGCTCAGTAAAAGTTCAAAGAATACAATGATGATTTAAGTTTCGAATGAATGTGTGTCATGATGTAAGAACTCATGACATGATGATGAAGTGGGGTATTTCTGAAGAGTTAAAACTAAAACATGAAAGAATCTCGGTTTATATTCATGATAAAGAAAATAGTTGTGAACGAGCCTTATTTACGAGATATCCTGGATATAATCGAAGGACATCTGAAGAAATTGTTTGAAAATCGTGTCATGAGTACAACCTCAATAGTTGATTTCCCTTTAAAAAAAAAATCTGTTAATATGGAAACGATGTAACATATTTCGTGGTGCTCAGCCAATAAACAGGTAGCACCCCTAATAGGGAATATGCTCGTCATATACTTTTAATTGGCGTATAGAATATTCAAAATACCTTCTTTGCTATGAGTAGGATAATACACATTCTTTCTATCTTGAGCACTTACGAAATATTTGCTGTTTTTTTTTTTAATTTTCAGCTTTCAGTAAACATCCCCTTTTTAATAATTGCACTTTAACAATAAGCCAACATATAATGAAACGCCATATTCCATTATTATGTGCGTTATTTGATCTATACCATTTAGCCATTTCATTCAACTCTACAAGTCAGATTCGTTAATCGGTGAAGAGTAGGCAGGTCTAGAAAGGGGGGGGGGGTCGAAAAATCAATTATCTCCGTTATTATGAATCGGGTCGATAAATTTTGTAGAACCAATCTTGTTGAACTATTCTATGTTCTATGATTGTTATTCCATACATTTTTTGGTAACACAATTATTAAGCGAGTTATTCTTATTTCCTCATTTTCAGCCTTCAGTAAACCCCCACTTCTACTCATTGGATTATTACTTAGAAAGAGAGAATATATGACGAGATGAGATCAGTAGTGTGTCAAACTAGCACACGGGAAATAATCTGTTTAATGGTTTACCCAGCTCCTGTGTGACAGACTTGTTTTTATTTTTCAAAATTCAAAAGTTGCTCTGAGATTTGCCAGAGTATTAATTATTTTTGCAATTTTGTTTTCGTATCTTTACTTTTGTTTAATATCCCACAGTAATTATATTTCATGTTAAATGCATCTACCATGCGTAATTACCCACTTAACACATTGTTCTGACACTAGAGTTTCTCTAGAATGATTTATACTTTATGAGTTTTGCCCACTAAAAATGTTGTGAATATTGAAGGATGAAACTGAAGTGGACCAGTAAAATGGTGTGGTTCTTTTCTTTTTTGGGAGAAGTATAACTTCAGAATAACAAACAAGTGAAAATGAACAATTCTTAAGCAACCAAAATACCCAAATAAGCTAGGTTTCTTTACTATTGATAGGAGAAAAGCAATGGACAAAAAATGTTTGTAACTAATATTTCATCAATAATTTGTTTGAATAAAGATCCTGTATTTCAGGTTCTTGGGTTACATGGAGCCATACACCGGTGCATGTTTGATGGATTGCTATATTATGATTGCACTCATTTATGCTTCTCTATTCTATATGATTCTGCAGGTATAACTTTTCATAGTGTAATATATTTACAACAGCCATATTAGTTAATTATTTCCAACAATCTACATTATGGTTAGTATGAGTACAATTCATGGGGTGCTCAGTTAAGAATATCAATGTATCACAGCTCAAAACTTGTGGGGCTCAGTATAGCTATGTGAGTTAAAGCGTTGAATTTAATCTCATCTAGTAAACCTAGAGTGGCGAGTACAATTCCCGCCTGGGCAATAAGAATTTATTTAGTGACAGAATTCATTAAATAAAATCCTTAGTCCCTCCCTGGCTAGAAAAGAGTGATAACCTGTAGATAACCTGTCCCAATCAGCCTTAGTAGGCTTCATTTTCCAGAGAGAGACGTAAAAGACCTTTTATTCAGTCTTCCAATTTGGGGTTCATCTCTAAAATCTTTCTAACCCTCTCCACATTGAGATCTTCAAATAGCGTGGGTGGGTGAGGGGAGTGACAAGAATTTAGCACCATTGACTTTGGACGATGGTTACTCACGTGATGGTACGAATCTGGAAATTTCTATCATCCCGCACACTGATTTAAACTCATCAAATCAAATAATTCAATTGAAATGCAACCCTTAGTGTCAAATCCCTGACCCGCCCAGTTCGACACATCCTCATCATATAAATGACGGAAATCATTCACCTTAATTACAGATTCAATCAATGTTCGTAGCTATAATTTAATTATAATATCCTATCTTTACTACATAATTCAATCTGGCGTTTATTTATTCTTGCGTAGATATGATCAATCAAACATTCTCCCACAGAACAATTCAATTACTAACATTTGTTTTCTTTTGCTGTAATAGAATATATATTCCTCTTTCTGTTCTGCAGAAATTGCCTCCCGGGTTTCTACTGAATTTCATAGAAATGCTACTATCAGAACAGTCTGCATTATTTCTTGTTTGCTACTTAGGAGAAAGGATAACAGAAGAGGTAAGGACTTGAGTTAATTCCGTAATTTAGAAATCAGCTGGTACTTGAAGTATTACTAATGTATCAATAAATGTTCTGTTCAGGATGGTACATTAGGTTAGCTATTCCAGTTAATGAATTACGCTTGTGAATTACTATGCCAAGTTAAATTTCGTTTGTTATTTGAGTATTTTTCTTTTCACATACAAAAATGTTTAAAGAAGTCTGTTAAAAAGAACGGGGTTAGCAATTGATAAGTAGACAAATCAATTAATTCTGAAGATCTGGTGAGAGAAACTGATCTGATGGGGCCTCATCTGTCTAATCCTGAACAAACGTTACACTAATGAGTGGGAAACTACTAGAGGTTTGCTCCGAGTAGCCTGTGATAACAGTGCTAAATAGAAAGAACCAGTAATACGAAAGAGCTTTGGGCTATAATCAGGGGTAGATCAAAAGAGGGGGGAAAACATGTCATGAGATATTTCAAACACATACTCAAAAAAAAAAGGCCGTCCCGCAGGGGCGGCGTAAACAAAGCAGATTTCCCTCGTGAAGTTTAACAATAGATAAATGTACATACTGGAATTACAACACCACCGTGAATCCACCCTCTAACCCTTTGTTCCGATTTCAGCCATTAAAGAACTTGATATTTCTTTTTACATAAAACGGTTGTATATCGAGTTTGGTAACGATCAAACGAAAAAAGTGACCGCTACAGCGTTAACAGAAATATATATAAATATGTGTGTGTGTGTGTGTGTGTGTGTGTGTGTGTGTGCGTGCGTGCGTGCTTGCGTGCGTGCGTGCGTGCGTGTGTGTGTGTGTGTGTGTGAATTTGAATGGATCTCATTTTCGTCATCTCCTGGGAAGAATGAGAATCTCCTCGATTCGATTCATAAAGAAAATAAGTTTTCTAAAAACCCATTGACCAGCAAAAGCCTAAGCAGTGTAGGCTGGTTATGATGGCTATAGATACTCAAGGTCTGTATAGCCAACTGAAAAAAAAAACAAGAAAAAAAAAAACAATGCATGAACTGGATACTTTTACTTTTAAAATAATTTTATTTCAGCATGGAAAATTGTTGGAAAACATTTATGGACTCGATTGGGTTAGGAACAACAAGAAGGTCACCGATGGATTTAGGATCATGATGACATATACAATCCGGCCAATGTATTTGAAGTCTCTGCTCATCAATATGTCAGCTTCTTTAAAGTCATACGGAGATGTGAGTATAATTTAATGAATTTACCTCTGATTTTAGGGATCATAGATTAAATGAATGGTAATAGCTTCATTCATATTTGAGTTAGAAAGAAATGTGACAACGTTACTTTATCAACAGTGATTTATTTAAAACTTTGGGATTATCTCATAATGACTGATATTTTAAATTTAGCACTTCGCTCTTTTTGTCTGTTTCAGCAATAGCTGATTTCTTTATTAAAGATTTTTACCAGTCTTATAAGCAATGCACTTTCTTTCTTTTTTCCTTTTCGTTTTTTCCTGCCCATTGATTACAAATAAAATAGGTATTTTCTATTAAAATTAAATATCTTTTTGGACCCTTATCACTGCCGTGTAACCTTACAGCCAAGCACTGTCCTTGTGTAAGTTTTACATTAATATTAGTAATATCTTAAACTTATAGAATAATATTTTTCTTAAAAAAAAACTAGGTCCCACCATTTGGAGGCTAAATGCTGGGGGTGGGAATGCTCTAGCATGCCCATAACCACCAATCTGCAGTCATCTCTGGATTGAATTTAAACATTTAAGCAACTTTGAAGGACTTAAGTTCTATGACTTTCTTTTATTCTTTTATTTATCCATTTCGACCTTTCGGGACCCATTTCGACTAGTTTTGGTGTGACGTTTGTACAGATTTAAATAGGTATCTCCCATAATTCCAAAACGACTAGTTTTGGAAAGTTTAAATTTCATATTTAGGACTAGTGTGCCCTACTTGTGCATCTCCCTTTTTTGATTAAAATCGAGGGGGGGGGGCAGAGGGAGCGGAAACAATAAATTTAACATTTGTCCGTTCCCATAAAAAATACGAAACATTTGAATAGTACCACTTTTGTTTCTCTTGAAAATATCTATAAATTATGTTCCAAATACTTTGTGATTCAACACACTGGAACGGAGATATCTTAGGTAACTTATAAATGAAACCATATTAAATTAAATGGATAACAACATTTTGTTCATTTAATTGAATAGAAATATTTGATTGACCGGAATATTTGTTGAGAAATTTAGAAAAAAATAATTATTTGTTAAAAGTTTAAAATTTATTTATATAAATTAAATATAATTACCACCATCAACGATTACTCCTCCCCAACGGATCGGGAGGTCCGTTATCACTGTTTTCCAAAAATCACTGTCTTTACGTCCTAAGAAGAATGTATGGTGCCTTTTGATGTCTTCTTCTGGAGTATTGGATTTATCCTGTAGAGAATTTTAGAGGGAGCTGAAAGGGAGGTAATCCGAAGGAGCGATGTCAGGCGAGTATGGTGGGTGACGTAAAACATCCCATCCGAAGTTCAATAAGTGCTGTCGAGTTCTTAAAGAGACACGAAGTCGAGCATTGTCGTGATGGAATATAACACGTTTCCTATTCGTCAACTTCGTTTTTCTTCGAATGCGAATCTAATTGGGAACAGTAAACATCACTAGTGATGGTTTGGTTTCGTAGAAGGAACTCAAAGTTTATCCTTTCCAATCCCTACAAATACAGAGCATAAACTTCCTTGGATGAAAACCGGTCATTGGTATTGCTGTGGTGTTCTTCCAACCTCCATGATTTTTTTCCGGCTAGTTTTTACGTACAAACTTCATTTTTCGTCACTATTCGTTTCAAAAAGGAATCCTCAGCATTTCTTTTAAGTAAGGCAATCACAATTGGAAATACGTTCCATAAGGTTCCTTTCGCTGAGCTCATGGGGAACTCAAACATCGTATCGACAGGCTTTCCCAGCCTTCTTCAGATATCCAAAAACGGTAAATTTGGAAGAATTTCGTTCCGCAGCTATCTCAAGGACATTAATACGCGAATTGATTGCAACAAAAGCCTTGATACCGTCAATATCGATCGTTGAACTTCGGCCAGGCCTGGGACGGTCTTCCAGGTTGAAATCCCCAGACATGAATCGTCACCACACAGAGCACGAATCTTATTTCCAGTTTGGGCTGAATGTTTTCCTTTTTTTAAAAAGAAAGGGCTAACGTGTCCCACATGTTCGGTTAGCAGAAATTAGACATTCTGGCACTTGATGAAGATAAATTAATGAATGTGAATGCAGTTAATGTTTTAAGGATTAATCTTGTATAAACAAAAATCACAATTGTATTTATTATGCGTTAAAAGAATTAAGATAAAAACATTATTTTCAAAATCTCTACGAACTTTCCGGACAACTCAATACAGAGTAGTAGCAGTGGCAATTGTTTAAAATCCTCAAATTTCCACAGATCCTACTTAGATCTGTAGAAGTGGATAATAACGCTCCAGCGGTCCCAATTTTTGTTCGATACCGATATTAAAAGGTTTTAAGTAAAACTAAAGACCACATTCTTTAAAATAAAACTAAAGGTCAAATTCTTTAATTTCCAAAGGCAAATGTTTATGATTCCCTACGGCTCTTGTTCTAGACTTTTTCTGTAACACGAATATTAACAGGATATTATTTATTTTATTTATTTATTATTTCAGTGACCTTCTTATATTAATTAATCCACGTAATACTCTCGTGAAGCACTTTTTAGGCGTAATATAGGTTTTCAAATTCCTGGCAAGTGCCTCAAGTTTCTTTGCTCCACCTCTTTCTATCTTGGTAATAGGAATTAGTAATAATATTTTAGGTAATCAATTAGGAATAATATTTTAGGTAATAATATTTAAGGTACTTAATCTAATATAAAGTCATAATTACACTGCGTCACAAATATTATGGTACCTTTATGATGGTCAATCATTTAATGTGTGTGATCAAACCACTTTTCAATTGGTCACAAATTCCATCAAATGTTTGCATACGTAATTTTCCTTTTAAGCTAAATTGGTAAATTAAAAATCAAATATTATATTACCCGTTTTGTGGCGAAGAGGAAATCACTTAAATTTAATTAAGATGCTAACAAATGTAATTACGGTTTTGAGAGTTGTGCCAAAGTATCGCCATGATTTTATCATAAATCTGTTAAAGTTATTTACCACATTTATTGCTTAATACATTTTTCTGTATTTCTGATAATATTTAGGTTATTTAATTTTTTTAATATTATTTTTGAGCCCCTCCCACCTTTTAATGAGATTTTCTAATTAAGCTATTATATCACTATAATACAACTTAATAAATAACAAATTTATGATCTCAACTTTAACGTAGATTCCTTACTGGCAGGGAAGCAAACAATAGGAAATATGACCTTATGTGTTGCTCTTCTATGTGAGAAATCTGCTCAGTTCATGAAACCTCTAACTGACATTATTTTTTATATTATACATGACTACTCCAAAAATAAATTAGCTATTTTTTCAAAATCAGAGGGTTCTCCATCTTACAATAGGAAATCAAACTTTGCCAATTGCTTATTTTAATTTGTATAAGTTCATATTAAATAACATTCCGGATTGGTCACACAGACGTAAACGTACCAAATGCTAAGGCAGTGTGCCTTCTCTGCAGTACTACTAGTCAAATTGATTACTGTAAAAGTAACTATTTATGTTTTAACTTAATTTTACAGTTCATGATGACTATGTACCAAATCGTAAACCTAGTCCGTCAATCTGGGGTTGTTGAATGACATTCTTCTCGAAAGCATTCAGTAAACAAGGTAAGACTTGCTAGGATCTTTAACAAATATAATATGAAACTTTTGAAGTTGGCAAATTTATTTGCACATTGTAAATCTCTGTTTACATTGCGTCATGGACTTCTTCCCCATTGGGAACTCTTTTGTTCAAATTCCTTAAACTGTTCCTCACGTTTGCATGTCTGTAAATACTCTAGCTGCCGACCTTTTTACGAATCACTACCAAACTCGATATTTAAATATTTCATGTAAATTAAAGATCAAGTTCAATGTGTGCCATAACTTCAAGAGAGAAATATATTTAGTTTACGCATCGCTTGCGTCGTCACTGACGTTTACCTATTTGGAGGTTTTTGCTTCTTTTAATTTACATACTTATAAGATTTCTCAAATATTTATTAATATTAAGAGATCACATGCAAAATAGCAAAAACAAAATTACCTATAAATTAGTTTTATTTTATACGTGAATAATACAAAATAAACATTGACAATAGAGACTTCAAATTATTGAAATTATTAAAAATACATTATATATAAAAGAGTTAAATTAATTTTACAGTAATATGTCAATATTAAGTTGGTAAATCTTTTAGTAAGATTAAAACTTATAATTGGCATTGATTTAACTGTCCAATTGTGGCATGTTTTGTTTTGTTCCACTAAGAACCATTTTTTTACTCAGATCGTTTTATTTTCTAGTAAGGTATTATCATAATTCCTCTTAGGCGAGATCGGCTGATTAGGAAGGGGTTTCCAAAAAGTAATCCGTTTTTTAGAACAGGTAAAATGGGCTTTTAAAAAAAATGGTTTGTTCATTTTGTTTAAAAAAAAAAAATAAAAAAAAATAAAATAAAAACTACCTGTAAATATATACTATTGTAATGAGGATTTCTGTGAGAGGGAGGTGATGATAATCCTATTTCTCTTAAATACATATATTTTACAAATAGATTAAAAAGTAGTTAACACAAAAAAAAATATAAACACCATAAAAACTAATTAAACGGGAATGGGACTGGCTATCAGATAAATGGGTATGACAAAGGTCTCTCACCTAGGATTATCCATGGCCAATACATGCTGAGGGTCTGCTCTGCTACAGCACTGACACGCACACCCAGTCCCTGCCTGCAGGACACTGTCCCCCCGGCCTCACCTCTTGCACCGGTCAGCAGAAAACCCCTCTCTAGCTCCAGCCAGCCCCACCCAAGTAAACTCATATTAAATAATTAATATCTTACACAATTACCTTATACAAATACATGATTAATAGCTATTAACTAAACACACTACCCTTTACAATTAAACTAAACACACTACCCTTTACAATACCCCCCTCACTGAAAAAGTGTCGCTTCACTCCTGAACGGCACTTTAGAACAACACTATTCGAGGGTCCCGGTACTATGAGTCCAAATTCTCCACCGGCCCCTTAGGGGTTTTCACCTCTACGTGCCGCAACGCTTCCTCCAAAGCGCACCCCGTCCTCAGCCATACTCCGCCGCATCTTAGCCATCCAATAACCGCCACGAAGGTGACGCCTCCCACAAGAAGGGTAGTCCCTAATACGATGAACATCCCCAGGAACAATGTCCATACTCCTCCTCCAGCGCAGTTCCGCAGTTCCTAGACGTGATCTCCGCCAACGTTATCCAAGCTGGAACTGCCCTCCGATGTCAAAGGTGAAGAAACAGCTGTTCACACTTCTGCTTCTGCCAGCGCCTGCAGGAACACACCTGTCGAGTTGTGCCGTTGGGACCTTGCGTGCACTATGCATGCCGTCATGGGCGGTCCTGAAGTCTTCAGTGGCAAGTCTAAGACCACCCATATCTCGTGCGTTGTAGCCACACGATGGACCCTCGCCAGACTGTAGTAGACATTTGGCTCGTCTGCACCTGAAACCAAAGTCACACCCATCGGGAGAGCCAGCTCCACATCCCGCAGGGTTCTCTCTCATTCCCAACTGCGCAATAGGACCCTTGAAAAGATTCCCCCTTTGGCACAACTCCACCCCCCTTACCGTTTCCTCAAGCCTAAGTAACAACTCGAAAGTGGCAAGTTCGGGGTTACGAAGAGAGGCAGTAATGGTTACTGTTTCATTTAAAAGCATCATTGAGGGGGACACTGCTTACCCTATCCCCTCATTCCTGGATGTCCCTCCCTGTGATTCCTGTGATAGGTCCCTATCACTCGCGCAACACCCAACCAAACGAACAGAATTAAAATTTATCCTGTAACCCAGGTACATAGAAATACCTACTCTAAGAGTTTCGACTTCGCTGATTGTAATTCATCACAGGCTCATACGCCTCCTGGACCATCGGGTGCTCTACGATGGCGAAGTTGGTACGGAGACCTTGGCGCAACGTCCCTGGCCAAGTGCGGAGGACTCCATTCGGGATCCTGTGTAAGTTCTCCCGACCTTTCCGACTCTTCTTCACTCCCTTCGGAAACCGTTCCCCCCCTAGGGGCCCGAAGAGTGGAATCCTCTCCTGAATCGCTACTTTCCCCTGGAACGAGGGTACTTTCCTCACTTCCCTCCGTCTCTACCTCAGGGGACTCTACACTGCCCTTCGAGAACCGATCTCGCAACCGTCTGAAGTATTCTCCCAGAACACTACGTTGGGTCTCAGGGGTTGGGCAATCAGGTAGCGGACAACGGACTGCTGATTTTGTACGCACGGGGCATCGGGAATGGCGGTGGCCTGAACTCGGGCCTGGCGCGACTGGTATTGGCGTCATTGGCAAACCCAAAGGCTGTGTCTCCTGAGGGCCCGGTGCTTCTTCTAACAGTTCAGGAGTGACTACCCCTTCCGACTGTTCAGGAGTGACTACCCCTTCCGGCTGAGTATTCCCTAACACGATCGTTTGCCCCGTTGGGTCTAACGAATTCTCCCCCGGCTCCACGGTTGCAGTCTCCGACATCCCTTCCACAGGGGTCACGCGGCCTGAGGCTGGCGCCTGTGCGCCCTGCGCCTCTTCCTCCTCGCCACACCCTCCAAAGTATTCGTCCTCCAGGTCGTAAGGTGCACCGGGCCACATCTCAAGTATAGACGGCTCTTCCGGTAGTATTTCCGACACTGGTGTAGGTCCATCAACCGCCTGGTTGACCTCTGGAGTCGACCCCTCATCACTTGAGTACGCTTTCTTTAAGCGATTTGCATGGACCACCATCCGACCCCCGGTACTAAGTAATACCTCGTAGGTTACTCGAGACAGTACCTTCACAATTTCATGAGGTCCCGTCCAAGGGCAATGGAATTTTGGAAAGTGACCTGGTTTTACTGCAGGCACATGCAAATAAACTCGATCCCCGCATTTGAATACACGCTCCTTTAACCTTCTGTTACAATAGCGTGTTCGTTCCGCCCACGTCTTTTCAGCCCTGGCTCTTGCCTCTTCATACGCCTTTGAAAGGCGGTGTCTGAGGTTGCCAACCTGGTTTTCCCAGGCTTCCCCTTCTCTCAGGGGTGACGAGTCACAGAACGACGGGGGAGTCAGCTCTCTACCGAATATCAGGAAATTCGGTGAGTAGCCTGTGGAGGAATGCGGTATTGATCGATATGCCATCAGCGCATACGGGACCCATCTATCCCAATCCCTACCGTCCTTCCTGGCATTGTGTGAAACTGATTCTGTAATCGTACGATGGAGCCTCTCGATCATACCATTACACTCCGGGTGGTAAGGAGTTGTTTGAACCTTCTTTGTTCCCAGTAGCTGACACACTTGCCTGAAGAACTTGGACACAAAATTGCGCCCTTGGTCGGTCAGAAGCCTGAGCGGCACCCCATGCCTCGTGACTATTTCTACAAAACCGCGGGCTGATTCTTCAGCTGTTAGGTCCTTAATGGGGATTCCCTCGGCATATCTCGTGAAATGATCTATAAACGTGAGCAAGTACTTGTTACCCTGGCCCGTTTTGGGAAATGGTCCCACCACATCCATCGAGACTTGCTCGAAAGGTGCTCTGGCCATATAAGGGCGTTGGACAGGGACGCGTAAGCCTGCCGGCGTCTTCCTTTTCGAACAGGCCTCACAGCTTTTTACAAACTCTGCCACGTCCTTCTTCCAGCTCGGCCAATAATACGAGCGGTGGACTATGGCAGAGGTGCGTTCAATGCCAGGATGACCCGCCCAGGGGGATGCATGACAATCCGTCAAAACGTCCTTCCTCATTACCACCGGAACGAGCAGTCGCCAATCAGAACCGGTAGAAGTCCCTGGGTCCCAATACAAAACTCCGTCCGCGTCCTTCACGACCTGATCCGAACGACTCGTCGTTACCATGGACTGGCACCACGAGTCCTTTTGTTGAGCAGCCAATATCCTGTCCCTACTCCACACACAGCTCTTCAGCTGGGCGACCCTTCTACTCAATGCATCTGCATTGTTGTGATTCTTTCCCGGCCTATGTTCTACTTCATAGTCGAACTCGGTCAACCGCAGAGCCCACCTCGTCAGACGAGCCGATGGATCATGCACTTTAAGCATCCACCTTAAGGCAGCATGATCGGTTATGAGCTTGAACCGCCTTCCTAATAAGTAGCAGCGGTATATTTTTGTAGCCCACACTACCGCCAAGAGCTCCCGTTCCGTTGCCGAGTAGTTAGACTCGGCTTTCTTTAACTGTCGGCTTGCGTAGCTAATTGGTCGCTCTTGGCCGTCTCTCATCTGAGACAAGACCGCACCAATTGCCGATCCCGAGGCGTCTGTTGAAAGGATAAACGGATCTCTAAAATCAGGGTATACCAGGACATTTTCTGAGCAAAGGAACTGCTTCAGTCCTTCGAACGCACGTTTCTGCTCTGGCCCCCACACAAAGGGAACCTCTGGTCCCGTCAAGGACGTCAGGGGTTTTGCAATCTCAGCAAACCCCTTAACAAAGCGTCGGTAGTAACTGGCCAACCCCAGGAACGACCTGACTTCACTGGCGTTAGTTGGCGCCGGGAAGCTTTTCACAGCATCAACTTTGAGTGGGTCCGGCTTGACTCCATCTCGGGTAACAACATGCCCAAGATACGTTACCTCAGCTACCGCGAAATTACACTTCGCCCAGTTTGCCTTCAAGTTAGCTGATCGCAGTCGACCAAGGACTCCTTCTAACCTTTTCGCGTGACCCTCCGCATCCTCGCTATGGATCACTATGTCGTCGATGTAGACGAAACAGCCGTCGCCCTTAAGTTTGCCTAGCACCTGATCCATAGTTCGTTGGAACGTAGCCGGCGCTCCACACAAACCGAACGCCATTTTCCTGTATTCCCAGTGGCCTCCTAGAGTGGTAAAAGCCGTCTTCTCTCGGTCCTCGGGGGCTATGGGTATTTGGTGGAACCCGCTGGCCAGATCGATGGTACTAAAATACTTGCTCGTCCCTAATTGTTCAAGGGTTTCTTGAATCAGTGGCAAGGGGTACGGGTCTGGTCGTGTTACCGCGTTTAACCCCCTAAAATCCGTACAAAAACGGTACTTTATACTCCCGTCCTGGTTCGTTTTTCTAACCAGCACAACTGGTGCCGACCAGGGACTATCCGAAGGGGTGATGACGCCCTTGGCGAGCATGCCTTCCAATTGTTCCTCCACCACAGCCCTCTCATAGAAAGGGACCCTGTACGGCCGTTTCGCAATCGGAGGAGCGTCTCCTGTTCTTATGTGATGGAACACAGGCAAGCTACACCCTTCCTCCCCAGGTTCCTCAAATACGTCCGAGAAATCCATCAGCACTTGTTCAATCAGGTGCTTTTCCTTCTCTGGCAGATGCGCCAGCTTACCCCTTATTTCTCCCCGAGACAGGTTACCATCCTCGACACGCTTAGGGGCGGATCTGTCTTCCGTGCGCAACACGTCTTCGGGGCATATTGCGTAAGCCTTGCCCGCGATCTCACCCTTATTCAACGTTAATTCGGTGGAGGTTTCATTTAGTACCTTCAGCCACAAAACGCTTGAGCTTCCGTCTAACACCACCCGCGCTATCCTCAGACCGCTAGCTGCCACAAGTTCAGGTTCGACCAGCACCGGTCCGTCCGGCTTACGACCTCTTATCTTCCCAGGCACCAAGGCTTCACAGTAAGGGGGAATTACTTCCGCCCTCTGTACCTTCACGAAACGATTCACCTCATCGTAGCCCAAAGAGATTCCTTTCAAGTCTCCCTTCTTCGGTCTACCCTTAGAGATTGGCGCCTCAGGGGATTTAGATAATGCACGACTGCCGACGGCGGGCGTTTCACCTCCCCTCTTTTTGTCCCACTTAGAAACCAGCTCAGCGGTCCGGCGCTTAACCTCCCTTATCCACTCTCTGTCCTTCTCTAACCTGTCCTCATTGACTCTCATCAATTTATTTAATCGCGAAGGGGAACGGGTAGCCTTAATTGACCCAGAGGAAATATCAACCACCGCACCAAATCTCCTAAGCAAATCCATGCCCAGGAGCCCATCGCAGTCAATATCTACTTCTGCTATCACCACAGGGTGGATAAGGTCGGTCTGGTCCAGTCGCACTCTCACCGATTGCTCTCCACGAACCTCCAACGCCTCCCCGGACACGCCCTTTAATTTACTACTCGGAGGGAGTAGTTCCTTTCCTCTGATAGGCTTCTTGAGGAGTGTGACATCAGCCCCCGTATCTAATAGCATTAGGTGTGGGAGGCCGTCTATGCTCACTTGGACTGTAAACCTAGGCTTTTCCCCTCCTCCAATCCCGTGGAGCCTAACGTCTCTGTCCCCGCCTTTTCTTAGTTTCGACCTGGTTCGCGGGGCTCGACCAGGTCTTGGCCTTTTGGGTTTTCCCTAATAGTGCGCTCTGATTTAACCCTCTGGCGGCATTCCTTAGCGACGTGCCCTGGAGTTCGGCATCTATAGCACACGAGCGTCAGGGCCCCCTTTTTGTTACTTATCAGTGCCCCTCGATCGCCTGGAGTGACTGGCGTTGCACATTTACTTGAAAAGTGACTTCCCTCGGTCTTGGTGTACCCTACTCACCACCGGCCCTTCTCCCCCGGTCTCATCAATTGCAAACACCTGCCGACTACCCCCCTCCTCCAGCTCAATGGTGCACGCCCTTTCTACTGCTTCTTCCAAGGAAGACGGAGGGAACATCCGTACAAACCGGCCTACATCGCCCCTAAGGCCACTCAGGTACGCCGTTAATACCACGCGACCGATCTGCTCTCTCGCGACCATTTGCTCTATGGGAGACCCCTTTTCCTTCAGAGCTTTTTCACCTATGGCTCTACAGCGGTCCGCGAAAGCCCTGGAGTCTTCGCCCTTTTCCTGACGAACGCTACTAAGTTTCATCAAGTACTGTTCCGGTTTCCAGGTATCTTTAAACCTAGCCTCTAACGCGTTTCTAATCGCTCCGTAGGTCGACTGAGGGCTCGTCAGGTCACGACGACTGGCTAAAAACGACGCGGCTGGACCCTTCAACTTCATCCTCACAACCAGGATTTTATCTAAGTCTCCCCAGTTACCGCATTGGGCTACAAGTTCCACCCCTTCAAAAAAATCAGTCACTGAGATTGACCCTGGTTCACCGGACCACGGTAATACCATAGTCTGGAGGCTCATGTCCTTTCTTACTTGAGCCCGGGGATCGCCCAACATAGTCTCGTTATCAGATTCGGTCACTTTGAATTCTTTACCCGTTAGCGTACTTAGCTGTGTGGACATGCGTTCAAGCTCCCTTTTCAATGATGCTTCCCTCTCCTCGAAAGCCCGATTAGCCTCGACGAGTTGCTCCAACTTTTGTCGAAGTTCCCCTTCCATGCTTACAAAAGGTGAGAATATACGCAATAAGGGAAAAGATTATTTATTTACTACCTCGGGCTTGACGCCCGCGAACCTAAGGCTCTATCAACTGTAGGGTATGAGTAACTGATAAGGCCTCGGAATGAGGTCCGCGAATTTAAAGCTCTCATCAACTATCCTTATCGCCTCCTGTGTCGCCATAGCTAGCCACGCCCTATCTCCCTCTCACTCTTTCTCTATTCTATTCACGCGTAGTTCTTTAAGTAGTTTAGCCCCAAATCGCGTAAACTACCCCGCGCCTGACACCATTTGTAATGAGGATTTCTGTGAGAGGGAGGTGATGATAATCCTATTTCTCTTAAATACATATATTTTACAAATAGATTAAAAAGTAGTTAACACAAAAAAAATATAAACACCATAAAAACTAATTAAACGGGAATGGGACTGGCTATCAGATAAATGGGTATGACAAAGGTCTCTCACCTAGGATTATCCATGGCCAATACATGCTGAGGGTCTGCTCTGCTACAGCACTGACACGCACACCCAGTCCCTGCCTGCAGGACACTGTCCCCCCGGCCTCACCTCTTGCACCGGTCAGCAGAAAACCCCTCTCTAGCTCCAGCCAGCCCCACCCAAGTAAACTCATATTAAATAATTAATATCTTACACAATTACCTTATACAAATACATGATTAATAGCTATTAACTAAACACACTACCCTTTACAATTAAACTAAACACACTACCCTTTACACTATTGTTAATAAAAACAGTCTATTATAGCTAAGGAAAAATGCTTATAGTGTATTCAAAATTTTACAACTGGGGACAACATCATTTTCGTGAGGCTTTTGGGACGGATTTCATTTCATAAACTAGGCGGTTATCTTACAAATAATACATGTTATCTTGCAAGTAAACTTTATTTGGTCCTTTGTGAGAAAATGCATTGTTGATTAGCTATGCGCAAGATAGACAATGGGAGGAGAATAGTTACAATTTTTTTTTAACAGAAATGTCGCGTAAACATTGCCCTCTATAATTCGACGTGTTATGGATGTGGATCGATTTTTTGACAAACCTCCGTCGCCCTAAGGATCTAAGCTCCAGCACGGCACACTTCTCTGGATTTAGCTCCAAACCACAATCCCGAAGCGCCACTTCCAGCTGATTTAAAGCAACGTTGAGACTTTGTTCTGAGGATGCTACAATGATCAAGTCATCTGCATAAGCTACCACTGATGCCCTGACAGTGCCCAGAAGGAATCCAACTCGCGTACTGGAAGCCTCCAGACACTATGCAGAATAACCCCCCCCCCCAACCTCAAACCCTGCCTCCTGGCACAAATCACCTAGCTGGCCCCCAAATAAACACCTTCAAGGTATTTACAGAAACCCACCTCTCGCCCTGGCAACTGCTAAAATTGAATGCGACTGACTGAAAGGATGATAATATATCCAAGTGCCAAGTTAATAAATTCATACATGGAAACGAATTCATGACTATAACAAAATTGTTATGCAAATTACTTGCTATATAAATTGTTATAAACAAAAAACTAAAATGTATATAACAAAAGTTACTCTAAATATCAGTATAAACAACTTTTGTTATGCGCACGTTGCCAAAAAAACCAATTGGAAACGAAATAAGGGTATTTTTCTTTTCATACCTTCCTTACAATCCCCACTCCTGTTCGTTCCTAAAAATGTTTATATATCTTATAAACAACGGGGCTTGATACTAAACCAAATACGGAGGTTCGTTGATTTTGGTTTAGTCTTTTCTGTCCTTAAAATTGTTGACTCCCGCTGAAGTTATTAGTGTATGCTGTTTATAGTTCGTTATAGGGCAAAAGATCATATAACAAAAGTAAGTTTAAATAAAATAAATAACGTCTCTTATGTACAGTTTTGCCAAAAAAAAAAACATACCATAGGGAACAAAATATCACGATTTTTCGTATCAGAACTGCCTTATAACTCCCACTCCTTTCGTCACTTAGAATATAGCCTAAAATCTAAGCCTAGGGTTAGTGGTAATACAGTACCAAGTTTCATAAAATTGGGCTCGGTAGTTTTGGCTGGAATAGGTAACAAACAAACACTCCAATCCTACAAAGTGCAGATATCCTCATTTAACAGCCCCTATGAGTCGGACTTTTTTTTAGTTTTTATGTCTAATTTCTATGTACATGATTTTTTATTACAGTTTATAATTTTTCACTGTATATTGTTTTTCTACAAACACCACCCACCATATAAAAAAATCACTCCCAATCCATATAGTTCCAAAATGACTTATGCCCCATCTTTCCAGTTCCGAAAAGTTTCTTGTCTAACATGCAGTTCCAAAATGAATTATTCATCTTATTTTTCAGAAACGTCATGGGAATTATAGGATTTTTGTATTCATGAATATATTCATGGCACCTTAAGGAAGTATAAACAGTCAAAAAAACAAAACATAATTACACTAAGATCATCTTTGTCAGCGTTTTATTTTTCCGATTTGGAGAAGTTTGGTCAAATGAAAATGGTCACTTTAGAACTGGGTGCCTCGTTTAGCATTTCTTATTTCATGTATAGAAAATAAAGTGGAGATCACGTATTATTGTTACCTTTTTCGGTCATAAATTCCAGAAGTTGGTATGTAATAAAGGTGTAAATATATGTATGCAGTTTTTAAAACAGCATTAAATAATCCAGTTATCTGATTAATTTTGAACTTGGAATTTCCTTTATCTTTTTGTTTTTCAATCTACATAAAGGAGAACAGCCATTACAAACCCTTTGTTAATCAGTATAATGAATAAATACATTATATTTCCTATAATTCCAAATAGATTATATTAAAACAACACCTTAAATAGGTCCTGGGAGACAACGTATTACTTATTTGCAAAATAAAATCCTTTTACAAAATAATTACATAAATTCTTACTAACTCAAAAATCCAGTTTTTTATTAAGAATGTATTTAGAAAGCGAACAAGCTCTCTGTTAAAGGCAAGAAATGTTGACATAACAAATGTATTATTCTTCAAAGGTAAACGGGGGTTTGAGCTTAATCAGCATTGGGTTAAATAATTTCTTTTATACCCTGATTTAATAATTTGGGGCATCTGACTTTACTTACAAACAGGATACAATACTTAAGAATTCTTGTTAACTCACCAAATAACTCTACTTTGACAATTTAATATATGATGCAATAAAACAGAATTTGAATAACTTCAGTATGATTAAATACCTCTGTAGACTATAAAAAATAATTTAGAAGACTTCTCAAGTCACATGTATGTATATTATTTGTACCCAACCATTCAGCAGCTAGTCCTAGAAACCAACACCGTCTTAACACAAATACCTTGAAAGGAAGTTAGCAATTTAGGTGTATCATAATGAAATTTTCGATAAATAGTTTCTAACATTTTTTCTAAAAATGTTTTCTAACATTTGTTAATTTGTTTGTTGTAAAAATGTCTTCCATAATTGTAAACTTGAATTTTTTCTAGATTTGGCATTAAGTGAAACACTAGCAATAAATAAGATGAAAACTGCAATTAAACTTTTCTGTAATATTGTATATTACTAATGCTTGGGTATTGGATGTCTCGTTTAGACAAGGCGTTTAGCTTTGTTATATATGTCATTCTTTATATAATTATCATCTAACTGATTTTTTTTTTCTTTTTTCAGGTTCAAAGCACTAAAGTGGACACATTTCCCTTGGCTATGAGAATAATAGTATAACTTGTTATATATACCTATTGAAATCTAGAAACACATATTAATGAAAATAAATATTAAATGCAATAATTTATTATTCCTATATAGCCTGTGGGGCTCTTTTCCCACCAATCCTGAACTATATACTGAATTTTAATACAACACTCTTTGATAATTGTTTAATTTTTAATGAACTTATAGCCTGTCAGCTTTATGGAATGACAGATCTTCAGCCAGTATAACCTGCTTTCTATTTGCCACTCCATTTTTGGCAGTGCCATTATTTTACTTTACTCCAGAGAATGCTCTCACTCCACGGGTAGTGGATGAGTGGGTGAGTAAATCTTGTTAAACTATTGGTGTTCTATAATTGTTATTCTATACATTTTTCCGTAACTCAAGTATTAGGCAAGTTATTCGTACTTACTTATTTTCAACCATTGAGTAAACCTACCATTAATGCACACGTTCCATATGGTAAAATTTAATACCAAATTTTAGTATAAAATTTTCCATATCTCATTGTATACGATTTGAGGAGGTTGATTTGCAAAAGAAATATTTGAATTACTGGTTACTCAAGCCACTGGCTTAGTTGTTTGTATTATGAACATGTTAAGAATTAACATCCTGCATGTGTGTCCTACATAAAGAAGTATGAGGGTAAATTAAATGAAGGGTGCCAATAAAAAATGTTAATGAAACACATTTTTATTTATTCTTACCTTTATACACTAATGAACATATTTTGTTAAATACTATACATTCAGTTTTCATCCTGCTTACCTAAATAACACTAATTTAACAAAATTGACTGAGACATACAGGTAAATAAATATTTAATTTCCCCCCCCCCAACCACACATTAACATTTGCAAAAAAAAAAAAAAAAAAAAAAAAAAAAAAAAAGGGTGTATAAGTCTATTTAAGATATTCTCTAATGAAATGTTTTCAATGCATGTTGAAGCATGAAATGAGATTAGAACACATTATTGATGAGCTTCAGTTAAAATGATGTAATCACAGCCTTAGCTTTGTGAAAATATATTACTTAAATTAAGTTTCAGCTGTTTAAATTTTTCTATTTTAACAATGCCAACTCTTTTTGAATGATTAACAATTACAACTTTTTCTATGTTAGAATAATAAAGGTGCAACTTCGGAACAAGGCCGTGACTTCAAAAAAAATAATAAATAAATAAAATAGTGTTAGTCAAAGAATTTACAAGTACATTCTTAATAACAGGAAAAAAATTGTCTATTAAGAATTGATATAACATTGTTCTTCTACTAACAAAATCATTAACTAAATACACTATTTTCCCTATAGATAATAAAAAATATTCTAATAATCCACAAACCTAGCTACACACATTTTTCATATTATAAATATTTAAGTAATGTTATATTTAAGGTGAAACATATATAAAGTAAATTTTAAAAATTACATTTTTCATTTGATTTTCTTTTTCTTTCTCTTTAATTGAATACAACAGATGAATGTGAAATAGTAATTCTCATAAATTGTTAATATTCACTTACCTGAACATAAAGAAATTAAGTCCATTTAAATTGCATAGGAATACTTTATCCATTATGTAGAGCTTACAGATTTATTAGTAAACAAAAATACTTTTAAATAGTATTTATCTTGGCCAGATATATTGAATAAATTTGGACGGATAGCACTAAACGTTTATGGAACTTAGAGACTAATTGAAAAATTATACTTATGCATGCATACTATTTAAGGAATAACTAATAATAACAAAAATAAATAATATGCATACATTACTAAATTTGAGCCAATATTCAACTTATTAGAACAGGGTCGTTATATTCACTGTTATTATTTATTTATTTATGGGAGCAGGGAC
Source organism: Riptortus pedestris (assembly GCA_019009955.1). Taxonomy (NCBI): domain Eukaryota; kingdom Metazoa; phylum Arthropoda; class Insecta; order Hemiptera; family Alydidae; genus Riptortus; species Riptortus pedestris. The sequence continues at coordinate 73,835,776 of CM032231.1, forward strand.
CAATTAAAAAAAAAATGAAAGAGCCTCATAAAAATAAAATAAAACTAAGTCATTCTCCATATCATTAAATTTTAAATTAATTTGCACATTAAAAGTTATCTGTTCGATGGCTAATGGAAAGAACTGGTATGACCTCTACCAGTGAATGAATGATCATACATTTTTCTTTGTTTGTATTCTACTGCCTATGATGGGGAGAGTAGTTCATTTAAAACATTCAAACTGTGTGTGTGTGTGTGTGTGTGTGTGTGTGTGTGTTTTTGTGTGTGCATGCATGAGTGTATGCATTCATGCATATATGTGTACACGTTCATGCTTATGTGTGTATGTGTGTGTGTGTGTGTGTGTGTGTGTGTGTGTGTATGTAATTGTGCATGTCTGTGTTTGAGTAATTATGATTTCATCTTTGGCAAAAGATAAGAAATTATTTTTATTATTATTTCAAATAATTATAAATAATATATTTAATTTAATATTATTTATATAAATTAGTAGTTTTAATTAAACAAGTTAGGAAATTAAATATATAAATTGCAAAGATAAATTTGAGAAAATAATATATTATAAAGTAATCTTTAAGGACAAGTAATGGAACATGGTTGCCAAACTTGAATGTTCCATTCAATTAGGTAAGCCTCATTCTTCAAGCAAACAAAGTGCTAATTACTTTAAAAAATTAATTGAATAGTAATTTAAAACACTTTTGAATAATCGTGAAATATGGATTAATCCTGTTTTGTTGGAAAGCTCTTACATTTTTCATTAAATACCATCAGAGAAATTAATATAATGATTTAATATATGTCTACAGAAAACAAATTTCAGTTTGAAATTGCAACCAACACAATATAATGTAATGAAAATGGTATTTTTAATCCATGAATATTTTGTTAACACATGAAAACTATATAAAAGTCCGTCACGCAGGGGCTGCGTAAACTAAGCAGATTTCCCATGTGAAGTAATACAATAGAGAAATCTCCATACAAGAGCCCAACACTTACGGCAAAGGGCCAAACTAGGTTTTGGCGGGAAACTCAAAAATCAGATAATTTTAATTTTTTTTTGTTATTGTATGTAGCTGGAAGGTGGTGAATGAATCCAAGTTTTCAGAATGTAAATCAAAGAAAACACATCATATAAAGAATATATGGCTTTAATGAAATTATTATAAAGATAATTACACATTTTTTTAATTTTAATATATCTATAATAATATATATTCTTTGTTTTAGAAGCTCATATAGTTTTTAAAAATCCCAGGGAAACTAAAACTAATTCAAAAAGAAGTTTTCATGGTTATGAGTAGGGTATTCCATTGTTCATTGCTATACTTATTGTAAAAATTGGTATATTATTTAATTAATCAGGATTCTACATATTAAAATATGATTTTTATTATTACTGTCCTCATTGGGGCTGGGGTTTAGTAAACGAATGTACTCAATTCACTTTTATTGTCATTTTATGGTTAATAAAAATGTATTGAATAAAATATGTTTTTATTTAATGGAGCTAAACCATCAAACTCTGGGCATTTTTTATTACTTTAGGTTTTATTATAATAGTATTGAAATGCATATACAATTGTCACAAATCATGGTATTCTTGATTTATTCCTTTGCTCATTCAATGAATTGTGAATATAAGAATGTAATCTCTCTCATAATATAGTCTTATATCATTTGGATACCCATTAAAGAAAGTATAAGTATTAATTAAACTAACACATACATTCTACATTGGGAACGACTACCGATTAAAGATATCTTCAAGTTTTACAGAAAGCTTAGGATGGAACAAACGTTAAGCCACATTAGACAAAAATATTTAAAATTAAACACTTTAATGTTAAACTTGATGATAGTTACTATTTCTAATCTAAGTCTAAATACAGCTCAAATCAAAATTATTTGAGTTAAGTATAATAGAATATCTGTATATTTTTGGTCATATCTATTATAAGTTTTCTTTGATTATATTTAACAATTATATTGAAGCATACATATCTTATCAGAAAAATGGCATAATTTGTTTTACTGTTTAAATATTAATACAACTAAGAGAATTGAAATTTCATAGTAACTCACTATTTACAAAATATTATATTACATAGAGCTTAGCACCTAAGGATGGAATCATGCCATGGTATACAATATATATTTATAATGCAAGCATAAAATCCATGTATTTTAAATACTTGTAAAGGTTTTGGGGATAAGTTATCTAATATCTACCAATTAATGTCCAATTCTTTAAAGCATTTTTCTCAACAAAATATTATGAATAGTGTTGAGATGAATGAATAATTACTTATGAAGTACTCTTAGTTAGGTTGCGTACACTCATCCTATATGAAATGCAAACATTAGGAACTCATCAACATAAAACTAAACAATGTAAGTATGGAAAAAAACAAGTAAAAAAGAAGGCATAAGCAGAAAAATAGAGCACTTCTTATAACAGATTTCAAAATAAAAAAATGTGGGGCTAAGGTTAGCCTTGTGAGTTAAGAGTGGCGAGTTCGATTCCTGCCTGGGCAATTAGGAAAAACAATTTTAATATATTTATGTAAAGTTAGCTAAAGAGGGAAGTGAGCCTTACAAATTGATTCAATTAAAAAAAAAAATCTGATTCCAAAATTTAAATAAGAATTTAACATTGTGTCTATTGTTCCTTTATAAACATTTTGTTTAGAAATTGACTGGCAAGTTATAAAAAATTATTTTAAAAGTTATACTTCATTTTTAGACAGAATCAATAGACATAAATTTAAGATTTTAGTACTTATTAGGAATATTATGAGTTCTAATAACTGCAAAATGTGTGGTTTGGTAGTTGTGCTGCTTCTTGCTCCCTCTGTCGAGGCTTCCTGTCATGCAATATCCCATGTTTCTGTCAGCTATACTGATGCTTGATGTAAGCCAGAGCTAGAAAAAATAGAATAAAATATAAGTAACTGTACAAAAAGGAATAGAGCTTTCAACTTTGTTGAGTTACTGGAACATGGTTTGCTTATCAATGTTTGAAATGCATTGAAAAAAATTAATAAATAATTAAACAATGTAATATTTGGCAGGGTTGTTAGTAGTGCTCTACAATAGTGAGCAAGGGAGTTTCAATATTGGCTTATAATGAATAATACGATTTTTCTTTTCTAATATTTATCAAATAAGTTTGGACCTTACCTAAAGAAGAAGGACAAAGATCGATTACTAATACTGTGTCTCCTACCAAAATCTGGAAAATAAAATGTGATGTTGGGCCCTCTATAAGAATCTATCTCCTATCAATTATCTACAATATATTGATGCTGTAGGGGTAGATTTGTGAAAATTGTACCTAGTATTTCTATGTATAATGAGCTCTCTCAAAAATGTATACTATTTATGTTGAATGGTACTATGGGAATGGGATATATTGTCTCAATTCATCAGGTGTATTTAATTATACGATTGCGATAGATGGAATATATATTCAGTATGTATTAAAATTTTGAAAGTTGTCTAGAATGGCAGAAGGTCATATAATGTAATTTCTAATATTTTCTTTTGTCTAATATTCACTATTGATCAAAAGCCTATAGAATAGGATATTATTCTAAACTATTTGAGTTTGAACTCACTTTATCAGATGAGTTCTTTTTATTTTCTACAATTGAGAACAAACCATTCAAGACGCTTTCCATTCTCACCTTGGGTATCTTTGATGTATACTCCAATTGCAGAGGCTCTACCCTCTTACTATCATACTCTTCACAATATTCAGGTCGAATAGGTTGCTTAATAAAAGATTTATAGACAGGAAGAAGAGTCAATAAGACAGAGAGAAGAGATTCATTTTTGCCATCTCATGGATAGTATCGATGTATGTTTTAAGACATTTTTTTTTTTAAACAGCTTCATGTGTACAATCTCAATGGCTGATTTCCCGGAAGGAAAATCTTCTAAAAATGAACACACAGCTTAGAACGGAATATACTTGTGTGAAGTAGAAAGGAGATGAAACAGGGGAGTTAGGGGAAGGGCGTCAATTACTAGCAAATTGAAAGAAAGGTGGTACTATAAAGGATGTTCAGATTCCCGTCTGTAAGAACAGCTCTTACCCAATCAATATTTCAGGGATTCCTTGAAACCTTTATTTATTTCAACAAACATACAGTTTGAAGCATTCAGGTTGCTATTAGCAGACTTCATTTAAGTGAAATCAGCTGATAAAGTGTGTTTTATATCGTCTACATCGTGCCCATGCGGCTAGATTATACATTAGAAAATAAGAAGTCCTTACTAAGACAAACATGATCAACAAATATGATCTCAAAGCCAATAAATTTCATTCTGCTTCGAAGGAAAGAGCTTAGCTAATAATAGTCAATTTCTAGATGGTCATCCATCAATGTCATGAACGAGAGAAAACACAGCTTTCAGCTATGTTTTAGGGCAGGCTATTAAAATATCTATTTATATCTTCACCCATCTATCAAACATTCTATCTCCCTTCATCTCCTGTCTCCCTATATCATTCTCTTATTAAGGCTGGTTAGAACGACTGTAAAAAAAAGTTACTTTAAATAACAAAATAGTTACTTTAAATAACAAAATTTACTTTAAATAACAAAATAGTTACTGTAAATAACAAAAGTTACTTAAATAACGAAATAGTTACTTTAAATAACAAAAGTTACTTTAAATAACAAACTAAACAACTTTTGCCATGTTCAAATTTGCAGAATATATATATATAATTGTAACCTCTGTCTATAAATTGATTTTAGCAGATTTCCCTTAAGGGAAATCAGCTATTGAGGTCGTACTCATGACGCGATTTTCGAAAATTTTCTTCAAATGTCCATCGATCCTACCCAGGAGATGACGAAAATGAGGTCCGTTCAAAATTATATATATATATCTATATATATATATATATATATATATATATATATATATATATATATATATATATTTGTCTGTTAACGCTCTAGCGGTCGCAATTTTTGTTTTATCGTTACGAAACTCGATATTTAACCGTTTTATGTAAAAAGACAGATCAAGTTCGTTAATGGCTGAAATCGGACCAGAGGGAGGGGGGGTTTAGAGGGGGGGATTTTCGAAAATCCAAAATATCTCCGTTATTATGCATCGGATCGAAAAATTGTATAGAATCAATCTTATTGCAAATTAAATTTACTATAAATATTGTTATATACATTTATTCTCTATCTTGAATATTAACCGAGATATTTGCATTTTTATGAAGTCTGTGGTGGGGTATAGTTCGGATTATGTCGGCCATCTTCGTCATTTCTCGGCTCAGGCGGAGCTTCTTCTAACCTGGCGTTTTTAACCTTACCTTACCTTCCTTACTTTGTGAGATTTATGCAAATACGTTTTGTTCATCCGCCACCCCCCCCCCCTTCTTTAGTTCTTGGACTACTGAAATTTGAGTTATTAAAATATAAATTATTCTTACAATTCAGAAGCCGTTTCAGTTGGGAATTTATTTTAATTAACTGAAAGATTTCTCTATATCTAATCACGGTGGTATTGTGTTACCAGTATGCAGATTTCTCTATTGTAAAACTTCACAGGGGAAATCTGCTTAGTTTACGCAGCCCCTGCGTGACGGACTTTTTTTTTAACAGATTTCCCTTAAGGGAAATCAGCTATTGAGGTCGTACTCATGACGCGATTTTCGAAAATTTTCTTCAAATGTCCATCGATCCTACCAGGAGATGACGAAAATGAGGTCCGTTCAAAATTATATATATATATATATATATATATATATATATATATATATAGCGTTAACAGACAAATATATATATATATATATATATATATATATATATATATATATATATAATTTCTCTCTTTCTTGCTCTATATATATATAATTTTGAACGGACCTCATTTTCGTCATCTCCTGGGTAGGATCGATGGACATTTGAAGAAAATTTTCGAAAATCGCGTCATGAGTACGACCTCAATAGCTGATTTCCCTTAAGAGAAATCTGCTAAAAAAAAATCAATGTATAGACAGAGGTTACAATTATATATATATATATATATATATATATATATATATATATATATATATATACTAGCTAAGGTACCCGGCTTCGCTCGGGAAATCATTTAAGGCTGAATGATGATAGTATTTTTTTGGACAAGGCTTCAATGTTTACAACTACACTTCCCGTCGGCGCGCATTGTTTTGCTGTGAGGGTCAGGCAGGCGACTTATAAATGAGAAATTTTATATTTGAAGAATAAATAAAAATGTGTTCCTAATCTATCCCTTGCCACTTTTTAACTCACCTTTTTGAATACTCAAACCATAATCATGGATAGTATTTATTACAATTAAATATCGTCTATAATGAAACTTATTTCGATTTATATCGAGTTTAAGAGCATTTTGTCTTTTGTCATAATGACATTAACGTTTAATTGTTATGATAGTACATATTTGTTTCAATAACATGAAGATATAGGAAATAAGATAGTACCTATATAACTAAAATCAAAGAGTTTGATTCCCTAGTACTTCCCCTATCACTCCTTGAGGAAATTCAGCACGATTTTTTTTTTTAAATAATACATTATACAAATTAAATAATGGAAATGCTCTTATAGTTTAAATTTCTATTGGAAATAAATAACAAAGTTATTTTCTAGGGAAAATAAATAAATGAGGCGAAGGGGGAGGGGGATTTATAATCTCACTAATCCGAATCATACTTAGTACTAAATAATCGAAATAGATAAGGCTAAAACATAACATCATTTGTCATAATATGTCTATATTAAAAACACTTAAATAAGTACTAATAAAATCGTCGACTCCCGCTATAGATTTAGCTTATATCCCGTATTTACTTCATTTTACGACATAAGTGAATGAAACAAAAGTTGCTCTAAATAACAACGTAAACAACTTTTGTTATGTGCACCTTTGCCGAAAAACAAATAGAAAATAAAATATCGTGAATTTTTACTTCAGGCCTCCCTTATAACTCCCACTCCCGTTCGAAAGTAAAAATTTTAATATAGCTTATAATCATGGGAGAATTAATGCTAATTGACATACCGAGCTTTGTTAAGTTCGGTTCAAACGTTAGCGCCCAATAAAATAGTTGACTCCCGCTTTAGTTTATAGTATATATCTCGTTTATACTTCGTTAAAATTCAAAAATGAATATCACAAAAGTTACTCTAAATAACAAAATAAACAACTTTTGTTAGGTTCATATTTGCCGAAAAACGAACAGAAAACGAAATACGGCTATTTTAAATTCAGGCCTCCCTTACAACCCCCACTCCTGCCCGTCCCTAGAAATGATAGTATGGCGTATTATAATAAAAGCGTTAGTGCTAATACACATACCTAGTTTTATTCATTTCGGTTGGGTCTTTCGTCTCAAATAAAATTGTTCACATTCGTTACAGGTTTTTGCGTATATCTCGTTTATAATTCAGTATACGAAAATAGTGTATATAACAAAAGTTACTCTAAATAACAAAATAAACAACTTTTGTTATGTGCATATTTGCCGAAAAACCAATAGAAAATGAAATATCGCTATTTTTAATTTCAGGCTTCCCTTATAACCCCCACTCCTGTTCGTCTCAGAGAAAATTAATATAGCCTAAAGTCTAAGTTGGGTTAGTAGTAATATACATAGCAAGTTTCATAAAATTCGGTTCAGCCGTTTATGCGTGAAAAGGTAACAAACAAACAAACAAACAAATAAACAAACAAACAGACACCAAAGAAACAAAATGGAGTTATGGTGTCTGTGACATGTGAAACGAAAAGTTATCGTGAAATTTCGCGAAAAAAATCAATGTACAGACAGAGGTTACAATTTTATATATATATAGATATATATATTTTCTGCAAATTTGAACATGGCAAAAGTTGTTTAGTTTGTTATTTAAAGTAACTTTTGTTATTTAAAGTAACTATTTTGTTATTTAAAGTAACTTTTGTTATTTACAGTAACTATTTTGTTATTTAAAGTAACTTTTGTTATTTAAAGTAACTATTTTGTTATTTAAATTAACTTATTTTTACAGTCGTTCTAACCAGCCTTAATAAGAGAATGATATAGGGAGACAGGAGTTAGATAGAATGTTTGATAGATGGGTGAAGATATAAATAGATATTTGAATGGGAATTTATTTTAATTAACTGAAAGATTTCTCATTACCGTTTGTATTTAATCACGTTGGTATTGTGTTACCAATATGCAGATTTTTCTATTGTAAAACTTCACATGGGAAATCTGCTTAGTTTACGCAGCCCCTGCGTGACGGACTTTTCAAAATTTCACGATACTTTTTCGTTTCACATGTCATAGACACCATAACTGCATTTTGTTTCTTTCGTGTTTGTTTGTTTGTTACCTGTTCACGCATAAACGGCTTAACCAAATTATATGAAACTTGGCATGTATATGACTAGTAGTCATATTATTATATAATTGTTATATAATATTGTTGTTGTATAATATTGTTATATTAATATTCTTTATAAGAAAAACCTGAAATTAAAAATAGCGATATTTCGTTTCCTATTGGTTTTTCTGCAAATATGAACATAACAAAAGTTATTTATTTTGTTATTTAGAGTAACTTTTGTTATATGCACTTTTTTCGTATACCGTATATACGAGATATACGCTAAAACCTATAGCGGAAGTGAACAATTTTATTTGGCACAAAAGACTCAACCGAACTAAATAAAACTCTGTATGTGTATTAGCACTAACGCCTTCATTATAATAAGCCATACCAACATTTCTAGGGATGGGCAGGAGTGGGGGCTGTAAGGGAGGGCTGAATTTAAAAATAGCCGTACTTCGTTCTCTATTAGTTTTTCTGCAAATATGCACATGACCAAAGTAGTTTATTTTTTTTATTTGAAGTAACTTTTGTAATATTCACTTTTGTCTTATAACAATGTATAAACGAGATATACACTATAAACTAAAGCGGGTGCCAACTATTTTATTGGGCACTAACGATGGACCGAACTTAACCAAACTTGGTATGTCAATTAGCATTAATTCTTCCATGATTTTAAGCTATATTAAAATTTTTAGGTTCGAACGGAAGTGGGGTCATAAATAAAAGGGAGGCCTGAAATAAAAATTCGCGATATTTCATTGTCTAATTGTTTTTCGACAAACGTGCACCTAACAAAAGTTGTTTACTTTGTTATTTAGAGTAACTTTTGTATTGTACATTTTTTCGGGAACAATGCATGAAGCAAGTAATTTGCGTAGAAATATTGATATGCTCAACAATTCTTTCCAATATGAACTACCAGGTACCTCACCTAGGACAATTAATCCAAATCTATGTTAATATTTTGTCCTTAATAACTCAAATCTATGCAAAATGCACAGGAGACGGGAAATAACAATATGGAGGACAACGAAGTCTTACATAAAAAAATATTTTTATTATTAACAAATTAACACAGCTATTAACACAGCAACGACGAGTATAAACCCTAAACACTGAGGCGGGGAAATGTCAAAATATTATTCAAAGTAAAGCCTTACCAAAAAAATACCATCACCATTCAGCCTCAAATGAATTCCCAGGCGAAGCCGGGTGTCTGAGCTAGTATATATATACTGAAAGGGAATTCTTTCAGTTAAATTAGAATAACATATATTTTTCTTTTGGGAGTTAACGTTTTATTGTTGTAATCTATTAACGTCACTTTGATTTACTACGGTTAATTGGCGGGAGTTACCTATAGGCAACCCTTTTCTAGCCAGGGTTGGACTAAGGATTTTATTTAACGAGTCATAATTAATAAATTCCTGTTGCCCAGGAGGGAATCGAACTCGTGTCTCTAGGTTTACCATGTAAAATTAAGTCCAATGTCTTAACCCACAAGGCTAAACTGAGCCCCGTTATCGATTTATAATAAAATCGTATAATTCTGTAGTATGTAATGGCAAAAGTCGGTCATGTTGCTCTGAGTTGTGGAGTTGGCCAGTCATTCTGCATATCTCGTTGGAGTATTGCTGTGTGGTGGCAAGATATCCCTGGAGCCAAGCTAAGTAGCCACTCTGTGACTTTGCCAAGCAAAATCTCGCTGGAGAAATAAAGTTAGTACCGCGGCAATAAAGAGCCGCGCTGGGATATTGCTTTAACCCTACTCCAGGACATCAATTTCAAAAGTTTCCTTGCCGCAGTTTTCGATTTAAAGTGGCCTGTGTGGATTTGGATAGCTTTGAGAACTGATGGCTGCTTTCTTTATTGTCCTGCCGACATAGTTTACATCTTTGTTATTTTAGTGACTATTTTATTTTTTGCCCCATCTAATTTTTATACCTGATATGTCATCCATTTCTTTTGACCGTGTTTCCGTCATTTTTATAAGATAATAAACAAACTGATAAAGTACACCTGATCATTGGAAATTTGTGCCATGCCCAAAAATAGTATCGACCAATCCCTTAATATGAATTTGCCGGTCTAACATAGACTAAAACATACAGAATGGATGATTGACCAAATAATTTGAGTAATTTGTATCATAGCGAAGTGGGCTACGGAGCTTTGGCTCTCGAGTAACTCAGACCTCTAGGAGAACTAGAACAATTCTTCCTGATGCCTTTATTGATAGATAAAGTCCCATGCAATAGATCATGGGGAAACCATTTATGCATTTTAGCCTCTCCTCCTTCCTTTCTAATTTTTGTTAAAGTCCGGACAGACTCTAGGTGGGAACAACAATCAGACGTAGCCTCTAGAAACAACTAGACAGTTATTGTAATGTTGCTCTAGTATTACACCTTATATTTATTGATAACTTCAGAGATAGTGAAGAGAAAAGAACCTCAAAGAACCCTTAAAATGGAATCTTCATAGTTATCACAGCAACCGAAATAATCAAGTAGCCTTGATTAAACTACATCCAATGGAGTTAGAAAAGAGTATTTTTTTTTTTTTTTTTAAATAACATAGAAATACAAATCGGTGATTTTAAAACGATTTCAAGGGAAAAGTAGAAATACTGATTAAATGCAAATGCACTAAAAGCTTTTTGAGCTTAATTGTCACTGGGGTGAGCACTGAATGCAGAGAGATAGAGTGAGATGGAGAGGGAGAGAGAGAGTGAGAGAAACAGACAGACAGTGAGTTTCTGGGAGCAAACATATATTTATTCATTAGCCAGCACCCCTGCCATGGAGATTGGCACTCGTCCGTGGGGTGACAACGGTAAACAAGGGGAGGTTACTACTCTCAGAGCCGCGACACATAGCTCTAATACTTGTCAACCTCAGCTATCATCTCATTCAGTATGATAAGTCTATTAGCGTATATTTAATGGTGGTGTATACTACATTGCTCTAATATTTGACAACCTCAGCTATCATCTCATTCAGCATGATGTCTATCGGGGTATATATTATGGTGATGTATAATACAACGCTCTAATATTTGACAACCTCAGCTATCATCTCATTCAGTATGATAAGTCTATCAGCGTATATTTAATGCTGTTGTACACTACATCGCTCTTATATTTGTCAACCTCAGCTATCATCTCATTCAGCATGATGTCTATCGGCGTATATATAATGGTGATGTATAATACAACGCTCTAATACTTGTCAACCTCAGCTATCATCTCATTCAGTATGATAAGTCTATCAGCGTATATTTAATGGTGGTGTATACTACATTGCTCTAATATTTGACAACCTCAGCTATCATCTCATTCAGCATGATGTCTATCGGGGTATATATTATGGTGATGTATAATACAACGCTCTAATATTTGACCTCACCTATCATCTCATTCAGCATGATAAGACTATAAGCGTATTAATAGTGGGGATTTATACTACATCGCTCAAATATTTGACCTCAGCTATCATCTCATTCAGCATGATAACACTATCAACGCATATTTAATGGATGTGTATACTACAGCGCTCTAATATTCGATGACCTCAGCTATCATCTCATTGAGCATGATAAGTCTATCAGCGTATATTTAATGGTGGTGTATATACATCGCTCTAATATTTAAGAACCACAGCTATCATCTCATTCAGCATGATAAGACTATTAACGTATATATTATAGTGATGTATAATACAACGCTCTAATATTTGACAACCTCAGCTATCATCTCATTGAGTATGATAAGTCAATCAGCGTATATTTAATGCTGGTGTATACTAGATCGCTCTTATATTTGGCCACTGCTATCATCTCATTGAGTATGATATGTCTATCAGCGTATATTTAATGGTGGTGTATACTAGATCGCTCTTATATTTGGCCACTGCTATCATCTCATTGAGCATGATAAGTCTATCAGCGTATATTTAATGGTGGTGTATATACATCGCTCTTATATTTGGCCACTGCTATCATCTCATTGAGCATGATAAGTCTATCAGCGTATATTTAATGGTGGTGTATATACATCGCTCTAATATTTAAGAACCACAGCTATCATCTCATTCAGCATGATAAGACTATCAGCGTATATATAATGGTGGTATATACTACATCGCTCTAATATTTGACCTCAGCTATCATCTCATTGAGCATAAGTCTATCAGCGTATATTTAATGGTGGTGTATTCTACATCGGTCTAATATATGATTACCTCAGCTACCATCTCATTCAGTATGATAAGTTTATCAGGGTATATATTATGGTGGTGTTTACTAAATCGCTCTGAGAGTTGTCAACTTTCGCTATCATCTCATCTAGTGTTGTCCGCCTCCGCTGGATTACACTGTGCTTGATAATCATAATGATAAAATGTATTGAATGTTTCAATCCACTAAGAGAGAAGTTTGTTTATTTTACGAGGCCTATGCAGGTCAAACTTATTTATTGTTCTAATTGATCGGGGTTGTTGCAATGAAAGAAAACCTGATATGGGATAAGACTACCTTGTATTCCTATTAAATTAAGTAAACTAAATAGTTTGCTGAGTTTTATGCAAAAATAAGTAATAAAATAATTTATAGATCATTTTAAGATAAACCAATAAGAACACATATGGATGTTTTGTGTCTGCAACAGGTAAGAAGGAATTTACTTTATTTTACTTTCGTTCTCTAAACATCCCCTCCTCTTTAGTCGATTTCGAGAAACAGAAGAGGCGCACAACTAGGAGCTACAGTAGATCTAAATACGACGTTTCAACATTATAAGGCCAGTTGTTTATAAATTATGCAAGATAGTTACAGACAGACGTCATGCTGAAGCTAGTCAAAGTGAGTTTTCGGAGGGTCAAAACCGATAATGAACTCATTCAGTTTGACATTACTCCCCCAAATTTCCTAAAGGTTTCCATTTCCTAATATTAAAATATTTTATTAGAATCTCATAATTAAACGAAAGGATGCTGGCTGTGTACAGGCAAAAGGTGGATACAATTTATCAAAAATGCCTATTGGTGCCTGGGGTAAGTGTACAGCACTATAGATGAATAATGGAGGAGCAGTGCTTGATGTATTAAGGACCAAAGCCATCAATATCTCAAGGCCTTCTCGATAGCATGCTTCTTCATCCTCGAGGATTATCAACCTACGGGGGAGCTTGTTTCTTTGTCACCGTAAAAAGCTACAACGGATCGCAGAAGCCTGTTTCAGAGTATATTCCCAATTAGCCAGTAACTTCTTGTACCAACAATTTAATTGAAAGCATTATCTTGTAGAATTATAATGTTAATAATAATTTCGGGCATAGCTATACTCTGTATTTCCCGCTCCTTGTCTGAATTTTCACTTACATGTCAGTGGGGCAAGAATGGAAGATAGAATACATTTGTAATCTACATACACATACTGGCTAAAGCCTGTCATTAGTCAGCTTATGCAGGCAACAGGCTACGAAGGGATGGCTATCTAACAACTCTGGCTTTGCGAGGATTTTTCTCCATTCACGCCTCTATTGAAGTGAATTGAATTTTGCTCATGCCTTAAGTGATGGATGGCCAGATGCAGAAGGAATGTCGTCCTTTTTAACGCACTCTCCCGGATTCCCTGGTTCGTTCCTCTGAAAAACAAATGTGTCTGATGACAGTATCATTTACCAGGAGTACCCTGTTGATGCTAGTTACACATATGCACTGATTAAAAAAAAATGCAAGAGACATTTATAGAAACTATAATCATGAACCAAGTTATTTTTCATATAAATTCTAGATTTTCTCAAAAAAAACCGCCACTGCGTAAAATAAGCATATTTCAAAAGAACAGAAAAGTCTTACATTCTGCTCTCTATTTCTCACTATGAAAAAGCCCAATGTAAACAAAAAGAGATTAAAGTTTTATATAAGATGTTTAGTGGTGTAATAGCCTGAACTGTAAATGTAATGACCTGGAGTGAGGATTTGCAGAAGACTGAAAACGCATAAATTCAAATATCTCCGTTTACCATAAATTTAAATTTAATTTTACATATTCCTATTGGATACATTTAGTTGAGTTATGTAAGATTTTTTGTTTTGTTCCTTTTTTAAACCACGTCTTCTGGCCGCTTTATTATTATTATTATTTATTAACGTCCACTTTTTGCAATTGAGGCTAATCGGGACGGGTTATCTACAGGTTACCACCCTTTTCTAGCCAGGGTGGGATTTTAGGACGTTATTTAATGAATTTCGTCACTAAATAATTTCCTTTGCCCAGGCAAGAATCGAACTCGCCGCTCTAGGTTTACCATGTGAGATAAAGGTCATCGCTTTAACTCGCTTGGCTAACCTGAACCATAAATGAACGAGATCTTCATTTTCCATGAAACTTATACATCCAGTTTAGTAACCATCATGTAAAACCACTGGAGAGTTACACACACACACACACACACACACACACACACACACACACACACACACACACACACACACACACACACACACACACACACACACACACACACACACTCACACACACACACACACACACACACACACACACACACACACAGACACACACACACACACACACACACACACACACACACACACACACACACACACACACACACAGACACACACAGACACACACACAGACACACACAGACACACACAGACACACACAGACACACACAGACACACACAGACACACACAGACACACACAGACACACACAGACACACACAGACACACACAGACACACACAGACACACACAGACACACACACACACACACACACACACACACACACACACACACACACACACACACACACACACACACACACACACACACACACACAAACACACTCACACACACACACACACACTCTATATATATATATATATATATATATATATATATATGTAACAAAACAAAATAAGTTGCCCTCTTTCTGAGGGTACCGGTATGGTCAGCCTCCTAATCTGCCAATTTCTGGTAATAATGTTTTTTTTTTTTTATTTGTGTTTTTTTTATTTATTTATTTTTAATTTTGTTTAAATTGTATACGAAAAATTCAAATACATTGAATATTACAAATTAGGGGGGTACCTCAGGTGAGAGTGCAGCTTATTATTTTTATCTTTATTTTTTATATAAATGATGATGTATGATCCTTATTGATGATTTTAGAACAAGTGTGGATAAGTTCTTCAGTTCATCGTTTGTTAGCCCTTGTTCTATTAGTATCTTCACCGTTTTCTGATGGAGGACTCCTCTTGAGCCGAACAGTAGCCCCATAACTGTACAGTCTTGGATTTCGTATTTCTTTATGAAATAGGGGCAGCAAGGTTCATATATGCTTTTCTTCTCCTGGTCCACCTCGTCTGCTTGATTTTTATTAATCTCAAAACGGACAGTAGGATCCAGAATTAAGCCCCTTTTTTCATTTTTCTTGATGGCTACAATATCCGCTCTTCTTGGACTGCCGTCTGAGGAATTGCAAGCCACCTCTTCAAATATATCCCAATCTGGGTGCTTCTTTTTCAAGAGGTGTGCAATTTGAGTCCGGACCTTATGATGCCGAGAAATGCGCATTGTCTCGCCCCATTGGCAGGAACCTAGAACATGCGGGAGGGTTTCGGTCTCGCTGCAATGACGGCAGCGGGATATTCCATCTAAACATCTCCCTCCCCTATTCCAGGTACGATTTCATGGCTGAATCACCCATTCACCCATAACTGGCCAAGGTGTCTTTAAAGACACCGTTCATACCCGTATTTAACACTCCCAGAGAGCAACTGCTTCTATTCTTACCCCTTTTGGGCCACAGTCCACACTCCTGTAACCTCCCAAGCATGGACATATGTAGCAAAAGTCCATTTATTGTTATTGGAGCTAATTACTAGCAATATACTGAAGGAAATCATCATTGTTTACAACCCTACTTCACACTAGTTGCCAGCGAAGTTTCTAATTCATTAAAATATACGCTATTCGATTTAAATGTGAACCAAAATGGGTGAATTAGTTGTAAAGGATTGTATTTAAGTTCCTATGTGTTTCATTTTCCATTCAGGAGAGAAATAGAGTTTTAGCATGGATTTTAATGATGGTGTACTTAAGTTCACACTGGCCAAATACCAACAAATTTGCCCTAGGGGCATGATTTTATAATATTTCTTACTTTTACCATTTCAATTAACAGATACGTATAAAAGTTGAGGTGAAACGATTTTTCTCTTTGCTACCAAAATTAGGATCACTTCTGATGAAGAAGAAAGCAACAATGAAGGAGAAAATGCACACGGATACCCCAAAATGGATGAAGGAAATTTTTAAATTGAAATGAATGAAGTATTGGAACATTTCAATATTGAGGGTGAAAGAGGGAAGAGGATGTTATGAAGAATACGTTGATAACAAAAAGTGTATCAGCATTATTAAATGGTATGACAACAAAGTGTTGACCTTAGTGACATGTTCGTTGCACTTTATAGAACAGGTTACCGCTCCCACAAATATTACATTCTAAGCTAATAATTGGATTTTGTGGTTAATAACGTATTGCCATTGCACAAAAGGAACACCCTAAAAAAAAATGACTTTAAAACAATTTCGAATACACATTGCAGAGGATATTCTGCAGGACCGGCGAGCTAAAAGGACTAGACACCACCAATTGCAGCCAAGAACTGCTGCAGCTCTCATAGCCGATGCAGCAAGACTTGATGGGATGCACCATTGACAAGTATTCACTACAAAAGGAAAGTGCAGACTCTGTTACCAAAATCAAACGGTTGTTTTATGCTGAAAATGTAATGTGAAACTTTGTAACTCCCGTAAAAGGCCGTGTTTTCTTGAATGAATGGAAGGTTTAATGATATTTTTTTAATGACAGATTTATATTTTGTTTACAATGTACTTATTTTTTATTTACCACACGTTTCTTTTATCACATAATAAATTATTTAATTACATTTTCAGAAACTATGTCAGTTTATTAACATAACTTACAGTCATCCTCATTGATTTACAGTGATTGGCCAGAGTGTACTGTAAGTACAGTAGTGTGTAAGACACCACTAAGGTTTTAGGGTAACTGGCCAAGGTGTACTTAAAGACACCTTGTAATATTTTTGTTCAGAAAAAAAATTAAGTAAAACCTTATTTATTCTATTTATCAGGAACGCAAATAATGTGTTTTTAAGAAAAAATTTCATTTCAAGTCATTTTTTGAGATCCTGGCCAATTAAGGGTTAATGAATATAATCTTCAGTGTTGAGCAAAACGCTTAAATATCGAGTATGGCATATATTAAATCAACATTATCGAGTTAAGAACTTAAAATATGAATTAATGACGTCATGACAAAGTGTATGACCCCTTAAGGGAAATCTGCTATTATATCTATATATATATAAAATTGTAACCTCTGTCTGTACATTGATTTTTTTCGCGAATTTTCACGATAACTTTTCGTTTCACATGTCGTAGACACCATAACTGCATTTAGTTTCT
This sequence comes from Riptortus pedestris, assembly GCA_019009955.1. NCBI lineage: Eukaryota > Metazoa > Arthropoda > Insecta > Hemiptera > Alydidae > Riptortus > Riptortus pedestris. The sequence goes on from CM032231.1 coordinate 73,853,712, forward strand.
TTCGTGTATGTTTGTTTGTTTGTTAGTTACCTTTTCACGCATAAACGGCTGAACCGAATTTTATGAAACTTGGTATGTATATTACTACTGACCCAACTTAGACTTTAGGCTATATTAATATTCTCTGAGACAAACAGGAGTGGGGGTTATAAGGGAGGCCTGAAATTAGAAATAGCGATATTTCGTTTCCTATTGGTTTTTCGGCAAATATGAACATAACAAAAGTTATCTATTTTGTTATTTAACTTAACAAAGTTGTCTATTTTGTTATTTAGAGTAACTTTTGTTATATACTCTTTTTTCGTATACTGAATTATAAACGAGATATACGCTAAAACCTATAGCGGAAGTGAACAATTTTATTTGGGACAAAAGACCCAACCGAAATAAATAAAACTCTCTGTCTATTTGTTATTCGACGAACACGCACATAACAAAAGTTGTTTACTTTGTTATTTAGATTAACTTTTGTTTTATACGTTTCTCCAGGAACAATGTATGGAGCAAGTAATTTGCGTAGAAATATTGATATGCTCAACAATTCATTCCTATTTGAACTATGAGGTACCTCACTTGGAAAAATTAATTCAAATCTATGTTAATATTTTGTCCTTAATAACTGAAATCTATGCATAATGCACAGGAGACGGGAAATATGACAATTTGGAGGACAGTGAAGACTTACATAAAAAATTAATTTTATTATTAACAAATGCCATCAACGGGTATTAACCCTAAACACTGGGACGGGTAAATATCAAAATAATGTGCAAAGTAAAGTCTTGCCAAAAAAAAAAACCATCACCATTCAGCCTCAAATCAATTCCCGGGCGAAGCCGGGTATCGGAGCTAGTATATATAATATACTATATATATATATATATATATATATATATATATATATATTTATATATATATATATATATATATATATATATATATATAGAGAGAGAGAGAGAGAGAGAGAGAGAGAGAGAGAGAGGGACAGAGAGATTGCGTGGGAGGAGGAGAGCGGGAGATTGGGGTAGAGAGAGAGACAGAGAGAGAGAGGGTGATGGTGGGGAGGGATACTGTTGATATGAATGTGGTGGCAAAGATATTGATTAGCCAATCCAATCGAGGTTGGTAGGAATCCCGCAATCTCCGGTGCGGGTAGAGAGCAGTCCTTACCTAATAAGTAAATATTTGTCATCACTTGGTGAACCAATAGTGTTCTCTTCTGCCTGGGGAGAGTAGATCTGTTAATATCTTCAGCGATTGATCATTTTAGGAGCACTATTACAGTCGAAACCTAATGCCCGACCAGCTGTAGGAAATAACTTGAATAACAAAAGTTGTATTAAAACGTGTTTCAATGGAAGAATGATAGCTGAGGTATTTATGACTGCCTCTTCTCAGAGGTCCTGATCCAATTTCTGAGCATTGGAAAAAACTTGCCCTTTAGACCGATGAAATAAAATTGCGGCTTCCAGAACCTAACATAACTAGGATAGTTCGTAACGACGTCACATCCCGTTTTAATGGAAGTTGTCTCTACACAGTAAGTGCTCCCATAGGAACCCACAACCAGAACTCGCTGTCAGCAGGCACACGTAACTGCTCGTCTGAATAATCGCCCTCTGAACACTTCGCGAGTCCGACAGCACAATTACGTTTTGAACACTGTAAGGTTTTCTTGTACCCTGAGAGAGTGAAAACGCTGGTTGTTACTCTAGAGGGGCACCTGATTTAGGCGTCATCAGGCAGGGGTTCGTAAACTAAACAGATTTCCCCCGTTCTGGTAAAACACACTTGTGATCTTAACTCACCTATTCTATTCTATCTCTATTTCTAATTAAAACCGAGTTGATGAAGGGAGGGGCGGGAGGAGGGGGGGGGGGGTGGTAAGTGAAGCCTAAGAACCAGAAAGTACGAATAACTCGTATTTATTTTTAGCTGGTGGTGAGGGTGATGAATGGTTAATCACAAAACTATATATGGCTCCTCACAATTTTATTTCTTTTAAACGCTGAGCGCTTTCGGGGACTAAATCCCCATCCTCAGAGCTACAAAACAATGTAACACCATAATTATGGTCTCATGAATGAGCTGAAAGGAGAATTACGAATAGGTTGTAGATTAAGAGACTAGCAGGAAGCCATCAGCCTAATAGGACACCATATTGGATTGGTGAATAAGCTAGAGGTTGCTAAAGCACAGGATTCAAAGGGTCCTTTCAAAACTCTCAACGCTTAATTACAACTCATAGCTGTAATCAGCAAGCTCTTTAATATTAATTCAAACAGAAATTCAACAAACCATGTCACAGTTGATTAACAAAGTATAGCATTAATTGAACTTCAAGTTTTTTATTCAATTAAGTTATAATTTATTAGTTCTATATGATTGACTACAAATTTAGTATTAGGATACTTCATGGAATGTTTTCCTGAAATTTCCTACAAATTTATGTTTTCCTGTTAGTATGATTCAATTATATTCAACATTTGAAATATGTTTCTATTTTATTTGCACGTGATGATGCAAGTTTGAGCCGAAAGACCGAGGGGCTTGTGCTCAAATAAACAACTTGGTGGGAATACTTCCTGTTTATAAAACATATTTCCCATATATATATATATATATATATATATATATATATATATATATATATATATATATATATATATATATATATATGACACCTCGGTGTGTGCATTGTGTTTTCTCATCAAAACGTCAAGATATACGATATTACAATTTTTGGCGTTGGAGTCTGTTTGTTACTTTGTCTGGCCTAAACGAATAGGCTGAATTTTATGAAATTTTGTACGTATATTACTCCTAACCCACCTCAAACTTTAGGCTATATTAATAATTTCAGAGATGAACAGGAGTGGGATTTATAAGAGAAGCCTAAAATGAAAAACCGCGAAATTCGTTTCCTGTTGTTGTTTTTTTGTTGCAAACGTAAGACAAGTTGTTTATTTTAATATTTGAAGTAACTTTTAAGATATGTGCTTTTGTTGTAATACGAATTATAAACAAGATATACTCTAAAAGCTATTGTAGGAGTTACCAATTACATAGGGCGCATACGACTAAACAGAACTCAACGAAACACCTAATTTCGATTAGAATTAGGCTTGATTATAAGCTATATTAACATTATTTCGAACTTACAGGAGTGGGGGTTGTAACGGAGGCCTAAAATTAAAAATCCTTAGGATGTATAAAAATCAATTCACCTTAAACGAGCAATCGAAGTTATGTCATGAGATTTATTTTAGATATATTCATTTATATTTATTATATAATATGCATTAAAAAAGAAATAGAAAATATGGAAAATAGTGTTAAACTCCATACTCCGTCTGGAAAAATGTCATGTCTGATAATCCAGGAAGCTCGATTCCTACAGACTATAGAATATTGAATAAACCTTCTTAGTGCTTCCTCGCCGAGATACAATACTAACTCGGCTTCACTAGTGGTAATCGTACACAATATTTTGCTGGGATCACACACTTGGGGGAGGGGGGGGCTAACGCTTCTTTTGGTGACTCAACAAATTTCAAACTACCCGACAAAACCGATTGTAACACATGCATAAAACCATCATAAACATGATTAGGCTTTAACAATTTAATTTATTTCCCCCTAAAAGACTATGACTAAATTTATGACATATAATGCCAGTGTATTCCTGCGAACAACACTAACAGTAAGTGTTTTAGTGTAAAGACAAAATGGACATGCATGTCAAACCCAATATGTCAAACATTGAAATGGAAAAAAAGAACACTGAAAAGGACATTTTAAAATGCATTTAGATGATTACTGTTTGTATTCATGTCTAATTACATTAAGATTACATTGTATACATGTAGTTTACACAATTAATAAAACTGTCTTTGTGAAAATTTTGAAGAAATAAAAACTGTGAAAGAGTAGACACTAACTAGTGCAATTATACTCAAAATTAAATTACCAATACTGATAATTCATACCTTAAAGTCTGGGTCTGGGACGGCCTTGTTGAAGGATCCTACAATGTAGAGACTTCCTTTCTCAGATTCTACCATTTTTGCTCTTGTTGCGTACCTGTAATACAAAAACATATAAGTGAACCCAACATAAAAAGCAGTACAGTGATATACCATTATTGGTTTTATCAACAAAAAAGATTTATACATCTCTAGGTGGTTTTCCCCAATATTTAAAACTGATAAGTAGCTGAAGCAAGTTCATTGAGGTGAATAAAAATAAAAAGAATATATTTAATAATTTTGATAAATTATTCAGTTCAAACATATATTGTTGCTTTGTTAAAATTTAAATGGGGCTACTTTCATCTTTCTCTTCTTATCTTTTCTCCTACTATCTCACATTCCCTTCTTCTTTCGTTTTCTCCTATCCTTACACCCCTCCCGGTACTGCCCGTTACCGGGAACCTCCAATCCTAGCTCTATTATAACCCAACACCATTACAACCCCCCCTTAAAATAGAGCTCCCAGCTCATGAAAAGGGTAACTGTCTACCCCTCCCTAGGTTTGATAGACCTATCCCCACCGACCAAGACACAGCTAAACTAGGGCCTCTATAAAAAAAAAAAAAATAAAAAAATAAATAAATGGTTATGAATGTTAAAATGTGTATACTGTTGAGCTTAAATTGTCCACAATTTGTGTTTTTAGCCTGAAAATGCCACAGACGTGGTGAAACCAGTCGTCAAATATAAGCATTTAATGCAGGAAGACTAAATCTTTCTTTCCTCTAATTGCTGGATCCTGCAACATCGATCACTCGGCATCATATTGAACAAATTTAGCACTAGGCAACAACCTTTGGTCACTAATTTCATGGGAATACTTGATTATTCCCCAACAGTGGTGCACTCTAAAAGAGCTCTCAGGATTTGTTGAATAAATCTTAGTACTCTTCGTAGCTTTTAATTCTCAGATGTAGACAGCGACCAGCAGTCAGTATCCGTAATTATGAATTAGTAAATAAGTGGGGCAAAATAGAAATATACTCTATAATCTTGGGTCTCCGTAATTTGGTCTTAATCGCAGTCTATAAGTAGTCTTAGATAATGGCTGAGGTCTTAGAAGTGTCCTAGGGCTTCAATGATACATCCAGGATACGGCAAGGATATAAAAAATAGCGGAGGGATTTATTATAAAATACCGGAGGAAGTGATGCAAGGCAAAGAGGGAAGTTCCTTGAAGAACTTTTGTGAACCAAGTAAAGAGCATAAGTTATTCAGCTGTCAAAAAGTCGATATTCCCATGCAGCTTCATTCCCTTCATTCATGAATATCATTTTCTAGAATTGAAAATGGAGGTAGAATACTTTAGAGATTTCCTACTGAACACGAATGTATTTAGATGAATGCTTTTCCAATGCAAACATACTCGAGAGCCTTTTATACCTTTTTCTATTTTAACTTTCCATTCCTTTATTACAGTGAGTTGTATATATGTAAAAACGTCCGCCAAGTAGGCACTTTGTTGACTAAGGAGATTTCCCTTGTGAAAAATAGGTTAGAAGAGAAGAAGAGTTGGAGGGGGGGGGGGGAGGATAGGAAGTATAAAATTATAACAACTCATCCCTAGTTGAAATATGTACAGGGTATTTTGTTTTTCATAGATATACCTACAATTTCGTTCGCAGTTCTAGACGATGCAATGAAATAGAGATAAATAATACTTTATTTTATAACCAACTCGGAATCTCCCACTGAAGATAGGACGGCATAGTTTATATATTTTACTCCTTCTTCACTGAGTTTAAATAGCTAGTTTCATTCATATATGCTTAATATTATAGGCATTTCATAGCTGCAAGAGAGTTCGTCTTTTCGACTATTAGAGCATATGTGCTTAAATTTACTAAATTTGCAATTTAAACCAAGAAAACACTTATGTTTTTGGACCAAATTAAATTAATTACATTTATTTTATGTTAAAAGAATGAAAGTCTTTCAAGTGGCAATAAAATACCCCAAACACTTTTACTAGAAGTATATAAATATATATAAAACACTTTTATACTTACATGTTTTCAAAACTTATAATAATATAATAGTCTCAGAGACAAGACATTGAGAAAGACTTAGCTGAGTGAACAAGTGTAAAGGGCTTTAATAAAGTTATTAAATTGACTAGATTAGACGGTTGATAAATTCCGTAAAAAAACTGGCGTGAGACCCCAGCTGGCACTTCTAATTGAGTTGATAAAGCTTCACTTCCTTGAGGGGTGCGCTGGTTCTATCCAATATACATCTGATCAGATAGTAAACTAGGATTAATCTCCTCATCTAAAAAAAGTCTGCCATCTGCACAAACTAAACAGTTTTCCACGGGTGATGCCGCCTTACATTCATTTCTCTCGCATTAGGAAATCATGAAGTTGTGGCTGAAAGCGATTCAGTTTCTTTAAGAAAAAACGAAAACAAAAAATAAAAATAACTCCATTAATTTTAGAGTTAGCCAGAAATATTTAAGCCAACAATTAAACCGCAATTATATCTCTGGTATTGTTGCATCGGGACTCCAATCGGTAACTAGCGTGATTTGAACTAGCATAACCGGTGTCTCTCTCCTCATTTAGTATTTTGTGTGTGATATTCCTGCGTTTATATATGGTTTTCATTAAGAGTATGTATTTTGATTTATATATATATATATATATATATATATATATATATATATATTTATATATATATATTAAAAACCCTGTTAAATTTTGGCTTCTTAATTTTTGTAAGAATGGTTACCAATATTTTTTTTTTAAATTGTGACACAAAGTTGTTTACATTGGTACTTTATGAACTATTTAAATTATGTACTGTTTTATCAAATGTTCTGTATATTTTATATTACTTCTGATTTAATGTGAGGCAATAGACACACCAAAATTGTGGATAAAATGTGTATTTTAATAAGTTTTATTTAATCACCAAAAACTTTCCAGTTCCAGGAAATGTGGCCAATCATCTTCAGACGTGCCTTTAGGTTAGCCTCCTCAAAAACAAATATAAGCCATCTTATATTCGTTGACCTTTTCAAATTCTATTGCGAAAGAAAGTCCTAAAAATGTGATCAGGGTAATATAAGAGTGAAAGAGGCAAGACATAGTGGATAAATGAGAAAGAGATTGGTGGGCGAGGAAAGCGGAAGTGCCTTTGTAGAGTGAGGCGGGAGTGACTAGATTAGACGGGTGATGGATTCTTTAAACAGCTGATGAGAGCCACCAGCTGGTTGCCTCTAAATAGGGGTAATTAGCTTCCTCTTCCTTGAGCCTTCCACCAGACACCCTTTCGCCCCCTCAGAATGACGTCTATTAGGCATCAAATAATCTCTGTCTTCATATTTCGTTATCAATCTAACTCATTTTGTTCAGGAATGAATGGAACATATTGCATTGTACCCTCTACTGGTAGATGAAATCATTTCTCATTTCTGATATGGGCTAATACTCACTTATCAGCCAAGCAGATATAAAATAAATAAGTCACACTTATATATATTTACTTTTCTTTCTACATTACTTTTCTTACTACTCGTTCAGCCAACTGGATACTCAACCCCAGACAGTGGCCTCAAACAATATACCCAGGACGTCATGTTTGTGAAGGAGATGAACCGATTGTATTAGCAACTACCTGTATTCTAGGGGTTCTAGGTAATTAAATTATTAATTATTTCCTGATGATGGTATTGTTATCGGCTGAAACAATTTTCTTGTCACCGGATCAGTATATCGACCATTATATTGTACCACAAAATCATCTATATATTAAGACGTTTTTCATCCGATCATAAATCGGAGGTATTTACGATTTCGTTTTTGACATTCCTCATAACACCCACTTAGGATGGCTCTATATGATGGTAAACTGCATATATTTTAGTTTTCCTTAAAAACGCTTAAATAACTATTTTCATTTCGTTAGTCCAAGAGTTGTAGTTGTACCTTAGCCGTTAGGAAAGGTCTTTCTACGTGCTGAATTAATGAATATAGAAATTGGAGAAGGAATCCGCTGTGAATACTTGATGGCTGTACTGGGGTATTGTGAAAAAAACATTATTAATTAATAAAGTAGTCTATGGCGGAAGGTCATTAAAAAATGAAAATTTCAAATGATTATTCAAATCTTTTTAGCAGATCTCCCTTAAGGGAAATCAGCTATTGAGGTCGTACTCATGACGCGAGTTTCGAAAAATTTCCTCAAATGTCCATCGATCCTACCCAGGAGATTATGAAAATGAGGTCCGTTCAAAATTATATATATATATATATATATATATATATATATATATATATATATATATATATATTTGTCTGTTAACGCTCTAGCGGTCGCAATTTTTGTTTGATCGTTACCAAACTCGGAATTTAAACGTTTAATGTAAAAAGAAAGATCAAGTTCGTTAATGGCTGAAATCAGACCAGTGGGAGGGAAGGGGGGAAGGGGGATTTTTGGAAATTCACAATATCTCCGTTATTATGCGTCGGATCGAAAAATTGTATAGATTCAATCTAATTGCAAATTAAATTTACTATAAATATTGTTCTATACATTTATTCTGTATCTTGAATATTAACCGAGATATTTGCATTTGTATTCTGTGTGTCGTCGGCTATGTTCGGGAATTTCCGCCGAGAGCTCTGGCGGCCGTTTCCATAACTATTCGTCCCTCTTGAATAGGTTTAGATATACCTTACTACTACAGGTGTTATTGGGCAGATTTATCTACTGGAAAACGTCACGTGGGAAATCTGCTTAGTTTACGCAGCCCCTGCGTGACGGACTTTTTTAGTTTTCCGTACATATGACGCCTGATCTGGAGAATTGCTACACAAAGAAACTAAACTAACGGCTTTATCTTTGTCTATAACCTTTAGTTTAGTTTCTTTGTGTAGTAATTCACCTGATGAGACGTCTTATGGACGCGAAACTAGTTGAGAAATAAAAATGACTTGAATAATCATTTGAAGTTTTAAATTTTACGATTAATACTCACTTTATTGTTATGAGCAGATTTCCCTTAAGGGAAATCAGCTATTGAGGCCGTACTCATGAGGCGATTTTCGAAAAATTTCTTCAAATGTCCATCGATCCTACCTAGGAGATGACGAAATATATATATATATATATATATATATATATATATATATATATATATATATTTGTCTGTTAACGCTTTAGCGGTCGCAATTATTGTTTGATCGTTACCAAACTCGATATTTCAACGTTTTATGCAAAAAGACAGATCAAGTTCATTATTGGCTGAAATCGGATCAGTGGGAGGGGGGTTTAAATGGGGGATTTTCGAAAATTCAAAATATCTCCGTTACCATACGTCGGATCAAAAAATTGTATATAACCAATCTTATTGAAAATTAAATATTGTTCTATACATTTATTCTCTATCTTGATATTAACCAAAATAATTACATTTTTATTAATTGTAACGGACGAAATGACATAGGCTAACTTCGGGTCTAGTCGTGTTTCCGTCAAAAGCTAGTTCGGCCGTTTCCGTAACTGTTCGACTCTCGTGAAATTTCTCTATTGTAAAACTTCACGTGGGAAATCTGCTTAGTTTACGGAGCCCCTGCGTGACGGACTTTCAAGCTTCCAGCTATAATGACAACACCTTTATTTTACTTTGCTATGTGTCCCAGTTAAATTGACAATTGTGTCAATTAACGACGGTAACAGATAAAGAGAAATGGAATTTATATGCTTTATTTATTTATTTGTAATATCTTTAAAACCTTTTTTACGAATTGTAGAAACTATGTTTAATAACTTTGGCCGTTGGGTGGCGATACTTCACAGCCCATTAGCCGGAGAGAAAGAGTGAAAAAAGCGGCAGAGGGAAAACCTGATAACGGAATTACTTGGCGGAAATGAAATTAGTAAATTTAAATATTCCCCGACTTTCGTAATCCCAAGCCATTTGTTTTCTTTCTCATGTAAATTCAGGTTGGAGTCAAGGAAAAGAAGAAAGTCCTTTTCAATTAGTCTTAAGAACAAAGTTGATGGTTTTAGACAATGAAAAAGTTTATGTTTCAATAATTTAAAAGGATTAAAGGTGAAGGCTAGATATTTGTTTATATATTAGTTAAAATTCATTTTTAAAGTCGTGAATTTATTCAAAAATTTGTTAGTTTATTGGATGCCTTCGTAGACATTAGACCAATGGCAACATACAGAAACGCTAATATATAGCAGGATAAATGAATTGGAGTTCCAGAATAAACGCGGTACCTCCCAACCAAAATATGTATGCTCTGAAATTGTTAAAATGAATTAATTATCTTTTATTTTAGGAGTTTAATTGTTCGTGCCAGCATGGTGTTAAACACGATTACCCGGATGACTAGTTTAGTACTCGTCAACTTCAGCTAAAGGCGTAGGTACTGGACCAGTACCTAGAACCTTTCTCTCCAAGCCAAAATATTGACGATATATTTAGAAGGATCCAGAGCTGTTAATTAAAGACTTTAAATGGGACGAACTTTCTCGGTTAAACACTATTAACATTAAATTTATGGAGGTTTATGAGATGTTTGTTATATCTCATCTCATCTCATTCAATACGTTATCTTACGATGAATAAGTGATAGGAATATAAAACGTATCTCTCTCTAGAAATTTGTTGAAAGGTATGTGAGGTGTATAAAAGGAGAGAGGAAATAAATAAATGGGATTAAGTTGTTGGATGTCGAAAAGATGGCAAAGGGCTTCGATAAGGCAGACTATGTAAGTATACATATACTATTCTGATGCATATACCATTTATTACGGGGTCCTTAAATACGTTCTGGGTGTGTGTGTTTGTGTGTGCGGGTGGGCGCGAGTGTATGTGAGAGAGCGAGTGAGAGGGAGACAGACATACAAAGAAAACGAGAAGGATTCAGTATGGTGAAAAATGTGCAATGACAAGAGGAACCGGGAAATTTTAGTTTATTGGTTTTAGATATATGAAACATAAATAATAATTATAAACTCATATGTACTAAACAAGTATTTAAGCGTAATTAAATAGATGATTGAAATAATGAACTGCGCTCTAAAGGAATATTGGCCAATTAATATACATAATTCTACTGTACGTGTGTATGTCACTGAACTCCTAAACGGAATTTAAATGATTTTTTTTTGTACGCGTTTGGGTGACACCCTGGATGGTTTAGCATCACAAATCAGCCCGGCAGATGGAGCAGGAGTGGGGGTTGTAAGGGAGGGCTAAAATTATCAGTAGCTATATTTCGTTTCCTATTGGTATTTCGGCAAATATGTACAAGATAAAAGTTGTTTATGTTGTTATTTAGAGTAACTTTTGTTATATTCACTTTTGTCGTATAACAAAGTATAAACGAGATATACACTAAAAAATTAAAGTGGGAGCCAACAATTTTATTGGGCACTAAAGATTCAACCGAGCTTAACAAAACTCTATATGTAAATTAGCATTAATTCTTCCGTGATTATAAGCTATATTAAATTTTTTAGGTTCAAACGGAAGTGGGGGTTATAAGGGAAGCCTGAATAAAAAATTCGTGATATTTCATTTTCTATTTGTTTTTTGGCAAACGTCTATATAACAAAAGTTGTTTTTTTTTGTGTTATTAAGAGTTGCTTTTGTTTTAAACATAATATTATTAAATTTAATATCCTAATCGCTTGAAATATCATGCAGGAAAACGTCTGTCGGGTCCGCTAGCTTAAATATATATTAATTTTTTTTTAAATAAATAAAATTTCCTAGCAGTGTTAATAAGATTAACTAAGAATATATTTAGAAATTGCAAGATGGTAAATAAATCAAAATTAAGATGTAGGTTAAATTATAAATGGGTATAACGATATGAATGAGGATATAACAATATTTATAACTAACATAAACAGAATTTACTCACTAAATTCAGGTACTTATCAAAAATGAGAGTTAAAGACATGGCATAACCTACTAGTTGTTCTCCCTAAAACCTTATAAAACAAACACTCTTCTTCCTACCCTATTGATTTCCGTTTAAACTCTTAGTTGTTCGTTAGCTTTAAAGGTTATATTACTATTAATAGTTTAATTGTGTATATGTTTTGTATCACATATTTAGTGCGTAGCAATGCTTATTCTTGTAACTATAAATTTGAATTTAAGAACATTAAAAGCTTTTATAAATCGGTTAAATTAAGATTGCCAACTATTGCCTAAAATATTTGTGATTAGTTCTTTATAATTGGCAGGGAAAAAAATCTATTTATTGTTGATACTTCTATATATTGCAATTTCCCATGTATTGGGAGGGGGCATTTGCTTTTGATGGATAACTAGGCATAACATTTGGCCACATTATATACCTATAAGATGAACACACAATCTACCCAAATTTCAATCTTCTACTCTATTTGTTCTCAAAGCTATGAAGGAAAACCTTGGCCGATATCGCTGAAATTTCTAATTACAGATTAATTTAAAGCATCCTACCTTCAATGTGCTATGATCATCAAATATGTCTATTTTCATGTCGATCATTACTAGAATCACTATAGAATTACAGGTAGACTGAAGAACATATAACCTTCGACTCTTGATGTTTTATTCAAAATCATATGAAATCAATTTTTTTTAAAAAGTGCCTGTTATAAGTACTATTTCTATTTAAATATTTTTTATAAGTAGTTTTGTTATTAAATATTTATTTATTTATTTATTAACGTCCAATTTTTGCAACTTAGGCTAATCGGGACGGGTTATCTACAGGGTACCACTCTTTTCTAGCCAGGGTGGGATTTTAGGAGGTTATTTAATGAATTTCGTCACTAAATAATTTCCTTTGCCCAGGCGAGAATCGAACTCGCCACTCTAGGTTTACCATGTGAGATAAAGGTCAACGCTTTAACTCGCATGGCTAACCTGAACAATTAATTCAGGCTGTCGAAAAGGTGGAAACCTTTAAACAACGACAGAGCTATAAAATATTCATAAAATTAATTCACGATTTTCACATAGGATATTTCATACACTTCTCAGCTGCTACCAGTAGACCAATGTGTACTTTAATAGCTCATTCTTATTTTGATCAAAATAAAATCATAAAATAATTGAAATTTTTTATTATTATTATTATTATTTATTAACGTCCACTTTTTGCTACTTAGGCTAATCGGGACGGGTTATCTACAGGTTACCACCCTTTTCTAGCCAGGGTGGGATTTTAGGACGTTATTTAATGAATTTCGTCACTAAATAATTTCCTTTGCCCAGGCAAGAATCGAACTCGCCACTCTAGGTTTACCATGTGAGATAAAGGTCAACGCTTTAACTCACATGGCTAACCTGAGCCCCAATTGAAATTTATTAAATTGTCATTACCTCTAATGAAGACTTTATTTCAATTAGTTAAAATAAGGAAATAGAGGGGGGAAAGGATGCGGAAAATATCTTAAGGCAAAGATCATCAAGAGAAATTAAGTAAAGAACTGGAAAGCGAAGAAAGAACGGTTTAAGCCACAGAGGTCGTTAATGTTAATTAAAAAGGAGACATTTTTTTTAGTTAATTAAAAATAATTAAGGTATCCCGGTGACAAGAGAAATTAAATTTATTTTAAGATTAATTATTAGAACTGCCTGGAGTAACTTTTCTTCCTATTTATTTTGATCCGAGAGAATTATTTTATAATTAATACAATTATTAGCACATAATACCACGGTGCCTCTAAATATTAGCTAACTTTTAAAATAATTAAAGAATGAAACCTAAAAATCACTGAACAGGAATATATGATCACAAATATTAAATTATAAATGTCACAGAGACTTAAGGATTTAATTGATTATAAGTTAATGTCAGATTTAATTTGCAATTATAAAATAAGTACCTTAAACTCATCCCTTTAAAAAACTCAACAAGTACTCTTTTTTTCTTGAATACGGACGGCGCAATGAAATTTCATAAAACTCAATACGACAGACACTAGGAGTAAACTAATTACAAAAAATAGATTTGACTGTAATTAGTTTACTTAAAATACTCTTGCAATTGTACTTCTTTTCACATTGAAAGGGGATTCCTTAACTGTTTATTTTTGCAGTGTCAATCTTTTTAGACACATACCCGTACTTGGAGAGTCCTATCACCAGTCATGGGCAGTCTGGTCATAGGTCCGAGTCGAAGCACCAACGATAAAGACTGAGTCGATGGCGCTCTGCCGCTTTAATAAATCTTTATTGTGGAAGTTTGGCCGTTTTACTCTACCAGCACATACATATATACGTGTACGCCGCGTGCTTGCGTGCGTGCGTGCGTGCGTGTGTGTGTGTGTGTGTGCGTGTGTGTGTGTGTGTGTGTGTGTGTGTGTGTGTTTGTGTGTGTGTGTGTGTGTGTGTGTGTGTTTGCGTGTATGTATATATATATATATATATATATATATATATATATATATATATATATATATATATTCTTCCGTTTTATATGTATACTAGCTCAGATACCCGGCTTCGCCCGGGAATCGGTTTGAGGGTGAATGGTGATGGAATTTTTTTGGCCAGGCTTGACTTTGCACACTATTTTTGACATTTAACCCGTCCCAGTGTTTTAGGGTTTATACCCGTCGTTCACATTTGTTAATAATAAAATTAATTTTTTATGTAAAACTTCACTGCCCTCCATATTGTCGTATTTCCCGTCCTTACAACCCCCACTCCTGCCCGTCCCTAGAAATGTTGGTATGGCTTGTTATAATGAAAGCGTTAGTGCGAATACACATACCGAGTTTTATTTATTTCGGTTGGGTCTTTTGTCAAAAATAATACATAATATAATAAATCCCCCTCCCCCTTCGCCTCATTTATTTATTTTCCCTAGAAAATAACTTTGTTATTTATTTCCAATAGAAATTTAAATTATAAGAGCATTTCCATTATTTAATTTGTATAATGTATTATTTAAAAAAAAAAATCGTGCTGAATTTCCTCAAGAGTGATAGGGGAAGTATAGTAGGGAATCAAACTCTTTGATTTTGGTTATATACTATCGTATTTCGGCGATATCTTCATGTTATTGAAATAGACAGATATGTGCTATCATAACAAGTAAACGTTAATGTAATTAAGACAAAAGACAAAAATGCTCTCTTAAAATCGAATATGATTGTTTAAGTATTACTGAAGTTGCAGAGACGGCTACGATCTCTTCACACTCGGACTAGCTTTTTTGCCAATATAATTGAATTAGTTTTTAGGGTAAACACTATTATTTAATTCCACCAGGTAGATAAATTATCTTCAATAATATTTTTTTGAATTATTAATTTAAGGAGAAGAGTGAGTTGATAGCTCTAATGCGAGAGCGGGAAATAGACGGAGGCTAATAGAGTTAATTTGAGTTTACTAATTTTCCTGTGAAATGCTGGGCAGTGGTGCTACGGAAGTGATTACCACTGAGATCTACTATTATGAATATAACCTTACGTGCTAAACTATGCTTAAACTTATATGTGCTCGGATTGGTTTTTGACAGGAAATAAGTTTCAATATAGACGATATTTAATTGTAATAAATACTATCCATGATTATGGTTTATAGTATTCAAAAAGGTGAGTTAAAAAGTGGCAAGGGATAGATTAGGGAACACATTTTTATTTATTCTTCAAATATAAAATTTTCTCATTTATAAGTAGCCTATGCCCTGACCCCTCGCAGCAAAACAATGCGCGCCGACGGGCCCAAGGTGTAGCTGTAAGATGTTAACATTGAAGCCTTGCCCCCCCCCCCCCCCCCCCCCCCCCCCCAAAAAATTCTATCATCATTCAGTCCTTAAATGATTTCCGAGCGAAGCCGGGTACCTTAGCTAGTATATATATATATATATATTATATATATATATATATATATTATATATATATATTATATATTCTTCCGTTATATAGACTCATATATATATATATATATATATTATATATATTTCTTCCGTTTTATATGTATATATATATATATATATATATATACTAGATATATATATATATAACGGAAGAATAAATGCCCTAGAATAAAAGAGTTCCATTTATCCTGAATAACTTTTAATTATTTACAAAGACCTTGCCACTGTTTGCTGGAGTGTTCTTAAAAAGATCACTCTATAGCGGGCACGAAAATAGCGCCCACGGCTCTAAAAGCCCTTTGTCGCTAAATAAATGTTATTGTAGAGAATAGGGTCTTTCTATTCTATGACATATGATTCTCCACCCTCCTACCTTCCGAAATTAGTGTTTGTTAAGTCACTCTAATTTTCGGCAGAGATCATAATTAGGAAATAAAAAGTCCGTCACGCAGGGGCTGCGCAAACTAAGCAGATTTCCCACGTGAAGCTATACAAAAGAGAAATCTCTATACGAGGGCCGAACAGTTAGGGCCGAACTAGCTTTTGGCCTGAAAAACGTTCGTTATCGGCCCCAGATTTAATAAAAAAATGCAAAATTATCTCGGATAGTATGAAGATAGAGAATAAAATCCCGCTATTATAGAACAATATGTATAGTAAATTTAATTTGCAATAAGCTCGCGGGTCCGTCTATACACCCCCATCTCTTTTTCGATCCGACGTATGGTAACGGAGATATTTGAGTTTTCAAAAAAACCTCTCCTCTAAACCCCCCCCCCCCTCCACTGGTCCCGATTTCAGCCAGTTAGACGACGAACTTGACCTTTCTTTTTACATAAAACGACTAAATATCGAGTTTGGTAACGATTAAAATAATAATTGCGAACCGCTAGAGCGGTAACAGACAAATATATAGATAGATATATATATATATATATATATATATATATATATATATATAATATATATATATATATATTATATATATATATATCTGTATATATAATATATATATATATCTGGTATATAATAATATATATATATATATATCTGTATATATAATATATATATATATTATCTGTATATATACTAAAATATTAGTATATATATATATATACAGATATATATTATAAATATATCTATATAATATATATATGTTTATATAATATATATATATATATATATATATATATTATTATATC
Source organism: Riptortus pedestris (assembly GCA_019009955.1). Lineage (NCBI taxonomy): Eukaryota > Metazoa > Arthropoda > Insecta > Hemiptera > Alydidae > Riptortus > Riptortus pedestris. The sequence goes on from CM032231.1 coordinate 73,870,797, forward strand.
TGTATATATATATATATATATATATATATATCTGTTTTTATAATATTATATATATATATATATATATATATCTGTCTTTATATATATATATATCATATTCTATGTATATATAATTATATATATATATATATTTATATGTATATATATATATTATATATATATATATATATATTATTATTATATATATCCGATTTGATTTTGAACAGACCTCATTTTCGTCATCTCCTGGGTAGGATCGATGGACATTTGAAGAAAAATTTCGAAAATCGCGCCATGAGTACAACCTCAATAGCTGATTTCCCTTAAGGGAAATCTGCTAAAATATGGACACCTTAATGACCAGGATACGGAAACTTGAGCATTGAGAAAAATTTCATTTCTGGAACTAAGTTTTCTTCATTGTTGAAAGTTGGTTGCTCTAATATTTCAATGGAACTACATGCATCAGATGCCAGTTTAGTTGTCTGGAGATATAGGTATCAATTTTATTTCGCTTCACAAACCACTATACTCGAAGAACTATTCTATTGGCTGAAGCAGGCAGGCAGAAATATAAATGAAACGTCTTTATCATATTCTGAAATAAGAGGAAAATAAGAAAATGGTGAAAAACTTTCTGCTTGCTTTAGACAGCGCAATGACCCTCTTCAAGAACCTGGGGTTACGCAACACATCCCTAAGACAAAGGTGATTATGCAATGCTTCAATCAGAAAAAAATGAGGAAACAGAAGAAGTTTTGGCAATTGGACGCTAAAGGTTTTCAATACTATTTACATTACGTTTGAGTTAATCCCAATTAATGCTTTTAATGGGTTAACTCCTTTGGTTCGTTGGAAACTGGCAAGTCTATTTATTAGGTCCCCCATCAGAGGAAATCATCCTCAAAACCTCTTCTCATGATCCGATTTCCCATTTCCCTGAAATACATACATTGTACATAACTGTTTTCGTAAGGTGAAGAGGATTGACTGTCTTTTTCTCTTTCTATAATAACAGTTGGAAAAGGGATAGACTTGCAGGTAAATCAAAAAAAGTTTAAATCAATTATGTAAATACACCTCTGAAAAATAGCTCGACAACTATACTTCCCAAAAATAGATAGCTTTAAGTTCTTCGACAGTAATTTCAGCCAACGATCGGTTTACTAGAAAACACCAATGCGAGTTAAGCTAATTTTCTAAAGTCTCAATGTTCAGAAAAAGACTAGCTTGTAACAAAGAGTCTATTCGATTATCGAATACATACTTTTTTTTTGTTTCACTTTTACGAGACGTGGGAGCTGGCGGGTGACCTTGAAGCAAATGTGGAAATATTTGAACGACGGGTTTTTAGAGCCGTTCTATTTATTTATTGAAGCTTCGTAGCTATGGCGATGCTGCTCAGAAAATAAGCTATATAAAATTTAAAATAAATAATAAAGCAAAATAATTTAAACGAAAATAAAAACACAAAACAGAAATGGAACAGAAATGAAACGAAAACCAGAGACGGAACACAAAAACGAAATTGGAAAACAAAAAACAGAAGCGGTTCACAAAAATTGAAATGAAACACAAAACAGAAATGTAACACAAAAACAGAAAACGGAAACAAAAACAGAAATCGAAATTTTTAGCCCATTCTAGGTTCTAAATGGGATAGTTACATCCAGCATACTCCAGAGATAAATTGGATGGTTACTTAGTACTCTGGCCAAGAATGACAATAGGGGAGATATACCTGATATATTTTAAATGAAGACGTTACGATAAGTTGAACATGTGTCATTGAGTAATCCAATTGCCTTTTTGTTGATGCCAATGAATGTGACTGTGGCGGCTAGTCACGTAAAAGACTGAATAAGATTTTAGTTGGCAATAAAATCAAGAAGGATTATCCCAAGTTGCACTGAGTGGACTAGAAAGCCACGTGATTGATGGACAGACGTAGTGGAGGCTGGTAAAGTTAGATTAAAATCTTATTAAAAATACAATAACAGATAACAAAATAGTTAATATAAATAACAAACTATTTTTTGGCCGAAATTGGGCCACGAGTAGTGAGTGGGTTAAGAGAATGGATAAAATTTAAAATTGTAAATACCTCTGTTATATTGTACCGTATATTGTAATCTGATCTACACCTGTTATATTACATATCTTTTGTAAGTCTAACATTAACCGAGTTAGTACTCTTTATATTATCTATAAACTCCCACATCTAGAAATGCAATTTTCCCTTTAGACTATCATATAGCTAAGAACCTCATACCCAGCTCAAATTTTAAATCTTTTTTAATATGATGTAAATAAAATAGACAAAGAGACTATTAGGTAGGACGTCGTCATCTATGACACATTCCATCTAGTGGGAAATCTGCTTAGTTAACGAAAGCCCTGCGCGACGGGCTTTTCTAAATGTCAGGCTACATCTATAACTGTGAAGGGTAGGCCTTGATGCATTCTAAGAGGTCAGCAATCCGTCTTGTTGAAGGGGGCCTCCCCACCCCAAGGCACCCCGCTGTCTGAGCTAACCCCTACATCCACCACTTCCAGAAATAATGTATTCCTCTGCCACTTACTCAATGATGTATTGCCTCATTTACACCTCTTTCTTTTCTTTCATCCAACCCACTTTCTGTACACATAAGTGCTTAAAAATGAAGAAAATGGGTTTGGTCATTTGTTCTTATAGAAAGGATTTCTATTAATTTAGTTATAGACTGGAATTAATCGCTTACAAGAGCTTAAACAAATTAGAATTTGATCCATATATAAAAATTAAATCTTCTTTATTATTATTTATTATGTCCACTTTTTCTCTACAATGGCTAATTGGGGTGGGTTATCTAAAGATCGCCACCCTTTTCTAGTCAGGATGAGACTAGGAGGTTTATTTAATGAGCTCGTCACTAAATAAGTACCTAATGCCCAGGTGGTGATTGAACACGCCGCTCTAGGTTTATAATGTGAGAATAAAGACAATGCTTTAACTCTATGATTTTCTTTAAAAAAAAGAAATAAAGTCATATTTACTATTAATTGTCTCTTATCAGGGACATGTGTAGCCCTAGTGCCGGTGAAGTAATTAAATTGGACACTAAAGAATACTCAAATCGACTCTTAATCAACAAGAAAAATATTAAGGTATATATAAATCATAATCATGTATGATAAATAACAATTAAAATGATATATGGTATGAAACAATTACCTTTCTCTCTTAAAATGGCCAAAATTTGAGGAACAACATATAAGTGACTATTTTAACAAATATGATCTAATCAATCACCCATTACTAGAATGACAATTTCAAAGCTAAATCATAAATCTGCTTACTAAAAAAAGAAATTAAATTGGAGTTAGTTCATAATATATAGTGCATTAGTAATGTTAATTAGAAAACGGGAAAGCTAAGTATGTCTCACTTGCACTCCCCACTCATTACTCAGAACATCCTCTCCTCTCCTCCCATTATGAAAGTTTAAAAGGTTATCCAGTTTGCGATTTTTTTTTGGTTTATTGTTCTTAAAATAACAACTTCGAAAAATCTTAAAGTAAACTACTAATAATACCAGTTAAATAAAAGGAAAATGTCATAGGCGATGATTGCAAATGAACTGAAGATCATATATCATTTTTAACGGACCTGTATTTTATATATTTAGAACCAGTGGGCTTTTGAATGAAATTGAACGGTTGAACTTTTCATGACAAGCTAAGTCGTGAGAACTTATTCTGTATCATTCAATTACAAGTAACATTCACCGTAACCAGTTCCACAAACCGTTTTTAATTCTGAACCAGGAACAGAAAATTGGAGCGTTTATAAATAAAATCCTTTCTGTAGAACCGGGATAAGTCTATTAAGCTTTGTTGAATATAACTCAGGCAAAAGACCCCTCAAAACTTTTTCCTTTTGTTTTTTTAATCTCCAATTAAAATGAGTAATGGATTCTTTGCAGCCTTATGGTTTCCACTGTTCTCCATGAAACAAAGAAATGAAGAACGTCCAAAATTATTACATCAATATAGAATGCATTTCTTTTGATATCTGAGTTGGTTCTTAGATTCATAGAGCACAAATAAATAAAAAACTCTATTACAACTACTTTCAATTATAATGGATACAAAAATGGTTTTAACAATTATCCCACAGAATATTCCGATAAATAGAGTACATTTTCTGAAATTTCAACTTTATTAATTTTGTCTTTGAATAAAATTCTTTGCTGTGGAAATTTCCAATATTTCCATTACAAGCATGTTACTTTTTATTATTTAAAAAAAAAGTATTTATTTATGGCCACTTTACGTTACCACCATCTGTACAGGTTGGAACTAGGGATTTTATTTTTATTATATTTTACCCATTTCTCACAAGGCTAACCTTAGGCCCTAACTAATTAAGGAAATTGTAAAAAAACCACAGCATCCACAAACAGTTTAAATTTAATTGGTAGTAAATTATATCTAGCCTCTATGTCTATCTAGCCACACGCAAATTGTATTTTTTACAGGACATAATTTATCCGAGCTTGTATTTGTCCATAATTAAGTGTTTTGCATATCTTGAAACGGCCTCATGAAGTAAGTCGTAACTGTTCGTGTTTCAGCTCCTAGTATGCGGTAATTCTGTTGCTTTATGTGAAACAATACTTAAAAAAATGGACATTAGGGAACTCATCCATTTCTATTCATCGTATGGCTAACAGACGTTTATGAGTAGGCCTGGTTTCCTCAAATATATATATATATATATATATATATATATATATATATATATATATCCATACATTCATACGGTTATTATGGAAGATGTCGTTTATTTTGAGGTAGTGTTTTGCCATATGATATATATTCCCTTCTACATTGAAGAGAAGGTTCTGAAGATTCAACTTGGGGGCTTGATCTAGTGCTAAATGGAGTCCTGTATTGTGGATCAAATAAGTATTGTGGGATATGTGGGCTTGGCAGAAGAGTATGCTACGCTACCGTAATCCAAAAGCAATCCTGTGTAACAGCGGTATAAGTTTAGCATCACTTTCTGCCAGCATCTCATTTCGTGTTGCATAGAATTTAATTACCTATGTTTCAAATTGCTAAAAAAACGTTGACTGCTCAATACTGTCTTCTTCTTCTACCTCCTCTTCCTTTTCATCTAGAAATAATATGCTTCTGAAATATACAAAAAAGATAAGCTATCACCCTTTCAAAATCCTATGGATATCGTTTTTGACTTTCAGATTTCAAAGATGCTTCTTGAAGAATTCAAGAACTTTTGTGATGTGAATGTCACGACTTTAGCGGATTTGCTGGGATCCACTTAACTCTCTATTGAACTGCGACTAGCCGGGAACTGGCTGAAGGATTTGTATTCAGTGAATGCTATCAAAGCCCCCGCCTTAGCACTTGTTTCCCCTCCTCTCCTCAGTGTCCAGGTAGGGAAGGGACTTAGCTGCGAGTGAATACTCCTCCAACGACGGGCGAATATAAAGCAGCCCGCCCCCTACATCATTCATGTCTGTGTTAACTGGTGTTTGTCGACCTGGGACGACTCACACTGACAATGCAAGTCTCTCACGGGGCTCACAAAGTATTTCAAGGGCTTAGCAAATATACAGTAGGGGATTATTGAAATAACTGGTCAGAAGCTGACTTCCCCCTATAGAAGACGGGAAGTCCTCTTAAATGTGGACAAGTTTTACTAGTACCTTATACGAAGTAAAGGAAGTACTGTAATTGCGAAAATGTTCGGTTTTCAGATTTCAAACTGAATTATCCGGTTTGACCCACCCTAAACTCATTTTGACTAGTATGTACGCACGGACAAATATATGTATGTAGCTCCCATAACTCAAAGACAAATTTCCTTAGAAAATTAAAATTTCATATTTAGGACGTTGAACAGACAGTCTAGCTGTGCAGCTTCCCTTTTGATTGCAATTAACTATGGGGAGGGGTGTAAAAGTGGGTGAAAAGTAATAATTCAAATTTTTCCGTACGTATTAAAGATACAACGAGTACAAGGAAGTCATGCGGTGTTCACATCAGCTTTTTATGATTTTGTGTGCACGGAACTCTATACTAAGGAGCTAGATGTTCCTTTTATCATTTGGGCTATTATATTGATTTTAACTGCATATACACATGAGATGATTATAATGAGCTATAACGTATGTTAATATAGTCCAATTTATTTATTTTTTTTAATATCTGTATATTTATCCTGCATAATACATCATCATTTTTTCAATATTTTGTCAACAATGTCAAATATGAAGAATTTAATTTTTTTTATTTTTAAATGCGTTTTTAATTTGTTGACCTCAATATTAATGCTACAATTTTAGAGTATGTTTGAACACATTCTGATATAGCAGGCAGAATCAGTCCACGTTATGTTAATCCATTAAGGCGGGTTCAAGTCCAGGCTCATTATTTATGTTTTGTATTTATTTATTATTTTCCTACTTGCATTCACCGTAAACCGTTTCAGCTTGAATGCGTGGTATCTACGTCCTATCTGTAGCCATTTCAATAGATACGCTTTCAAATTTCAGCAGCAATGTATGAGTGTGGAAAAATTGCATAAACCGGAAGTAGGTTCTTACCTGCCAATCTTAGAAGATAAACAATTGTATTACTTCTACAATATGGGTCATTTTTAAACCTTTCCCTACTATTTCTTTAGTTTTCTTGTTTATGGTGTTCCCCTTAGCTGATATTATAGAAAATGGATTGAAGGTTGTCATGAGTGTTTTAACCCAGACATTCCAATTTATTAATGATGCGTTCCGATGATCTCATCTGTGAGCTTATAAACATGCCCATGTATTTAATGTTAGTGCGGTCACATCTCAGAAGTAGTGGAATTGAAGCGAGACCGCTCGTTCACAGATATTAGTCTACAAAGTGAATCAAGGGGGAGCTGAGGGGAGTTGCCCCGAGGGAGGTTCGCCCAGGAATGGAAAAGTCATCCCCCACCGCAGGCATGAATATGAACGAGGCTAATGATATTGTGATCCTCGCCTGATTAGAGGCTGCTTTTCAATTGCCCAGAGGGCCTCAACAGGAGTCACAGGGAATATTGCGAGGGTTGAACAGTTCGCGTCCCGGCCGATGGCAGCGCTCATTAACTTCCAGACAAAGCAGGGTTATTACTTCTAGAATTTACATGCCTTTCAAGGCTTTGTTGCGGCTAAGGGCTTAGTAAGTCAGCTCTGCTTAAATTTTGGACCAATGAAAGTCAGAATCAGCTGTCGTTTAGTTAAAAAGAGAAAAGCGTTTTCTAGTCTTTACTTTTGTTTAAAAAAATCATCTTGAATATAAATTGGAAAAATTAATTTAACTTTTATAATTACGAGAACGCAATGCACAGGCAGTATTATCACTTTTAAACACTGTTACTTTTATAACCTACCAGAAATATTACTACAATTATTGTATTTTACCTACTTTTTTTTTAATTATTTGTGTCAGAGAAGAAACATTTAATTGTCTGGGATTCAAAACAAGTACCCGCAATCCCAATGGATCTTACTGGGCTACTATTCCGAAGCTCGGCAGTTACCCCAAAACGAAAAATTATTATAGTAATTAAAGTCAACTGTGTGTTAGTTCCATCAAAAGTAGTAAAATTGTATCCTCAAACCGTACTTAACAAATTTCCAAACATTTTGAATAGTGCAGATGAATTAAGTTCATATCCTAGTCTTCATTTTCCCCTTATTTAAACAAGACCCCAAATTGCACCCCTAAGTGAGATATTTTGTCGTATAATAGCTAAATGTGAATATTGCTCGAGTATGAGTGACAATTTAGTCAATAAGATAAATCGAAATATAACATAAAGTCAATTCCTTTGATATTCGAAATAGAGCAAAAGGAATGTGTAGAAAATCAAATAGACACAGAGTAGAAAAAGGATAACGTCATCTTTGGGTCATTCCAGTGCGTAGGAAATATGCTCTGCAGCCCCGATGGACTGACCTTTATATAGCATCTGATTTTATTTAGAAAAATCTTCATTTATAATGGTTTGATTTTATTTTAGTACATAGTTGGAAATTCTCTTGAACAATTTTTCAATGAACAGTAAAAGAAGATTAAATCTGTTGAAAAATCCTTGTTAATCTTCTTGGTTAATCGTCATTTGTAAGGAACCACTTTCTTTATGTGTGTTTATATATATATATATATATATATATATATATATATATATATATATATTTATATATATATTCCATTTGAAAATGTATAGGGATTAACTTTGGACGTTTTTAATAACTTGATTTTTCTTTGCTTATAAGCATTTATTAATTAATTCTTTAATGTATTGTAAAGAATTACTCTATTCATAAAAACATGATATATTTACAAATTCTAACTGATCTCACACATCAGAGGGATTTCCTTCCTTGCTTTACGAAAAGTATGATTTATTATATTAATATAAAATTTTTATTTCTTCTTTTCTGATTAGTTGTACTATCTTGAGTGACGCCGAAGAACAAAACGAGATTTTCAACGTTTTCAGGGTTACTTGTGATATGCAATAGTTTTTCATTCTTAGGGCTAACTTCTTCGTTATCCATTTTGTTTCCAAAATTTGTCAGACATTGAATTAGTCGATCATAACTCATTTTTCCTGTTAGTGAGGAATGTTGACGTCTACCATTGTACTGGGGTTTTTTCACTAGTTTCGCGCTTGATTTTCCTATTCTAGCGGCAGGAAACACTTTTGAACGACCAGAGTGTGTTTTGTCCGTATATTCTGAAAGGAATAACTCACCTCGCAGTTTTGGTTTGTTCCTCTTAATCTTATTTCTTCTTGCACAACTGATAAAGTAAGGTGGAAGCTGTTGGGGAACATTAGCATCATGACTAAATAAACTTGAACGGAATTGGATATTTTGCGCAGGCCCTTCAGAAGAAAATGCACTTGGTGATTTTCTCTTTATATTGCCTATTAAAGGTACAATTTTATTTTCAATGTTTTCAATTTCCTTTTCCAATGTTTTGGCTATGCTCATTAGGCTAGTGGTTTCTTCTATTTCTTCATCAAATGTAAAACCCTTATATTGAAACTCACTGGTTTGTTCGAAATTTAATTTATGAACTCGTTTTAAATGAGTTCTCGAGGTGACAGAAACTTGGCTCCCCAGTTTATGCTTCTTTGTCTTATTTTTCTTCAATTTTGATCCTCCGTATGTTTTAATTTCACTTAATAGACTTTCTAAGATGTTGAAGCTGTCACAAATTGGGTCTAAGGTTGTGCATCTCATGTTGCTCTCTGTTGGACGAGTGATTGGTTCACCGTCACTTTCAACGATCTCGTCATAGAAATCAGAATCATCATCGTAAGGCTCGTATTGGTCATGTTCTGTTGCAGTTTGCTCTTTGAATGTAGTACAATCCCATAATTCAAGAGGTGTGGTTGGTTTACAAGTATTGCACTTCCACGGTTCAAGAGTTGTGATAGGTTTACCAGCACACATGTTTGTTGTCATAGCCGTTGTTGGGGCCGGGCTTGTACAGTTGTTACTTCTTACAGTTAAATCTTCACGTAAAGAGTTTTTTAAATTTATTTCTTCTGTACAAATCATTAAATCCTCCTGAGAAATAGTATTTACTTCCGTGCAGTGAGCTGAGGGGTCACTGGTTTGGGACTTTTGACTACAACTAAGCAGTACTTCATTCATTATCAATGCAGTCGGGGCGTCAGTGGCAGAAACAGAAATGTACTGTGGTGTATTTGGTGTAGAAACAGAAAAAGGTTCTGATCCCTGAAATATTGATAACGAGTATGTCGAAAACGATGTTTTTGAATCAGTGGAACATAATGTTGCTGCAGACGTTTTCGCTTTTTTAGAAGTAGTTCCTTTCCAAGTAAAATGCTTCGAACGTTTTGTAGATGTTCTTCTAGAATATGCTTCTGAAGTAATCGGTGATTTTGACATAGATGTCAAGATTTGAATAAATGGCTCCGTAGGTCTAGTCCCTACTGTTTCTACGATTGTCTCAAGAGAAGATCCTTTTTCCGAAAACGCGTTATCCGTTGATAATGTCGTGGTTATATTCCCATCAGGTTTAACCGGCAAATTGGGTTTTGTTCCTGTAGCTGCAGAATTTTGAATAGCATGCACTGTAACGGAAATCTTAAATGGCTCGGTTAATGTTAAACCCGTGTCGGGTTTTTGTGATTTGACTGCCGTAGTTATTTCAGATTTGGATGTTCTGTAGAACATGGGTTTACGGTTTGTAGTTTGATCAGTTCGATTTGCAGTCAGGAATGCTGAGGATTGTGTTGTTTCAGGCTCGGAAACACTTGTTGTTACATCTATTGATTCAATGTTTGTAACTGGTATTTTAGGAGTGAGAGTTGAACAAAACTGTTCAGCATCTATTTGACAAACACAATTAGCCTTGAACTCGGAGAGGTGTTTTTTCCATGATCGGGTAAGTATGAAAGGATGAAACGCTATGGGGTGATCCAGATGTTTGGGATTATAATTACTAGATGATGAAATGATGTCTTTGAAAAGATTTAGGCTAGGGTTTTGGCAATATATGCTACAGAGTGATGATAATGGAACTCGGTAAATTTTTCTAATCCGTCTTAATTTATTCATAATTTTGTTCTTTCCCTCTGGTTCTCCTTTCACTGATTTCTTATTTCTTAAACCCATAAAGCGGTTTATCCATGTCACTGGTGTGCAATTCCCTTTAGGAATTTTAGAACCAAGAAACTTATTATAAATATGTTCTGAAGATTCATCTCTCACTATTAAACCTTCATCTTCACTAGAAGCCACATTATGACTATTTGATCTTCTCAAGTAGGTGTCCTTTACATTAATTTGTCTTATCCTATTAAAACTGCTCTTCGGGTTAAGTAAATATTTTTTTAACCGAGGTGGGATTAGTAGTCTCATATCATGATTAGTACGTTTATATTCTAACGATTTCTTCATCACAGTTTTATTCCGTTCAACGATTTCATTGTTTTCTACATCGAGAAAATCTAACTTCTTCGTAGTAACTTCAGTGGACGTCGTATTATCAGTATGCACTTTTATCATTGATTTTGGTATGTCAACCACCAATCCGTTTTCTTCCACTAATCGCCAAACATGGAGACCCTTCCAGGGGTGCTTTCGCCTGACATTTACTTTATTCTCGTCTAAATCTATGACTAGCTTTGTCTTCTCCGATTCTGAAAATCTTTCATTGTCGTAGCGTTCAATAAACTTCTGAATTACTCCAAATGCCTTGCCAGGGGAGGTGTTGGTTAGTGTCAATGGCTCTGTACTACTTGCTCCAAACTCACGATTTTCAAACATTTTAATTGTATCTTTTAAAGTACTTTTATCATCAGCCTTCCGAATCAATGCGCAATTTGTTGCAGTCCTAAAATATTTAAGTATTTTATGAAAAATGGAAAGTATTTATTTTGAAATTGTTGTTATATAACAAATATACAGGGGGATAAACAGTTTTTTTTCTAAGATTCTAACGGGGGGCATACCCTAGTTTTTTTTCCCTGTACGATGTATAATAGTAGCTGAAAATGGGGTTTCAACCCAAACAACCGGAACCTCGTTATTAAACCAACATAATTTGTTTTCGTTGGGGTGTTGTAATACTGTACAATGTAACTTTTGTTACATTCAACAATATATAATTCAAAACATATTAATATTAGATTGAATTTATGTCTATTAAATGACTTAAAGACGTAAAAAATAGTAAGTTCTATAATGCCATCTTTTATATTCATTATAAAAAAGAAAAATGAATTTATCTTTTTCAAAAACGTATTTTAGTTTTATTCTTACAAACAGCAATATTCCTGACTTTATTGCGTGGTCAGAGTAAAAAGTGTAAATGAATTAATGATTTCGTTTTTGATCAGTACAACGTTATTTTTTATTATATATTTTACATAATAATCCACAAATTTCACTTTAAGTTTCTGGGCGAATTGGAATGCTATGGTGTTTGACAGATTTTGGGGACTTGGTTCCATGGGATCTGTGCAATAGGAATCACTTTCCCCAATATTGAGAGGAATCTATTGTAATATTCCCATGGCAACCAGATTTAGGAAGGGTTCCTACAATGCTGAAAATAGAAATCCAGAGAAACCAGTAAGTATAATTTTAGCAACATTTACACTCAAACAACTTCCTTGGGTTTTCATTGTATCGAAGAGAACAGAAGTGGTTCTGTGGTCGATAAGACGAGACAACTAGCCGATAACTGGATTTACTGTACGAAGCTTTTGAATGTATATGCCACTGATGGCTCACTGGGTACCTTTAATCCGGACACTGCATATTAATAGGATTTATTAAATACGTTATGGGAATATACAGTGATGGGTTCAGCCGGATCACTGATGGACTCACGTGACTATATACCGAAGAGGGATTAGCCAGTCGGTTCCATTAGTCCCAGGCTCGATCTGCTCATGCTCATAATGGTTTGGGTTATCCGCCGTCCCAAACGAGGTTGATGTTTACATCATTGGATTAGAAGTTCCTACCTGGCCAATGCTATCAGCTTGGTTACGGTCCAGAGAGCTGCACTCTCCGTTGGCATAGTACTGTTAGGAACAGAGTATATGTTTAGCTCTGGTTATGTGATGTTTTACTCACATACCGCGTGAAAAGCTGCGGTTAAAGCATGTTGATAGTGTCTTCGAGATATAGCCATGGATAGAGGGACGAAAGGTCTTAAATGGCTGCTTGTTCCTTTGAGTTAACTCTTGCTAAGGTTCGAAATGGGATGGAGAGGTCACTAGGTTACATTGAAGAGAGTTAAATGGAAATGCTTTCTAAGTACACAGTTGTGAGGACTGGTTGACTAACAAGGTGCACCTGAGTGCTTTTATAAATTAGTACTATTGTGGATTGAGCTTCCTTTTTAGTCGAAAGCTTGTTCAGTTTTCACGCTCATCTAGCACTTTTGTGAGTGTCTATCGATTAAGAAGTTCATATTGCCAAAAAACTGCATGTGCCCTTTGGTGTTCTTGTGAAGTTTTTTAGTCCAACCAACTGTTCTTAGCTATTTTAACTGCATATGAATAATGAATATAGAATGAGAAATTTTCTTTTCTGTGTATGTTGGACTTAGTTGGAAATTGCTAACTTTACCCAATAAATGTCGTAATATTCCCCAAACTTAATTTATACTACCCCAAATTTTAATTTATAATTTCCATGAAGTGTATAATTATAATCTTGATAAATCTGCTTGTTTTCTTCAACCACTCCTTTTGGGAGACTTTCATTGTTTCAAGTATAATTGAAACTACTATCCCAAATAAAAGCCATACAGTTACATTATTTTATTGCTAGTCTTACTTGTTTGAGTCGTAGGTTCAATTTCCTCGAAAGTAGGAGTTTTTATCTAGTGATGGGTTCACTAAATAAAATCCCTACTCTTACCCCTGCTAAAAATAAAAAATCAGGCATGCAGGGATTTCAAAAACTAAGCTGATTTCCCACTAGCTGGATACGACGTTCTGGTGATCTCAACTCACCACCTATTCTTTATTTCCCCCGTAATAAGAAGCCCATGTAAACAGGAATCGGAATACTTGCTGGATAACCCATCCCGATTTGCCATTGTAGCATAAACTAGACGTTAGTAAATCGCATTACATAATTAACCTCTGGATAAGTTTTATGCTAATTACCACTTTTATTATATGCCTTAGAACAAAACCAGATGTTTTATTTTTCTAATAATCTTTTTGTTTACTTCTCCTATTGAAATTACTAATTACAACTTCAGTTTCATATATTCAGCTTATTCAAGCAAAAAGTTGATTCAAAATACAAATAGGGGTCCTTAATTTAAGTACTTACAGGAATCTATGAAATGTCAGAACTTGTAAATATACGGATACTATCATAATACAGCTGTAGTAGTGTTAAATAGTAAGTAATAAAGTTGTTTCATATTATTTCTCAGAGTACTACGGCTGAGTGGGACGTGTTATCCACAGATTACCACCACTTTCTGGCCAGAGCCGGAATTTTATTAATAGCAAAGTTATTATGGAAAATGTAGTTTTTTAGCAGAACTAGTGTTACCGTCGTTTGTGGGTTATCAAGGCAATAGTTTACTGCGGAAATATAGAATGGCTTGTCTTAAGCACAAAATAATCTCGTCCTTTTCATCTTACATCTTAACGCCATTTACTTTCATTCACT